>OY720022.1:9020352-9385646 GCA_963082485.1 Eudonia mercurella | reverse complement strand
AAAAGTTCCTATAGCATTTGTAAGTACATTTTAAAACTTCATTTTCCGGATCACTTGTTGATTTTTTGTGTAAACGATCTCTATTTTTCATACAACGCAGAAGACCCACAGTAATCCACGGTTTAATTATACGTTTCCTGCAAGGTATTCTTTTGGCCAATGTGTTGTCATTTATTGCCCTCTGCAGTGAAGAGATAAAATAGTTTGTTACAACATTTACGTCGGTCATTAGGCAAAGAGGCGAGAAATCGATAACCTTGTTCTAAGTGTGATTATGATTGACTATTATTGAAAATTATTTACCTGAAAATTGTAAACAATACTATTGCAAATTGTTAAACTATCGATAGTCTAAAACAATCGATTGTATCGATTCTATCGATAGGCCTATCGATATTATTTCGATTGTTCGTAGGGATATAGAAAATGAAAAAAAATATCGATATATTGATACATCGATATTTTTAAAAGTATCAATATCGATCTCGATATATCGCGAAAAAAATATTCATATATCGGTCAAATAAACGACTTTAAAAAAAGGAAAACGTCTTTCTTTTTAGGGTTCCGTAGCCAAATGGCAAAAATCGGAACCCTTATGGATTCGTTATGTCTGTCTGTCTGTCTGTCCGTCCGTATGTCACAGCCACTTTTTTCCGAAACTATAAGAACTATACTGTTGAAACTTGGTAAGTAGATGTATTCTGTAAACCGCATTAAGATTTTCACACAAAAAAAGAAAAAAAAAATTTGGGGGTTAGAATAGAAACATACTTAGAACTGAAACTGAAAAATGTTTTTTTCATCAAACCCATACGTTCCCCCACGTATCTATGGATAGGTCTTCAAAAATGATATTGAAGTTTCTAATATATTTTTTTTCTAAACTGAATAGTTTACGCGAGAGACACTTCCAAAGTGGTAAAATATGTGTCCCCCCCCTGTAACTTCTAAAATAAGAGAATGATAAAACTAAAAAAGTATATGATGTACATTACCATGCAAACTTCCACCGAAAATTGGTTTGAACGAGATCTAGTAAGTCGTTTTTTTTAATACGTCATAAAGTACGGAACCCTTCGTGCTCGAGTCCGACTCGCACTTGGCCGGTTTTTTATAAATCGGTTAAAAAATTAATTTAGGTCAGCCTAGCGCAGTAATAAAAATAGATTTTTTATTTTAAATTATTATTTTAACGCCTTGAGCGTCGATCGACCAGGTGACCGATAACAATTATAATTCTATTACGAGTATGTCTGGTATTCCCGCGCTCGAGCTCTTAATCATGAAAATCTCAATTAAAACAAAGGAATCAGTCAAACCAGTATTTGTAAAAAAACCGGCCAAGTGCGAGTCGGATTCGCGCACAAAGGGTTCCGTACTTTATGACCAGTGATCGGAATAGGTAGGGCTAATTCCTTAGAGCATAGGTTTAATGCTCTAAGGCTAATTCACCTAAAGTTCGAAGAACATAGACAAAAATTAATGGAGACTTCTTTATGAAAATATTTTTTTTCGGAACAACTGTCCGGGTTTCCGGACATCACTTGAGAACATTAAAAAATAATATTATCAATACAGTAATTTGCCCATGTCCAGCAGTGGACTAAGATAGGCCGATGATGATGATGATGATGATGATACAGTAATTGATTTTATTACTTATTTTGTATCCCGGAATTGCCGAAAATAAGTAGACACGTTTTTTATTGTTTTCCTAAATGAAAGACAATCTCGTAGTTACACAGGTTGTTTGGCGCATGGACCGACAGAATTTTTTGGGGTGCTGGTGGGGTCATTTCCTACCTTTCCATCCTTAGTCCTTGGTCCAAGGAGTTACGGCTATGGAGATATGATTTTTTGCCCTTTTTTTCTTAAAGTTTCATAACTACCGCAATTAAAACCCCATTAACTTTTTATTTTTCATTATAACAGCAATTCTTTTTTCCAATTGCATTCTGTAATGTATGCTTTTTCATAAAAACAACACTTTTTGTCCCAACTTACATCCATAATTAGGAAAATATACCTTTTTTTTAAAAACAATGGTGAAGGTATGAATAAAATTCAACTTTCAAATTCGTTTACAAAAGAAGTAACAGGTATTGAGAACTTCGTTTTCTTTTAAAAAGTTCTGTAGTTTATGACCTTTTTAACGGTATACGACACTTTACAAAAAAATAAAAATTTTGCCTCAAAAAAATATGATTTCGCTAGAGAGGTCAATTTCTCTTGAAAGTTTTTATTTACATATTTAACAGCATTATTTTTCATAAGTTGAATTCTTTAACATAAGCGTCTTAAAAAAATAACAAGATTTGTTCCAATTAGATAAAATGTAGTCTTTAAATAAAAATTAAAAAAAAACGAAATAATTCCGATATTCATGCGATTACTTTTTATACTTAAAATCCATTTATAAATCTATTCTTATCTCGCTCATGTTTCGCAAGACTCGGGCAGCCTCGAATTTCTCGGAAGTGGAACAATGCCGTTCGTTTACCAGTAATCTATAATAGCGAGATTGTCTTTCATTTTTGAAAACAGTAAAAAACGCGTCTACTGATTTTCGGCAATTCCAGGATACAACATAAGTAATAAAATCAATTGATCATCATCATCATCATCATCATTAGCTCATTTAATGTCCCCACTGCTGGGGCACGAGCATTACTTATGGATGGATAGGAAGAACGGGTTTTTGGTCACCCATCCGATGACCGGCCTTTGCGAAAGTTGCTTAATCTCAGCACTCGCAGACCTGGCGCGCTAACCACTGCGCCATCGAGCTCCTCGATTACTGTATTAATAAAATAATTTTTTAATCTTCTTATGCGATGTCCGAAAACTCGGACAGTTGCTCCGAAAAAAATATATTATCATAAGGAAGTATCCATTATTTTTGTCCGTTCTTCAAACTTTAGGTAAATTAGCCCTACCTATTCCGATCACTGTTTATGACGTATTAAAAAAAACTACTTACTATATCTCGTTCAAACCAATTTTCGGTGGAAGTTTGCATGGTAATGTACATCATATATTTTTTTTAGTTTTATCATTCTCTTATTTTAGAAGTTACAGGGGGGGACACATATTTTACCACTTTGGAAGTGTCTCTCTCGTAAACTATTCAGTTTAGAAAAAAATTATATTAGAAATCTCAATATCATTTTTGAAGACCTATCCATAAATATCTCACACGTATGGGTTTGATGAAAAAAACATTTTTCAGTTTCAGTTCTAAGTATGGGGAACCCCCAATATTTATTGTTTTTTTTCTATTTTTGTGTGAAAATCTTAATGCGGTTCACAGAATACATCTACTTACCAAGTTTCAACAGTATAGTTCTTATAGTTTCGGAAAAAAGTGGCTGTGACATACGGACGGACGGACAGACAGACAGACAGACAGACATGACGAATCCATAAAGGTTGCGTTTTTTGCTATTTGGCTACGGAACCCTAAAACCCTATTTTTGACGTTTTCCGCCGTTCAGCCAGATTATATTAATGGAATTCAGCACAACAATACAATGTGTTTCTTTAAAATCTTGTACGGCTTTGAACTCAAAGCCGAACTCTAGCGAATTTAGTTAGATCGTGATGATATAATGAATTAAAAAAAAATCGATTGTGATACGATTTTCGATATTGGTTATTTTGTATCGATGTATCGATATATCGAAAAAAAAAATATCGCCTAAAAGTATCGATATATCGAACAAAAAATATCGATATATCGATGTATCGATATTTTTTCAACAGGCCTATTCGTATAGTTCGGCTATCGATCGGCAAAACTAATAGTAGCACAGTAAAGTGTAGGTGTACTAATAACTTTTAGGAACTATTACTATACCTTTGTTATTATTAGGTGTGAATGTTATGTAAAAATTCAAACAAATATCAATAAGTAAATATACAAAACCTTTAATTAATTGCAAAAACTGATCTGCACGGTGCCGAAATGAATCGGCGAGATAAAAAGGAAGACGAAGATGGCGGTGCTAATGTTTTCCAAAATCTCGACAAAACGACGCTTATCCAACAAACGAGATATTTTAATTCCACTCCAGTGAATCCTCGGATATGTATAAACATACTGACCAAAATAATTTACTTGTTGAATCAAGGGGAAATACTAGTGAATCAAGAGGCAACTGATGTGTTTTTCGCTACGACAAAGTTGTTTCAGTCTAAAGATGTTATGTTGCGTCGACTTGTTTATTTGTGTATCAAGGAGTTGAGTCCAATGGCTCAAGACGTAATAATCGTAACGTCCTCTTTGACGAAAGACATGACGGGCAAGGAGGATATGTACCGCGCAGCGGCAATTCGTGCTTTGTGCAGTATTACAGACAGCACAATGCTGCAAGCTATAGAGCGCTATATGAAACAAGCGATTGTGGATAAGAACCCTGCAGTAAGCTCGGCTGCCTTAGTGTCTGCTCTGCATTTATCTGCCTCTGTCCCTGATCTGGTACGGCGCTGGGTGAATGAAGCTCAGGTAAATAATTTTATATATGCATAATACATAACTTTTATGTGTTGAGTGATTTGTTCATCATACCTATTACATACATCTTTCTACATTATCTTTTCCTTATTGTTTTCTAAAGTTTATGTGAACACTACATATTGAAATGAAACCACTTTATGGATCTACCTGCATTTATTTTACACATTCATTTAATTTTTATCCTGCCGTTTCGAACCCTTTGCAGGGTCCGTGGTCACAGGAAGACTGAAATGTTGGTTGTCTCATAATAAATTTGTAATTGGTAACTTGCACACCCTCATAACCCTCTTTTTATTTTAATCGGGTGCGTTCCAATTTACTCAGAGAGCTTATCATGTCTTTTGGTCTAGTAGTTGTTATAATATAGAATTTTATCTGTGGTTTGTTGTTATTCGATTTTAAATATTTAAAAGCAAAGTTTGTTTTCATGGTATTGACAAAAAGAAAAATGTATTGTAATGTCGTTGTATTCGTTTTGGTTGAAAATTTATAGCTATGAAGTTTTGAGAGTGATGTATTATAATTAGACATGGGACAGGTACCCGGTTTGGATCCGGTACCCGGCGGATCCAGCAGTTTTTTAGGATCCGGCTTGGTAACGGTTATTAACGCCGGGTACTCGGCAGTGCAGAGTAATTTAGTGAAGGAAAATGAATGGCTATAATATTAATTTAAAAAAAACATTTATTATGCAAAAAAATACAAATGGTTATGTTATATTTAGTATTTGTAATTTAAAATTGGCAAATTGTGATGTAAAAACACCAGTTTCTCAGCATGATTGGTATCAAGCTGACTTCGTTTCGTCTCATATATTAATCCTGCTTCTAATTCTGATGTCGCAGAATTGCTGTCGGGTACCCGCCGGGTACCTACGGCTAAACCATTGCCTGTCCCATGTCTAATTATCAGTGATCGGAATAGGTAGAGCAATTTTTTGTACTTGCCATATGTTGTATTAATATGGACATTCCCGAAATATTGTCGATAAACAATTTGAATGCTGTAGAAAGAGACAAAAACAAGTGCGTTCTTCTAGCGGCAGAGCCCGCTATTGTATTCTTTTGTTTCCAAAAGCCGCGGCAAAATCGTGCGGCAACATTGCGCGTGTGCGCAATGGAAATTGGCAACGCGTCGCTAATGTAAGTTTGACAACGTCGCACGGTGGATCCTGTACTATGGACAGCTTGGTCAAAATTATTTAAAGAATGTTTTTGACTGAAACTAATTTGTAGACGTTTGTGGTAAAATAACTGCAATTAATCAAAAACTGTTGATTATAAAGGACAATAAATTAATAATGTTTCCTACAAATAATATAAGATTTTTTTCATTTATACTTTATTTATATAACAAATACGATTCTACGGATTGTTTACTCCGGTAAAATCATGTTTTGATTTGTCAAGCTGACTTTCACTTCATAGTTTCATTTCAGCAGCAAAAAGCAGTTCATCAGCAGAAGTAGATGCACGTAAATTTTCAGTTTTCCTACGTTTACTACGCTCACTAGACTCAGCAAAGTCCTTCGCCGGCCTACCTGGGCTCACTTTATTCTTAAGATATTTAATAAAAATGCAAAATCCATCTAACCAAGTCAAATTATTTTAAAAGAATTTTATTCTGTCACTGTTCGATGAAAACCACTTAGCCTAGAAATGTTTTTAACAAAATAATGTAAGGTTTTTTTGAGTAGAGGTTGATCTGAAGCAGGGCAGTTGGTTTCAGCAATAATCATCTCCTCTAATTTTAAAATCTTGCTATCTAATTTCTTGTACTTTAGTGAAAACAATCTTTCACACATTTCTCTCCTTTTTATTGGGTAGTCAGTTACTCCTAAGGATAATAAACAAAAAAAACTATAAAATCAGCTAACATTCATCATAATCTGAATAAAATTATCTTAAATACGAACAGTTTAAATTGTGAATTCACTACCCCTTACTTCTAAACCCTGCCATTTACAATAGGGGATTTTGCCCGAACTATACAAGTCATATCTGCATACTACATTACTACATGAGTCACCAAAAATCAATAATTGTGAGGGGAAAATCCCCCAATTGAAAAAAATAAATAAAAGCGAAATTGCATTTCCAAAACAAAGTGACATTTATATATTTTTTTTTTTTTGCTAAATAACTTATTATCAAAACGGGTTACATTTATATGTTTTAAATACTACATACCTTCATCACCACTCATGATTTTTTTTATAAACTATGCGATCTTAATTTTATAGAAATATTTATGTAAAGTCTGAACTAAACTTTTTTATTTACAATGAACAACAAGGAAAACAGAAAATAGGTAACGTTTGACGTGTCATATAAATAATACTAGATGACTGATTTTACTAAGTTTACCATAAACTAATGTAATGTACCTTCAATTTATAAAATCGAAAAAAAATAATCAACTATCTACATTTTCAAAAAAAGCCTTTTTGACCAAGCTGTCCTTAGTACAGGATCCACCGTGCGTCGTGGCGCCCACTGCCAATACGTAAGACAAGCTTTCTTTTATCAAGTTTATAAAAAAAGTTTCAGTTAGAATATCGCGTAATGTCCATATTAACATCAACGTTTACGGTCAATGAAACAAAATAGCTCTACCTATTCCGATCACTGCTAATTATATATAATTGATATTTTTATATAATTTATATTTGAGATGAATAAATTCTAGTAATGAGAAATCAATGATTTTGATTTCTATGGATCCCAAGGATCATCGAAGGGTGAGTTGAGATATTTCCAAGAGTAGTATAGTGTTGGGGCTGGAGTTTATTAGTTTGCATAATGGAATCCCAGGCCGATGGTAAATTCCAACCATCTTCTTTAATGAAATTAGGATAATTTCAATAGCCTTGCATGTCATTCTAGGGATGAATAAATTAATTTATTATGCAAACAAATTAAAAACATATGTAGGTATCTAAAATTTGTCAGGCTACAGAGCATGCTTCCCATCTAGACCACCTTAACTAATAATTAGGGACTGGATTATATGCTACATAAAAAGCTTGTTATATGCATGCAAATATGCATGAAAATACGTAAAATATGCAAAATGAAATAATAAGTTTTAGGAGTCCAAAAAAAGAAAAAGTAATTTTAATATTTTTATTTCAAAATCAACATACAAATAATAAATTATCTATTGATAGACTATAATAGATTAAGTGACAAAGCATTATATTACTTTACAAATTTTTCATATTTTTGTAAACGTTAACAATCAAGTATTGTACCAAATGTCCAGTAGTAAGATTGTGTCGTTGATCATTCAATATATATTTATAAGTGAAAAAGGATTGCTCCACATCCACTGAAGTACCTAGGCACAATTTGAACTTTGGTGCTATGTTAGCACTTATAGTTTCTGGCAAAAGTTCTGCCGTCCCATTAACAAAACTATCAATTTGACACAAACGTAGGTACCAAAACAAAAGACGCGTGGCTGCTGAGTGCGCTGTGCTCGAAAAATATTGTAAATATATCAATAATATGCATCATAACTAGATCTTAAGTAAAATATGCAATAGCATATTTTACTTAAGATAATGATGCATATGTAAGCCGCATATGTAAGCCATCCTCAGCAGTAATAACCGCTGAGGATGGGCATAGCAAGATTAGAATTAGAATAAAATTTACTTAAATCTAGGTAGGTATTACAATTATCTGAGATCGAGGGCAAAACTATTTATTATTCATTATATAAAACTATTTTATTATTCTAATATAATTTTTAAAATCTTTGTATTTTAGATATCTATTATCGAAGGGCAGTTACGAGATTGACATTTAAATAGTTATAAATTATTAATTTAAATACTCTTAGTACCAGAACTACTTAGTCGTCTTTAATAAAAGGAAATTAGATACAATACCTAATACCTACTCTAATCAACACTACTTTTAAAACTCCATTAAAGGACATGGCTAAGCAACTGCCCTCAAAATGTATATGAACTTCTCACTAGCTTGAATTATTCAAATATTGATTAAATAAAAATAATTATTATTTTCCTAGAACTTTCGAACAAATCAATAATTTAAAAGATGTTAACTTGTTTTTATGGTTTTGTTGGAAACCATAAATATGATTAAGACATTCCAATTTACAAAAAAAATATGGAAAATATATTTTTATCATTGTTGATCTAGTTTTTTCAAGTAGAATATATTTTTGTACCTATTTTTTAAAGTCTGTAAACAAACGCCTAGCTAAAGATTATAGCAAAATGCAAAATGTCTAATTGAAGCTTGTTAACCTATTTATGAAGTAGAAGTTTATGTGACTTTATTTTCAGAATTGCAAAGATTTGAAAAGTTCCTTAATCGTTTTACATATGTATAAAATAACAATATTTAGCTATCCAGCATTAAGTATTACTAGATACGATGTTTATACATTTCAGGGCAGTCGTCCATACTGTATTTAGCCATGTCCTTTCGTTTAGTTGTTTTAGCGTTAAACAAATACCTTCTTACTTGTCTTATTGTAACACTTTCTCCGATTCATCTAAATGAGTATCGTGAATCTTAAAATCGAAATCAAAATACTGGCAAAGTATTGTCATACTATTTATTTTGTAAATATATTAGAAAGGTGCACTAAATGTACTGTATGATATGTTAAATGTAGTTGGGTACTGAATGCAGGCTACACGCGACCAGCTACACGAGCATGCCTCGCTTGGTCACTGTACAGTTGGTAAAAAGAGATGTAAAAGCCACAACTTGAAAAAGAAAGAGGGAAGAGCTCATGCAAAACCATATTTACTCAGGGAATCACCCTGGTAGATTTATTTTCTAATAGCATTTTCTCTTTTGTTAATGTTATTTCAACTATTTATATGCAGTTTAGTTTTACAGGGTGGTATAATATTTTTTTAAAAGTTTATTATTGCAGGTAGTTTTTTGTAAATTTCTAATACATGTATCTACCAAGAATATGAAACACTGTCAACACCTTTTTTATAATCTATGTAGGTGCAATGTAAGTTTCTGATTTTATGTGGCATGTTTCATTATAGTTGAGTCTACAATAAATGAGTTGGTCCCTGCATCCAATATGAATATTATAATTGTTATTAAATGGAGTTCTAAGTATTTAAAACAACTATTTATTCTCTCATTGTCACTCATATGGTTTGGGTATTTCAAGTATTTCAAGACTGATTTAGAAAAAAACTTATTGAGGGGAGTTAAAAAAAAAGGATATGGTCAGTAGATCCTTCATTTAACAAGTCCATACTCACATAATGAGCTTTTTACCCGACTGTGTCAGAAGGAGGGTTATGTTTTTTACTCAAATTTTATGCAAAGATTTGATAATTTGACATGATATTCACATAACTTTATCGAAGACAACTAAAATAATAGAATATTTAGCTTAGGTAGCTTTGCTTAGTGCCATTCATTACCCAAATATGTTATGTTATATGAAGGATGCCAGGGCAGCCATAGCTAGTTTTATAATAATCAATATCTGGACATACACTTTGTAACGTAAATGTTTCTTTTCTGTTACAGGAGGCGATAACGAGTGATAATGCAATGGTGTCGTACCACGCGTTAGGAGTAGTAGCGGGAGCTCGTCGTAACGATCGATTATCAACTGTCAAGCTTGTTACCAAGCTGTCTCGTGCACCACTTAGATCTCCGTACGCTCTTTGCCTTCTTATCCGTCATGCAGCAAAAATAGCAGAGGAAGATCAAACTGAGGCGTCTGATGTTCATTTAGATTTTATTGAGTCTTGCCTACGGCATAAATCTGAAATTGTTGTGTATGAAGCTGCCCACGCACTTGTAAACTCATATAAACCCACCAAAGGCCTTGCACATGCTGTATCTGTATTGCAAATATTTTGCGGCTCTTCGAAAGCCACTTTGCGTCTGGCTGGAGCTCGTACATTGGCCAAATTGACTGCAAAGCATCCAAATGTTGTTGCTGATTGTGCTGTTGATCTAGAAAATTTGATCTCTGATCCAAATCGCACTGTAGCAACATTGGCAGTAACAACATTACTCGCTACAGGTGCTGAAAGCTCTATTGATCGTCTAATGAAACAAATATCGGGCTTTATGTCTGAAATATCTGATGAATTTAAAATTGTTGTGGTTCAGGCTATCAAACGCCTTTGCTCGAAATACCCCCGAAAACATCAGTCTTTGACTGCTTTCTTGGCTGGGATGTTGAGAGATGAAGGAGGCATTCAGTATAAAACAGCTATTGCTGATGCCATAATAGCTTTAGTTGAGGAAAATCCAGATGCAAAGGAAACTGGCCTGGCTCATCTCTGTGAATTTATTGAAGACTGTGAACATACATCTTTAGCTGTACGTATACTACATGTTCTCGGCCGTGAAGGTCCCAAAACCCGCCAGCCATCCAGATACATAAGATATATTTACAATAGAGTGATATTGGAATCAGGTGCCGTACGTGCAGCTGCTGTGTCAACAGTAGCCAGGTTTGGAGCTACTCGACCTGAACTTCTTCCGAACATTCGAGTTCTATTAGCCCGCTGTCAGCTAGATGAAGAAGACGAAGTCCGTGACCGTGCATTACATTATAGTGCCATTCTGGATTCGGAAGACAGGCAACTTATTAATGACTATATTATTAACATACCAATACCTAATCCAGTACTCCTGGAAAAAGCACTTAACGACCACCTAAATTCTACACCAGACGAGCCATTTAATATTTCTACTGTTCCGTCTGTCGAGGAACCACAAGAATCTAAAGAAGCACTAGTTGAAATTGAGACCTGCAAGCTGCCAATAATATCGCGTGAAGAAGAATATGCTGAAGAATTAAAAGTAGTTCATGGAATTGACAAGCTCGGACCAATATTTAAAACTTGCGAAAGCATTGATTTAACAGAACCTGAAACGGAATATCGTGTGCGCTGCGTTAAACACGTATTTTCGCGCCATTTGATTCTCCAGTTTGAATGTTTGAATACACTGAGTAATATGCTGTTAGAAAAGGTGCATGTTCGACTGGATTGCGTTCCAGGGTACAAGGTGCTATGTGAAATACCATGTGAACACTTGGTATATGATAAACAAGGCAGCGTTTTCTGTCTATTGGAATTTCCGGAAAGCCCTATTGAGACTTTAGGCTCGTTTGGTGCGACACTGGAGTTCGTTTGTCTTGACTGCGATCCAACTACAGGGTTGCCGGATGGCAGTGAAGGTTATGCAGATACGTATCCGTTGGAAGACGTTGAAGTGGGATGTGCAGATCAATTTAGATCCAAGGCTGCTTCTGACGATTGGGAAGCTTCTTGGGAACGAGCTGCTAATGCAGCCGAAGCCTGTGACACATTTGGATTATCGCAGACTGATGTGGGTGAAGCCGCTTCCGCTGTTTGCGAACATTTGGGTTTGCCCAAAGCTGCAATTACCGGAGACTCTGTGAAAGAAATTCGCGGGGGAGGTTTATGGCGGTCTGGTGCACCTATTCTTATCAGGGCTCGCTTAGTGGCTGCGCAGGGAGCAGTCACAATGCAGCTAGTGGCCCGTTCAACTCGTGAAGATATTGCTACTCTCCTATTGGCTGCAGTAGGTTAATTTTGTATCGTACATCCTTCCATATTTAACCCTACTCTGTTGTGCCTTCCCTCTATTTACATATCTATAAACACTGTATTGTTTAAGATTACTTCGTTGTTTCACTTTAAGTAACATGTACGGTATATATAACCAGATTATGGATGTTGTAATTTAAATATTCCAATATATTATCATTAATAACAATAGATTGATGTTGTAAGCTCTGTTTCAATTAATCCCTAGAAAACTTTAGATTCTTGCTAAGATTTCTTATTTCTTACTCATGTGCACCATACACCAGTTAAAAAACTACTGTTACTTACGTGTGCATCTAGTTAGCAGCCTCACCACGGAATTAGATGGTTTTGACTACGTCAAAACATTGTTTATAAATAGTGATAAATAGTGACGTATAGCATATAAATAGTAATACTCTTAGATTAATAACGTCTAGATGGATAGTCTTCATACAAACACATCGTCTAAAGTGAGGCAAAAAGCAGATTAATGTAGGCGTGAGCATTACGTGCTTACGATCGCCGACACGCACACAAACAAAACTTTAATGTTGTGGAGTGTGTACGTACAGTGAAGGAGCAATTTCCCCGAAATGTTATACTTACGTGAAATAATAGTATAGTATAGTAAGTAGTTCATGATAATGTCGTTATGCGTTAAAAGATAAGTAAGAAAATAAATGTCTAACATCTTATATACTTTTTTGTTGATAATTTAACACGAGAATCAATATTAATTAAATTATCAATCAATAATAGTCAAAAAGACCTTGAAATCAAATATTTAGCTTTTCTCTTTACTAAAATTTGTAATAAAAATCAGGAGTGGTGGTAGCTTAGTAATAGGAGTCTCGCGCCTCATATCCGCCGTTAGGAGTTTGAATCCACGGACGAAACGAACCACTAGGAGGATGATTTATTTTAAGTCAATATGTCATGACGAGGTGCAATAAATACACGCAACTTTAGGCAAATTATCCACCTTCATTCTGATCACTGCTCATCATTATACCATTACAATAAATAGGGAAATATATTACTATCTTACTTACAGGCAACACTTAAAGTGATTACAGTGATTACAGTTGAACGAATGTGGACCACAGATACGTTTTAGATAAATTATATGACGATATTGTAAGTGCGTTATCTAGAGCAGCGTCTGAGAGTTACCAAGGTAACAGTAGGAGAAAAAAGCCAGTTATTGGTTGGAATAAACATGTTAGTGAGGCTCACAGTGACGCTAGGTATAAGTATAAGTTATGGACACTTTATGGCAAGCCAAGATCGGGTTATGTCTGGAAAGAGATGCAAGAAACTCGTCAAATATTTAAATCCCGACATAAATTAAAAATGGGCATGCTAGCCAAACACCATGATAAGCATGATTTCTGTAGCTTTTGGAAGTCCACCAATAAGTTTAAAAACAAGCCGGGTGTGCCTGTGAGCGTCAATGACATCCATCAGTGATCCTAAGCGAATAGCCGATATGCTTAGAGAGCATTTCTCAGTGAAGTCCCCATTGGGACGACCACAGCAGCAGTGTGGGGGGACAGCACGGACGGGTGCTAGGTGCCAGATTCACAGCTAAAATGGTCAAGGATGTCATAAGTTCGATGTCGAGAGGAAAGTCACCTGGACATGATAATCTGAGCATCGAGCACCTAAAACATGCTGGCCCCCATCTGCCAAGAGCTCTAGCGATGTTTTACACGTTATGTGTCAGTCACTCTTATTTGCCTGCTGAAATAATGAAGTCAAGTGCCAGTCGTGAAGTGCAAAACTGGTGACATTAGTGACAAGACTAATTACAGACCGATCTCGTTGGCTACTATTGTGGCTAAGGTTCGTGACGGTTTGCTTAATTCTGAGCTCGACAAACACCTTAATATCCATGACAACCAATTTGGTTTTAAAAACGGACTTTCTACGAAGACAGCAATTTTAAGTTTAAAGCAAACCGTCAAGTACTACACGGATCGGAGGACACCTCTGTTGTCTGTTTGCCTGCTTCCTCGATTTATCGAAAGCGTTCGACCTGGTTTCCTATAACATCTTATGGCAGAAATTAAACAGTACTTCTATGCCTACTGAACTTGTAAACCTGTTTAAACACTGGTACGAAAACCAGGTCAACGTTGTTCGCTGGTCCAGTGCATACTCGGACCCATATAGGATGGAGTGCGGGGTGAGGCAGGGAGGGCTGATCTCACCTAAGCTCTTCAACCTGTATGTGAATGCTCTTCTGGAGGACCTCAGCAGCACACATGTCGGTTGTCACATTGAAGACGTTTGTCTTAATAATATAAGCTATGCGGACGATATGATGCTGCTGAGTGCCTCAGTATGTGGGTTGTATAAGCTGTTAGCTATCTGTGAGCAATACGCACGTAGTCACGGGCTGCTATATAACTCAAAAAAGAGTGAATGTATGGTCTTTCGGGCCAGCGGTAAATGTCTAGATAACATACCAGCTATCAAACTTAATAGCTCGCCACTTAAGAGGGTTGAGAGTTTTAAATATCTTGGGCACATAGTTACCGCTGACCTTAAAGACGATGGAGATTTAGAAAGAGAGCATAGGGCGCTGTCTGTTAGAGCCAACATGATCGCACGCAGGTTTGTTCGTTGTTCGGAGGGGGTCAAACTTACCCTGTTCAGGGCATTTTGTACGTCCTTCTGCACGAGCAGCCTGTGGGCGGACTATACAAAGAAACAGTACAGCGCCTTACGTGTTCAATATAATAATGCTTTGAGGGTGTTGTTGGAGCTGCAGCGTTTCTGGAGCGCATCGGGTATGTTTGCCGAATATCGAGTGGATTGTTTTTACACGACCATGCGTAAGCGGTGCACATCTCTGGTGCGCAGGGTACGCGCCAGCCCTAAGTGTTTTCAAATCGATTTGACTGCCAGTACATGAACCATGCCGCTATGGTTCATGTAGTGACATCATAACAATATGCCCAATTTTGATTTTTATTTAATTGTAATTTTATTTTAATTGTGATTTTTATTATTTTATTTAAATTTGATTTTTGATATGATTTTAATTTTGTTTTTAAATGTGATTCTAATTGTGATTTAAATTATTTTATTAAATTTGATTTTGTAATATTATTAATAATGAATTGCCTGTATGATCTAAAGTGGTCGAAATAAATGTATTTTATTTTTATTTAAAATATATGGTTTCAAAAAATATTTTCAATAAGATCTTTTTTATAACGTCAGTTGTAAACGATGAAGACTCTGCCGCGCAAACGGAAGCGCAACATCGCGACAGCAGTCAACCCGTGACCACGGCCGTTGTAACTCGGTCGAAACGTCGGGTATAAAGAAGGTATGATACCTTTTTACTAATTAGTTTGCGTTAATACCCGTTTAAATTCTTGGTTTTAATACTGACTTTTTATAAGGCGCACTTTGCCGCAATCCAGAGGTTACAAACCTTTTAAAACGTGTCTTTTTATAAGCTTTTATTTAACTTGCAATGTTTGTTTGCTTGTTTGTATGGTCGGGCCAAATCTTGCAACTGAATTTTAAAGCGGTTATCTTCAACCGATTGAGATGTAATTTGTATACACGATACATCTACACAAGTTTAATATCGCGACAAGCTTTTTTATAATGAGGAAGATGAGTGTTTTTATTTTATTATCTAGAAAAATCAAACTTAAAATCTTAATAATAATAGTGAAAGAATTTTTACGATATCTCTAAAACTGTATTTTTAACAATTTTTTGAACTTGGGAGTTCTTAAATCCAGAGCGCGCTTGACCGCTTAGCGCGTGACGTCACATCGCCGGTCCTTGCTCGTTCGCGCGCTGTATCCGAAGCATTGTTTTTGCGTTACTTTAATTATCTTCGTTTATATTTGGTAAATATGGAAAAAAAATACCGTATATATATTGTATAGTACTTTTATGTACTAATACAACAATTAGCACACCGGAAAAGTACTTTTTTCATGTTCCAAATGACAAAAAACTAAGAAACAAGTGGTGTAACCTGATGGAGAGGAGAAGACGACAAGTAGACATTGTTGCGAAGATCATTTTAATGCGAGTAGGTACTAATTATATCTATACATTTTTGCATTATAGGTAAGAAGTAACTATATATTAGGTACTATTTGTATAATAAATAATTGATATGAGATACTCGTTCGTACTTGCTTACAGTGTTGGCCTATTAAGTTCAAGTAATTTGACGAAGTTTTTCACAGATTTTGTATATTTGACATTTATAATTTGATATGTTATTTTAACAGAATGTAATCTTGAAATAAATGATTATTATAATTTAACAAGATCTACCTTTCCGACTGCTTTGATGCGTTGTGTTTGTGTAGAAGATAGTGTAGTGACATTTTATCGATAAAGTTTTCTCATTATTTAATGCATCTCGTTATGTTCAACATTTAACTGTCCCGCTCGTTCCCCAAATTTAACAGCATCAGATTATTTTCTCTGGGGTTATTTAAAAGACAAGGTGTTCATTCATAAACCCAGGATAATCAAGCTGAAGGTCAACATCCGAGCTAAAATGCAGTTGCTAACTCCTCATGTTCTGAGGAAAGTAATGAGAAGTGCTCTCGAAAGAGCCCGCCTTTGTGAGGCTGAAAATGGTGGTCATTTACGTGATGTAATTTTTAAAACCTAACTCAAAAATATCTCCATGAGTGTTTTTTTATTATCTCATAATAATTAAGATGAATTTAAAAAAATTAAAAGTTGTAACCAATTTTAACCCGTCGTGACATTTGCGCCACCCAATATAAAAAACAGGAAATGCATAGTATCAAACTGCAAGTACGACTAGCAAGCCTATGCTATTCAGAGGTGAACTTTTTATATGTAATAGTCCTCAGATCCTCACAGAAAAAAATATTGATAAAATATAAATTTTAACCCAAAATCCACCCATTCTTAAATTTAGCGATTTACAACAAAAACTTATTGCAGATCGAATCGGACACCGAAAATTATCTCAAGGAGATAATACATTGATACTTTTTGTATATCTGCAGTTGGGTGAAAGTAAGTCATAATCTGAGGGGATTTCTCCGGTTGCCCATATCTTTGGCTTTTATAAATTTCAACTGAGACCCAACTTGCGACAGTTTTGGTTTCATCCAATAACATGTAATTTCTGTGCAAGCAGGCTCCTCACTGCGTCTATGTAACCACATGACCAATGCCATAGTATGTTTACATCTTCCTCTACTTGCCGCACAACCTTCACAATCCAGACTTAAAAATTTTCAAGCTATTTCATCACAAACAAATTTACAGTGATATGGCGTATGTATGTTCGGACCTTATGCTCGGGTGTAATTCTTGCCTTTACTGACTTACACCCAACTACAACTATTAAAACATGACGTCTTCTTTTAGCTTATTGTTTTAACACATTATAGAACGAAACTCATTTTTATTGATAAGAGATTGCAAAAATGGACAGCACTAGTACCTAGACGAAAACTATTCTTTCCACGCATATTGTTTGTATTAAGTACCTACAACAATAGTGTCGCAAACAATAAGCTCGCAATCTGGTTACCAACTGGGAAGCTTAAAAAAGGCCTTTAAATACGCACACCTCAGCCACAACTCACAACGAAATAATGAATTTCATAGTAGTGACTTACAAACAAACTACTTTTACTATTATTAAGTACTTTATGCATAATATCGTCCCACACCCACACTCACTGCTTAGAGGGTAGGTACTTAAATAGGTATCTACTATACTATATATCTATATCACTTCGCATGATTTGTGAAATATTCCGCAAGGTCAACTTACGGCAAATTATTTGATTGTCCACGTGAAAATCCTGGCTCCATTTAGACTACAGGTAGCACTATTACCTACTAGGTATAGATAGAAAACAAACGCATGAAAGTAGGAAGCCAAAGTGAATTACTTAAAAGAAAAACCATCGCGTCGTATGCGGGGCGGCCGAGCGGCGCGGCGGGCGGGGCAGGCAGCGACCGGCGATGTGACGTCACAGAGATCACGCGGGCGCGGGTAGGCAGTTTCGGTGCTCCCAAATTGATTAATTCATAAAAAATTCAATTTTTATGATATCGTCTTGATTTTTACGTAGTTGTTATCACAATTCATTACGCGTTTTTTTAAGACTAAGCAATCGCGATTAGTTATCATTTACATCTTCCTCATTAAAATTTTGTAGGTAATGTACCTAATAGGTAGGTGGTTGGTGGTTTTGATTTAATTTAAACTTTATTTTCTTATCTTTAAAGCTTTAAATAAAAGCTAGTTTTTTAAAATGTTTCTTAAGTATAAGTATTAATTTATTTTTTGTACATGACTAGTTCATGTATTTATTTTTGTTTCTATAATCCACTGTAATTTTCCAATTCTTGTTCCGATAATAAGTGTGTGCTATTGTTGGAATTACTTCGAATCCTAATGTATCCGAGTGCCATAGAAACCTTAACTGCCAAAATATTTAGGTAGTAGTCGTGTTTTATGAAGCTACCCTACATAAACACGATAGACCAGTAAAAGTCACAATAATGAAATATTATTTACCTGTTTATGATTGTTTATGATTTTTATTTAAGATGGGGCGCTATGTTACAAAAACTGAAGGTCCTTCATGGTCCCAGAGAGGCTTTGGATGAAGCAGTCGAAGCTGTTCGATCATAAACAGCCATTAAGTAGTTCCATACTATGGTCTTTCATCGTAAATAAAAGAAAAAATTAACTTGACACTCGATTATCAATATTTAGAAAAAAGGTTTAGTCTCTGATTTAAGACTGTATGGCGCATTTAGCCGAAATTTGGTTTGAAATACATAGATTCATCTAGAATGAAAAAAAATTAAATGTTATGCGTTTCGTTGCTTGTTTTCTTATAATATTGTGTGGCTGTTTTATTCTAATGCTTTATAATTGCGTTTTATTAATACCAGGCGCACTTCCCCGATTTGGCGGCAAGGTGCGCCTTGTATCATGTTTTTTAATTTTGTGATATAAATCTTTATTTGAAGTGTCAGATTCCAATGACACGACATTGGTTGTATAAAATATATATATACATATATATATATATATTTTGTATAAATCATCACAGATCCGTACGGTTCCTCGAGAAGTGTCATTCGTGAACATAAACACAAGTTATATTGCACCAAAGTCAACTATGCAAAAAGTAAGGCGCATTTCGCCCCCCTCACCTTACTATGTAGAAGTTTACATTATATTTTTGGAAAATAGCAAAGAAGAATTCTTTTTTTATTTATATCGTAAGATTCACAATTTCACGCACAATTTTTTCATGTATTTATTTGTGTTTAAATCTTGTACCCGTTTCTCTGGAATCGCCATCGCAAGAAACGTCAAGTTAGCAGCCCACTTAGAGACCGTAATATCTCGGCTTGTATTGAAGTAGGTACTATTATTGAAATGTTGCGTATACGATTCACTATTTATACCTACACAGTTTTTTGACATATAAATCACATTGATACGAACCGTATTCCATAAGGTGCCTGCTATCTTGACGTCAAGTTAGCAGCCTCACCAAGATACTCAAATATCTTCTAAACCATAGTATCACTATTTATATGCTATACGTCACTATTTATCACTATTTATACACAATTTCGTCACACAATCCGTGGTGAGGCTGCTAACTAGACGCACACTAAGTAAATTACAAGAAAGTTTTAATTATTATTTTTATTATGTAGTCTGGAATAATGAGTGTTACAGGCTAACAGCTTTTGGGCACATTCGTACAATTCCGCATTTGTACATTAATTTGTCTTTTACAAAAAGTATAATAAAAATATATATAAAAATAACAATAATCAATTATGTATGTCAAGATGAAAAATAAGACGCCAGCCAGTCCACTGTTAAAAATTATTGTATGATACAACAAAATCGTAGTTTCCGAATGTCTGCCACCACGCGGGCCCAGTGAATGGGTGGCAGTATTATTATACTTTATGTTGGTGGCTGTTAGCTACTGCTAGTGCAACCGGGATTAAGTCCTTTCCGAATAGGGTTGCCAGGTCGCCAAACCTAATAGCCGGACAGACCAGCCAGTTTGGCCGGACACTTGGGTAAAAAGGCCGGACACCCTACATTATTGAGGATTTTGTGTCTCAGTATTAATAGCTTTTTTTGATTATTACCATAAATCTTGTTAAATTCTAATGAAATGTAAATAAAATCGAATGTCAAATCAGTCTAAGTACTTTATTATTAATCAGTTATAAAGTCATCAGTCAAAAAAATATATTTAAGAAGTCTAACTATGTCCGGCTTTATCCGGACGCATGGCAACGCTATTTCCGAAGCACGAAAGAGCTAGAGATGATACATTTTTGGTCAACCTTTTGATAACCGTTGTTTGACTTTGCAACTACTTGCTCAACCGATTGTAGCCAATGTATAAGGTCAGCCGCAAAGCTTTAAAGGTATAAATAAAAAGCAAGATTTCAGTGTGGACACTTATAAACTTCGTTTCCATAGCTATATAAATACTTAATACGACAAAATATCATACAATACCTTTCTAAATAGTTTATTAAAGCTAAAAAGACGAGCCAAGTGGAGAGCTGCAGGCGAGCCGCGCGGTTCGTGGCGATGAAGTTGTTCCATTGGGCGTCGAGTTGGGCTTCTAGCGCGTTGGGCGGGAATGTGGGCGAGGGCCGCGTGCTTGGTGGTGGTGTTGGTACGCCGTCGGGGCTGAGAGGCACGTTCTCCGTGGAGGGAAGCTCGCTCGCCGGTCCCTGGGCCTCTTTGCGGCGGCGCGAGTGCAGTAGCTCGCCGAGTTCGCGCTCCGCCTCATTCGGTACGGTCACCGACCATTTTGTTTCGGTAACTGCGAAATATCGAATATATTTTCTAAGGATTTAACATTTTTCATCAAACACTCGTTTTGATGTATGACGCTAAAATCTTTATGCAACTTGGGGCAAGCGCGAATCCAGCACTCAAAAATGGCTGCCAACACAGTGGATCAGAAATCCGGGAGCAGTAATAAAAATTCAATAAAAATTAAATAATCACTTTATTAAAAGTTATATTTTTTAGGTACACTGAAAGCATACCTTTGTACCTTTTAAACATTTTTGATCTTGTATACCTTTTAATTGGTGACCATAAAATCGTAAAGCTCTTTAAAGGTATTCCTACTTAAAATTTATGCATAGTTGTATTTTACATATATAGGTACTTATGTGTAATTTAGTCAATGAAGACTTTTGACCAAAGTTCATTTACTACACTCAAAACACGCTCAGCGACGGGCGGCATTTGCGATTTGAATCAATAGAGTAAAATCAGAGTCATTTTAGGTGAGTTTCTGTAGCCGTGAGATTAAAAAACTACCAGTCTTTTTCCGGGAGAATCCCGGAATTCCGGGAGAGCTGGCAACCCTAGCTGTGGGTACGTACGGCGACCCAAAAAATCGGCCAAGTGTGAGTCGTAATCAAAATGTTTTTTTTGTTATTTTTCTGGATTTAGTAAAGCTGTGAATGTGTGCGTTTATTGTGTGCTGCTCTACGTTCAGAATCACACACGCGCACGGTTCATTGCTATTTTTTTTAGAGATTGAATATGGTTATATTAAATCAGATAAAGATAAAGAAACATTATTGACCTGCACAACACATAACAATAAAACATACAAAACGGATACATGATACATACATATACAATATGTAAAAAAAAAACCTTGTCCGATCGCAAAGAGCTACATAGGTATACAAATAACAATAACAAAAAAAAATAATAAACAAATATTATTCATGAAAATAAAGGAGTTATCGTAATTTAAAACGCAAGTTTTTTGTACCGAAATTGCTCAAATTACCCCAAAATCTAGCTAATATTATGAATGTGACCACACTTTCCATCAATAGCGGCGGCCGGGGCGCCAAAGGTCTTACCTATGAAGCTGTACAGCTTCATGGGTAAGAAGCCTTACCTGCAATGCGAGCACGGATCTTTAATCGACCGATAAAGTGACATTAAACGATAAAATTTGACTGTTCAAGTCGACAAATTAACATCGGAAGCATGGGATTTGCTTTATCGACCCGTAGATATAATCGGTAAATTTTATCTATTTTGTTTTGTTTAGCATGGGACTCGAAAATTACATTTCTTGTGGATAAATTATATCGATATGTAGATAAATTTATCGGGATCTAAAAGATAGTAGATAAAGTTCTCGACGCTTTCGACGCCATTGGAAAGTTACTAAATATTACAGTCGTGAAAAAATGGATTTCGGGCACTTTTTGCTGGTTGCAGAAGAGACGCAACGGCGACGTCGCGAAGAAACTAACATTTTCCGGCGCCATCTGAGGGAGAGAAACCACCCCATGGATTAAGAAGATTCTGATTTCATGAGGTTGTTTCACATATCCCGAGAAATAGCCTTTGTGGTTATCGAGAGCATTTGGGGCGACATCCGTCGGATTGGATCAAATGGATTGCCCGTCCATGTTGTTGTAAGTAGCAAGAATTTAGTTTTATCTTCATATATTATATATACATAAACAAATATGTGTATTGTAAATACGTAAACTACAATTAATAAACATAAATAAAATACATAATTGTAATAGGAAGTTATTGAGATGATTCTGCCATGATTCCATCAAGATTGTTTGGGGTGTATTAATTGCACCCATGTTGCAATCGTCACCCCTTATAACAATGACCCTAATGACCCACCAGTCGGTTATAAAAACCGCAAAGGGAATTATATCATTAACACCCAGTTTGTAAGTACCTACATAATATCAGTTAATATAGTTATATAAACAATAACAGAATAAAAAATATAAGATTCAAATAAATGATGAACGAATGAGACGATAAAATTGCCGTGTTGCCATTTTTAAATATCGCTAAAATAGAACACGATAAAACCTACCGATCCGAGTCCCATACTAGCGGTTGTAGATAAAATTCGATAGACAAACAGTTTTGTCGATCGATTTTATCGATCGGCAAGATCCGTGCTCGCACCACTTGCACTGTGCCGACAAAAGTATTGCCATGAAAGTTTTGTTATTATTAAAATAAATTTTTTATCGGGGTAATTTTTTTCACTTTAAAAAAAATTCACAGATTTCGCAGTCCCCGCAAGAATAGGAGCATTAAAAATGAACACAACCATTTTCGAAATTTTTTTATTTTTTTTTTATTTTTTTTTATGTTAAAAGGCGGCAAACGAGCAGGCGGGTTAGCTGATGGAAAGTAATCACCGCCGTCCATGGACACCCGCAAAATCAGAGGAATCGCAGATGCGTTGCCGGCCTTGAGGATGGAGTTGGATCTTGAGGAGGGAGTAGGAATTGGGAGGGAGGAGGGGTGAGAGATGGGCCTCCGGTACTTTCACTCACCGGACGAAACACAACAGCAACGAGTGCCATTGTTTCACGCCGATATTCTGTGAGAGGGTGGTATTAGAGCCGGCCCATTCGTGCTGCATGGCTCTACCATACTACTATTTTAAATAACAAAACAACACAAAAAAATATAATAATTTACTTGTAAGTAATAACTTACAAGTAAATTATTATATTATTTTGTTTTCTTTCACTTCTTGCCTGCATCCGCATCTTTTAACACCATTACCATGACGATCGGTCAATAATCAAAGAAGCTATAATACATGACTTTTTATATACGGAAATACCCGTTTTTCTACAATACAAAATTTAAACAATTATTAACCGATTTTCAAAGATTTTTCGCTATTTTGTAGCTAAACTAATACCCTAGGACCCTTTTTTTAATTTTTTCTTAAATCGGTTTTTTTTTAATATTTACAAATTAGTATAAAAACACCCCCCAAAAAACCCGATATTTTTACATTTTTAAAATAAAAAAAAAGTTTCCAGCCGATTTACAAAATTCAAACGCATACACGTGCCTCGATAAATTCCTCAACTCTTGGTACTATTTCCATCTCTCAAAATCCTCGGAGTTATGGCCAAAAATACGTCTCAGGCGATTTGCATCTGATAACCATTTAAAATGATTACGTAAATAGAACTGAATCTCGATACCTAATAATAACACCTTAACGGATCGGACAGGGTTTTTTTACATATTGTATGTTGTACGCTAGATCGATAGTCAAGGTATCAAAATCCATTGTTGCGATTAGAGAACCTATTCAAATCTATTGCATGGGAATCGTACATACTACCCCGATTAAACCCCTGAAATGAAACCCCTTGAAAAATTTTTCGCTACAGCGTGCGTCGCTACGACTGCTTTCGAAGTTACATATCAGACCCTTAGTGAGCAGTTCCGCCGCAACGCCCTAGCATCATGTACATAGGTACCTATCACTCACGGGTTTTCCTGAAAACCCCACGCTTTTAGCAGGTATGACCATACTTAAAAATTATCATGGTAAGATATTATTATGGTAAGATGATCATTTTTAAAACCTTAATAAAGATGTTTTGACCGAGATTATTTCAATCTGTTGGTTTGAATGGCCGATTTGAAGCATCGTTAATAGAGCGGCACACACGTACTGGAATCAGATTATGAATTACTAACATTTTATGCGCAACTTAGTCCGCGTGGCTATTTAAAAAAAAACCTTTGTATCAAAATAAAATAAAGCCTATGTTACCCACAAGGAATGTTGGGAATCGGACCAGTAGTTCCAGAGATTACCCTCCGCAAACAAACAAACAAACAAAGTCACAAACTTTATCTCTATATTAATAGTATACATAAATTTATTATTTATTTTATGAGTTTCCCTGAGCAGTTCAGCTCAATCAGGAAATACAGGGTCACCCAGTATAGCCCCGCAGACTATAATAATCACCCATCCTCGACCACCATGTTGTTTTCAACACTGATCCTACCCCGCGGGTTGTCATAAATTCAGTCGAAACAATTTCAAGCGGATCTACCGCTTAAAAATTGTCAAGTGAAGTTGTCAAAAGTCTCATGGTGCATATCAACCTACTGGGCCCACTGCACAAACTGAAGAAATCGTCACGTATGACGAAGAATGTAAAAGGCTGCTGAATTATTATTTGGCGTTTGCATTTATTTTTTATTATTATGTAGAGTCAAAAGCAATGCGATTAGTATTAATTCCTCTTCCATAGAGACGTTTGCATGTGCCGGGAATCACGAGACTACTAATCAATCTGAATTTTTAAGATATGAGGCAAGGTGCCGGAATTTAGATTATAAATTTAAGATTATGAATCCAGAGAGCCATTCCGGATGTGTGGGGGCCAGCCTTAGCTTTGCAAATCCGACGTAACGGGGAGGAATGGTCATTTCCGATTTTTTCCGACCGTTTGATAGTAGAGAGCGGGAACAGTTTCTGACAGATGTCTACTTAACTTTTCAATTTGTGCCATTTGAAATAAGATTTGAATAGATTGTGTGCACTAAGGTAGATAGGGTATTCAATGAATATAAAAACCAGTACGTCTCAAGCATACGGCATTAAATAAATTACAAGAATTTTTGAAATCAATATCTTTACTACATAAAATTCCAAATAAACGAGTTTTCAAGTTTTAGTATTACACGTATCCACCGCTATTTTCGATGACAGCCAAGAGACGTTTACGCATGGATCCAACCAGTCGCTCGCATATATTACAGTCCCACCCACGGAAACCTTCCCAAATCGAATGGCAGTGCTCTACGAGTGCTGCTTTGTTCTTTTCCTTTCCTTCCTTCCTTTCCTTTGCTCCACCTTTGCACCATCAAGGCCGATAAGTTCTCTATGGGATTTAAATCTGCAGACTTGGCCGGATAGGGGATAACCATTAATTGAGGGTGTTCAGAGAACCAGCTCCTAACAATCCGTGCCGTGTGAATTGGAGCAATTGGAGCAAATTCTCAAGGTGGGCAGCACACTTTCATTTAAGAGATCGACATAAGATTGAGCAGTCGCTTTGGGAGGCAAGTTGACTAGTTCTTCGACACCATCTGAACTCATCCAGCCCGAAAAGTTGGCAGTGATACTTTTCAGGCAGGCAGGCTTTACTTGGCAGGCAGAGCGGACGCATGGTTAGCAATAACGTGGTCTTGTATGTAACCTGCCTGTTTGCGAAGACTTAAACGTTTTTTCATCTGTAAGCCAGTCGAACCCTAGTCAAAGTCTAAATAATCACGTGCAAAGTTAAGTCTTGTCATTTTCTGTTAATGCGATCTTTCGTGCCAGTCGCCTGTGATGCAGTTCCATACTATGTAGGTTTTTTCTAATTGTTAACGGGTGGACGTCAAACATCTCTGCAAAATGCCTTGTAGGCGTGAAACCATCTATTTCATACTGATTTCGCATGATATGCCGTTGTTCTTCCGATACGGCATGAGGGCGATGGTTGTTTTGCCGCCGGTCATCGATATTCCCTTCCGTTTCATACCTTCGAACCCATCGACGAACCATCGCTCTGGTTACGTTACATTGTCGTGCTATTTCACGTATCCCTAACCCTCCTCGCGTAATTGGATTATTCTTTAACTGTTCCTGATTTACTGCAAGCATTTTTATTTAAATAGATATATATATATAATATATATAAATAGATTTATAGATATATTTAAAATTTAATTATATTTAAATTTCTTCAAATTATTTTTTTTGACACTGACA
The DNA here is from genome assembly GCA_963082485.1 of Eudonia mercurella. Lineage (NCBI taxonomy): Eukaryota > Metazoa > Arthropoda > Insecta > Lepidoptera > Crambidae > Eudonia > Eudonia mercurella. The sequence continues at coordinate 9,358,885 of OY720022.1, read as the reverse complement.
CGTGTCTCTTTAAAGATATAAGTCAGAGATTATTTGATGTGATAGATAACCTTTTTGAATAGTTGCAATTTAATAAATTAGATCATAATAATGCCTATATCTGTCTTTCGAATAGCGAAGCTATTCATTTAGCGTTTTCGCCTCTATTGCGAATGAGTGATTAAACAAATGTTACGGGATGAGAGTTCTAAATTAAAGTTTCTCTACTGTACCTATTTATAAATAAAATAACATTAAATTGAGTCTAATTTATTATATAGTTAAATAAGTAGTAATGCTCTTTACAAATTACAAAACTCACTGTTTTTGGAGAACGAAGTTCTGACGACGTGACTACACACTAAAAATGGCGAAAGTGATCAGAAGAACGATCGCGATGACAAAAGTACGCAAAGGCGCGGCGTGGGGTGTCCTATTGTCCAGAAGAGACATGTCCACATAGTCACACACTTGGTCGTCCCAGTTGTCGGTGAGGTCGTGAATACTGCGCGCGTTGGCCAGTAGCTTCTGGCGCATCAGCTTCTTAACCTTTAACAGCCGTTTTGGTGAGTCCTTCTCAATTTGACGCGCACGCATCCAGGGCTGCTCACTAGACGGCGGCTCCACCATCACCACCGTCGGCACCTTGCGTGTTACCTGCAATAGCACTGCCGGCTTCTTTGTTTCTTTTCTTTCCTCCCGCAAGTCCTCTTTCCTCTGTGCCTTCTTTAAGATGGATAACCTCGACTTTTCTGCAAGTGATAACTCTTTCGAGCTGGGAGTTGTGGTGTTTACTAAAGCCGTCGTTTCAGTGGTAACCGTCGATGTAATAGGAGTCGTTATCGTCGTAATGGTGGTGGTTCGCGTCGCTGTTGTTGCCATGGAAGTTGTGGTGGTTCTAAAGGTCGTGGTGCTGCTGGTAGTGATGGACGGGCGGAGCATGCGACGGTTGGCCAGCATATCCTCGAGCGACCGCGCCGAGGGCGCGGGCACCAGACGCAGCGGCGCTGAGCACACATAAGCCACAAGTTAGCTTGCTGTACCTACACCATCAAACGCGGGAGAGTTGTCCACATGCTTAGCGCAGCGCGTGATTTTCAGTATGTTTGAAATAAGTATTAAAATCTTAAGGACACAAATTGTGTTATGAGCACGGTCCCGTTTTTTGAATCTCAAAATATATCTACATTATGGGGCATCGTACATAATGTATGTATTTGATCTTTAATGTACAGGTTAAAAAGAATTTCAAACTACTGCTTGGTATCGGGTGTCTTTGCAAGTGTGGCAGTTCGATTGAGTTTATCTCATCTGCTCCAGTATTTTCCATGAGATTACAACATCGAGGTGCTTCGTGTGCTTGCTCGGCGGGCGGCAGCGTTTATTCATCAACCCGGGCGGTTGGTACTGTCTATATTCGTAGTGAGGATACGTATCGTAATACACAACCAACCATATTATTTTGCCCCTATATTTGTTATTCAGTAATTATTACGTAGAAAATTAAGTGTCAAATAAGAGTAAGTGTAACAACGAATAGACATATTTATTGCAGTAAAAAGTAATGGTCGTGAAACGATGCATTGAGAAAGATATAGATTCTATATTCTACGACGTAATATTAACAGCTCCACTTACCATCCGTTCGCCGCATGAGAGTAGGCAGTTTATTTTTGATATTCAAAACTCTCTTCATGTCGTAGTAGTCGTTGTTCTCTTCGTCTTCGTACTGGCTCGGACCGCGGCTCCTGCTTCGGCCTTTCAGCGGGCGGAAGGCCGGCGCCTCCTCGAAGGCATGCTCGGACGCCCCGATATAGGGCGTAGGCGCGGGGCGCTGCCGCATTAGAGACTCTTGCGAGCGTAACGGCGGGGCCCCCACCTGCCGCGGATCGCCCTCCTGGGCCAACATACGGTCCGTGAGCTCGCCCTCCTTGCCCAACCGCCACATGTCCAGGTCCCGATCCACACCAGATTCTGCTATCACCGCATCATCTTCCTCCTCCTCAGCTTTCTTCACATATCTGTCCCTTGGCCTCCGACGTGGTGCCCTTACGCTGCTCGTTCTGTACGTGAGTTGAATGTTATCATCACTCTCCAAACTTTTTATATTCTCGTCCCCGAAATCATCTTTGTCTAAATGCGTCTCTTGGTCGATTTTAAACTTTGGCCGATCGTCGCTCCTCTCTCGGACAGTTCTGGAGTACTTATTAGGAATGTCCTCTTCATTCCTATCGAATTTTCGGCTTTTGATTCGAGGGCGATGTTTTGTTAAGTGAGTTTTTAATTTCGGTTTTTGGAAATACTCTTCCGCGTCGAATTTATCGAAGTCGTCAAGTCTGTCATCGTCGTCATCAATTCTCTTTCTCTTTTTCCTGTCAGGTCTATGCCAGGAATCCGTCCCTCTTGCTTCTCCGCCTGAAGATAGTTCCGTTTTGGCTAAAACAACAATATCACTTAAGTAAATAGTAACAATAACCAAAGATAACGATGGGTGATGGATGGGAAGGTAATGTGGGTACCTTTGATGTCCTCCTCGTACTTGTAGTCGAGCGGTGCGGGCGCGTCGGGCGAGTGCGCGTGGTAGTCGTCGCGGTCGAGCGCGGGGTCGTCGTCGTAGGCCGGCATGCGCGCGCCGTACTCCGCGCGCGCCGCCAGCACCAACAGCGCCGGCGCCAGCAGTCGCAGCAACAGCGAGTGCGCCATCTTCCCCCCGCCCCCTCGCACCACACGCGCCCTACCACCTGCCCGCAGTACTGCGGCGATTTTGAAATGTTGCGCAACAAACTTGCGACATAATTCTACAACAGTGACTATGAATTTGACATTGATGTTTACATGGCATATTTAATTTCACCCGTTTATAATTTTGGTTTTTTATGAAAATATACACTGCCAGTTTGTTTACTACGGCTAATACCTACACGTACACTACAAACTTCAGAACAATAACTTTTCTTTAGTTGTTTTGAGTTATACGATCATACTATCAGATGTTCGGGGTAGGTACCTACTCAGAACAAGAACTATTAAGCTAGTTAGGTATTGTACCTAGTTCTTGTTCAGAGACTGGGAACTCGTACAACAGTAAAAGTTTAATAAGAAATAATTTACATACAATACCTGCCTCGTACTTTGTGACCGCAATCATGTGCGTTTTAATTGCAATTAGTAGGTATACATAAATAATTATGTTATACTAGCGGCCGCCCGCAGTTTCACCCGCGTGGTTCCAGTTCCCGTGAGAATGTCGGGATAAAAAGTATCCTATGTTTTAATCCAGGTTATAAATTATCTGTATGGCGAATTCCATCCAAATCCATCCATCCGTTGCAGCGTGAAGAAGCAACAAATATACACACATACACACAACTTTCGCATTTATAATATTAGTGTGAGTTTAACTCAATGAGTGTGATGTGATTATATCGTGACCGACGACGTCTTGTAGATTTTTTGTTAGATTTATGAATGTCAGTATTTATTCCTGGCTTGAAAGATTAAAATTAAAACAAACATCAAAACGCCACCAATGTCAATCTAATAAAAAAAAACCAGTTGCCCTGATAAATGTACCATGATTTATTAAATTCTAGTGTAGTTTTTTTACCCTTTTTTTTAACAACTATGTATAAAAGTGCAGGTCAGTGTTTCCCTAAACTTTCAATGATGTAACGGAAATAGAGACGACGTAATGAGCGAGAAAAACAAAAAAAAAGATGGAAAGGAGGATGAGGATTGCAGCTGTTACGCAGAGTCGCGCACCAAGAAGGCTTGCCCGCCCATTCGCAACGTGACGCACCCGCTGGTGAGTGACTGACCCCCAGGAGCATAAACGGCAAACTTATTTCCTGTCCACACCTTTAAAGATACATTACAGTTTCACATGTAAACTAACACAGGTCCAAGACTCTGAGCTCTAGCTGAGTACCACGACGCGACACGGCCCGGTTGGCACGCGCTCTTTAACACGTGTCTGGAGACGTTTGCTTTGGCGCTTTTTCTCCTCTCCAACGTCACCGAGGCCCACGGGGTCTTAGGAGAGTCTTGTATACAGGTGTTTGGTAACACCTGTATAATCCCGAATATGGCAGATAGGGTACCGTTCATAGAACCCTGGAAAATTATGAACATAACTGAAAAGCACCACATGGCCGAGATATTGAGGTTATTTGTTACTAAGTAAAACTGTAAAGTGACAACCCTAGGTCAAGCTGATACGTTGTTCTTGGTCGCCAGACTCATGGTCAAACATTGACGGAAGTCGAAACATTGCAGGAATAAACAAAAATATTGTAATAAAGTTGAGATTTTTTTCATCATCAGCTCATTTTATGTCCCCACTGCTGGGGCACGAGCCTTCCTTATGGATGGATAGGGAGAACGGGCCATGAACCTCCACGCGGGCCCAGTGCGGATTGGTGGTTGTTAAGGACTGTATGCTAATGCAGCCGGGACCAACGGCCTTCTGAAGCACGGAGGAACTCGAGATGATAAATTTATCGTCACCTATCCGATGACCGGCCTTTGCGAAAGTTGCTTAACCTCAGCACTCGCAGACCGGGCGCGTTAACCACTGCGCCATCGAGCTCCTAGAGATTTTTTTTTTATGGAATTTTTTTTATGGAGATTTTTTTTATGTAGTAGTAACCGATCGGTGTGGCGATCCTTGGGGGAGGCCTATGCCCAGCAGTGGGCGTCATAAGGCTGACAATGATGATGATGATGATACGTGAATAAATATGATTTTGCATGTTACTTATCTATCACAGTGTTCTTTATACTTGGTTGCATGACTATGTTTCGGGACTATAAACCATTACTATTACCAATCATTCTGTATAAGAGTACGCGCTTGAGCCATACCCGCAGCTCGTAAGAAATCCGCCGAACCTTGCTATAGTCACTCCGGCTCGGGTGACCATATATATGGTTCAAATAGTGACGTCAATCCATTTTAAACAGATTCCTTAGATCCAGGGGTATCCAAAAATACCCCATGTATGTTTCTCGATTTATCTTGGTTTAACTCAGTTGTTACTAACGTTTGATATACGGATCATTGAACAAATTAAAATATTACACAAAGTTTTGTGACAAAAAATATTTTGTTTAATGATCCGTATATCAAACGTCAGTAACATCTGGGTTAAGAGTAATTAATTTTTTTATTGTGATTTTAGGGTTTTTCGGTTGGATCGGCTTAAAACATTTAAAAGCAGTTTTTGGTGGCTTTTTTGGATATTTTTTTATGTATGATTATTCCCATTTAGTGAATTTTCACACATAAAATAATCAGCTTTCTAAAAAAATTATTCAATTTCGAAAAATTCCGTTCGTGCGAGTAAGAGTTGAACTTTCCTCTTTAAATTAAAAATCAAAAAAGACATTCTATAGCTTTAACGTAATTTTAAAATCTTTGTCAGCCTTAAAGCTTTCACAGTAACACAAAAAAAGTAGTATTTAAAGTACTATTTTTCACTGAAATCGACATTCAAAAGTAGGTACAGAGGCGGAAATTTCATAAAATAACAATTTCATTTAAAAGCATTACTTTTGACATTACTAAGGCCAATTAAGATATTAAATGCCTCTGGACAATAAATAATAAGTGCCGAAGTTTGTATCAATTGACTTGCAAATTAGCTTTTCGATTCAAACAAGTCAGCCACATACAAAGAATTACTCATCTAACCGGTTTGACCCTTGTCGACTTGACTTGGCACAAAGGCCTTTTTTTAAAAGTTACTTTCATTAATGTTAGGAAGCTGATTATTTTATGTGTGAAAGTTCACTAAATAAGATTAATCATACATAGAAAAAATATCCAAAAAAGCCACCAAACTATTTTTAAATTTTTAAATTTTTTAAGCCGATCCGACCGAAAACCTTTAAAATCGGGGAACATACATGGGGTATTTTTGGGATACCCCTGGATGTAAGAAATCTGTTTGAAACGGATCCACGTCAATATTTGGACCGCCTGTATTTCTGGCGGCACAGTAACTCGGTTACGCAGGTTGTGAAGGCCACGTAATGAAAAGTAGTTTTTAAAATTTATTGTTAAAATTGTCGTATGTGACACCGACGTTCCATCTGCTTCTAGCGCTACTACGAGTTCACGCAGGACGAAATAAAAGCCTTGGAGGAATGTGACAAGGAAAGCTTCTACCGTCGATGCCTGCCCTTTAGCGCACTGTTCGCCACAGTCACCTACTCCGCCATAAGAAATGGTAAGTCCTCCTACGGGCCTACACCCCCCCCCGCAAATACCGCAAAAACTAGGCTAGGAGAACGCCACGAAAATATTCATAGAAGTAAGAGTCTTCGAATGTCCATTTATTGATTTTGTGAATATTTCAGTGACGTTCCCTTGCTTACTTCTATGAATGTTTTCTAGGGTATCTGACGAGGAACCCGCATTTCGGCGTGCTGCCGAAAGTAATGGTGGCAGCGTTGTTTGGGCACTTGGCCGGGCGCTTGGCGTACTCGCCGCACTGCAGTGCCAAGTTGCGCCGGCTTCAAGGCAGCAAGCTCGGCGACCTGATGCGCAACTACGAGCTGCAAAACAATCCGCCGCCGAAAAAGAAATAACTACAGGTTTTATTCGTGCATTTGTGTCATTATCGTTATTAATTTATTAATAAAAATAGCCATAATTTTATTTTGAATGAGTGAATTTATTGTTTAACAAGTTTAATTGCCGATCAATACAGGCTATTAAACGTGTTAGAGTTGCAAGTGAATTTTAGTAATCTACTTACTTACTTGTAGGTAGGTAAAAGAAGGTATATTACTTAATTTTAATATAATCCATTGAATCAACATCGCACTTTCGGTGCAACAAAGTCACAGATGGCCATCTTGAAAACTGCAAACCCTGCAAACCCTGTCTTTATTTGGGGAAACAGAAGAAACAACAGCAAAAACAATAAACAATACATTTTATAAAGATTTTAACTTCATGTAATGATCCAGTCATAAGAAAATTTTTGGCGAAAAAATCTTAAAAGTCCTCTCGTGTAAAATTACAAAATTGAGCTGTTGTGACTTTGTTGCACCGAAAGGTGCGAAATGCTAAAGAAACCATCCTAATGCAAATACACAAGTATTAATTAATAAGATTTTTCATGAAAAAGGATTCAGCCTTTTTAATTACTTTATAGGGTTTTTTTGACTTATAACTATTCCTTCATTACTGAACGTCTAAAGGGAAAAACTATTATCATTTATTACGGACGACATTGTAAATAAGAAACTAGTTAAGTACTCAACTTATTTATTTTATTATGTTTTAAAATCAATTTTACTAAATAAGTAGTAGTAAGTGGTTAAGTATGATAGTTTTGATAAGTAATAATTGTTCCACGGGTTTCAATTTTGATTTTTGTTCGTGTTACTTATCGCAAACGTGCCGAGAGTATGTCGTTATGGTGCTATCGCGTTAGTGTTGTAAAAAACTCGAGTCTGAGAGCCTAAATAAACTCGTCTCAGTGTTGCAGAGCTCAGAGGCATAAACCACTCACGATCTCAAAGCAGAGATGAGCGCGAAAGACCCCAGAAGCAGCGACCCGTGTTAAAAAAAACTCGAGTCGTAAACCTAACTCGAGAATTGAACAAAACTCGAGTTCTAATATTCGAGTCGAAGCAACTTCTACCTTACAAATCAATCAATCAATCTTACTGATAATAACATTCTATTTTTGTTATTTACTACCGGCCGTGGCCTTGTCCGCATGGGGTCACAATCGTAAGACCACACAATACACTACCTGACACTGACCACTAAACTCTCTTACTTATCAGACAGCTCTATAAATAATGGACTCGAGCACAAAGTTGAACTCGAGTCTATACGGAAACTCGATATGCTCGTCATCGTTATGCAGTGAGCATGGTGCCTAGTGCAAGTTTCATTCGCCATTCGATCACGTTAACGAAAACGAGACTTTGTATGGCAAAATTTTTACTCTTCTCGTATGTCGCCAGGAGGCGCTGCTTCAATGCCATACTAATTTTCGTTTTCGTAAACGTAATCGAATGAATACGGATAGTAAACAAAATTCATACTAGGCAAGGCACCCAGAGTCTGTCTTTATGAGTAGAATTCGGTCTCGAGATTTTTGCAACACTAACGAGTTACGTAGATTACCTACGGACACCTCACTTTATCGATGGGTTGAACTCGATGTTTGTGCAGAAACTAAACGAAAGCTTAAAAAAATTAACCTGTTAATTGACCTGACCTGAGTGTTAAATATTCACTGAAAATAAACATAGCGAAGTGAAATAAATCTAAGAGACCTGTTTATTACCTTTGGAAAACTCGCGTCCTATTCCCCCGCTGAGAACAATATGCATTAATTACCAATCGGCGCGCAAGGAGCTCATAGCTGAACGTCCATGCCTACGAGCGCGAGCTTTCTTGGAGAAGTCCGGTGGGTCATGCCCTTAGGGCTTGAAACTTGCGTGTCTCATTGTATGCTCAGAAGTAGCGAGTAGGTGCAGGTGCTGTATGTGACTCAGAGTGGGCCACGTACGGAAGCTACAAGGTCCAGAAGGGACTCCCCCGCTTATGCCAGACGTCTACAACGAGCCAAGCGGAAATGTTGAGACCACTCATTGCCAGGATACGCTTTGGAGGTCACCTGTACCCGACCTAATGTACCTACTAGGCTAGGTCTCTCAGGAAAACTGTTTTGCTGCTTACAACTTGTAGTTAGATAAGAGAACTTTTATAAACGCCCTTAATTGTATTTTTTATTTTCATCAGAATTGAATTCTATCAAACATCCTACGGTTGTTATCACCAGCACAGTTTTATGTCCCCTCTGCTAGGGCACGAGCGTTCCAACGAATAAGGAGAACGGTACTTATTTTACCAAGTGGAGCTAGTGCGGATTGATTTGTTAAACAACCTGCTAATGCAGCTGGGACCAACGGCTTTACATGACTTTCGAAGCACGGAGGACTTGGAGATGATACATTTTTGGTCACCCATCACCCATCTGATGACCAGCCTTTGCGAAAGTTGCGTAACCTTAGCGTTCGCAGGCCGGGCGCGTTAGTTTAATCATTATAATTATTTATAAAATTAAATAGTTTAGCACATAGGCTTATTATAATTTTAAAGTACATACTTAAGCGATGGTCCGTTCTCCTTTATATAATTTAATTCCATAATGGTTAAGCAATTAATAAATCATACTTACTTTTTAGTTTCTACAGTTTGGGCTAAATTTTGGCTCAACATTCAGTAGTGCGAAGCCATTGGTTTAAAAAATCTATATTGTCATTGCTGTTTTTCTTTGGCTTGTCTATGTTGCGGCTGTCACTGTCAAAGTTATCATCAGTGCAAACATCAGTGATTGGAGGCGATTATCAAAAAGTGATGATTTCTGCTTGATGTCAATAGGGTTATAAAAATATTTGTAATTTGCGATAAAGTTTTCACTCAACGTGAATGTAGGGCCAACTGCCTTCGAGATGAACGAGCCAAGTACTTTCGGTTACGGACACGAGATGCAGCAGGCATCGCCAACCCCCAGCGGGCTGACGCACCCGGTAAGTCTCCCGGCCGGCGAGCGAGCGGCGTGGTGCATAGTGATGGCTGCGGCAGTTGTGTAACGGTGTGTGTTGCGTAGGCGCAGTACAAGTTCTCGCAGGATGAGCTGCGCGTGCTGAGCGAATGCAACAGCGACAGCTTCTTCCAGCGGTCGCTGCCGCTCGGCACACTCTTCGGCCTGGGGACTTACGCGGGCGTGCAGAGCGGTAAGTTTGTACTGTTTTACCGAAATGTTGCATAAACTCTTTTGTTATCTTAGTGGAACCTGCTGAGGTTTCTCTCTCCCTGTAGAACTTTAACCATCGGGATCTTTGTTGAGTAATCCCTTACTTTTTCTTTGCAAGAATGTAACGTTTTCGGAGGAGACCTTTAGAACATTATTTAAGCCTCAAGAAATGTTTAACAGTTTGTTAATAAAGTAAATAAATATTTTTTAACCTGATAAACATCAAGATCTAAATACCTATATGCTTGAATTTAATCTGTAAAGAATCTTAAGTTTATACTGTTGTGGAGATGTTATCTATGTTTTATCTATGTAACATTCATGAGAATTAATGTTCTCTCAATCTCAAGTTTTAAAATTCAGTTTAGTTACTGTGAAGTATCAAAAAAAAATTGAAAATCTTGAAAAATCAGTTACTGCAATGTCAAGACTAGTTGCTTCATCATTTCCATAGAAAAAAGGCCTTGTTCCAGCAAGTCCATAAAAAGTAGCACCAACATTAATTGAATGGGTCTATGAACGCATTGTTTGGTTAAGCCTCTGGTGTTGAGTCTTCCCAGAATGCCGAGAGACAAGTGAGTCAGTCACCATAGAGAGCATAAGCAAGTTATTCAATCTGAAGTTGGCATCGATAAGTTATTATAAAAAACTTTAATATTAATACTTTAACTGTGCTAAAAGTAAGCTGAGCTTTTCAGAGAAACCAAAAGCATGTTGATTGACACCTACATCCATAAAAAAAGCATTCAGTCATGCTTGAAGTGTTTTATAATGTATAATATTGTCCTAAAATAGGAAAAATAATCCTGTTATGTATGTAATGTATTTAAACCATAAAGTGTGCAGAAGCAGGTACAGTATGTGAGTAAGCAAATCTATTGTCTCTGCCCATTTAAAAGATGTGATTTAATATTTATGAGGCAGGTGTTTAGTGCGAGTTTTCCTTGCTACTCAATCACTTTAATGAAATATGAGAATTTGTATGGCATTGTAGCAGCACCTCCCAGTGCTAAACAAGGTGAATTAAAGTTATGACATACAAATTCTTCCTATCATCTTGTTTATTGAACGGACTGCTGTTCAGACTAAAAAAATAAGTAATACTAATTCTCGTTATCAATAACTAACGGCAAATAAGAGGTTTAATAGGCACTCTGTTGTTGTCTGTCAAAACATGTACATCCTCACCGTAGGTCGCCTGAAGCCTAACCCCCGCTTCGGCGCGTTCCCGAAGCTGACCCTGGCGGTGGTGGTGGGCTACTTCCTGGGCAAGCTGTCCTACCAACAGGCCTGCGCCGAGAAGCTGATGGCGTTGCCCGGCAGCTATATCGGCCAGTTGCTGCGCGATCGCCGTGACGGCAAGATCACTGGGTAAGGCCTGTCTCTTACTCGGCTAAGAATGGCTGGCAGCAGGGCTTTATAACGAACGTTACCAACTTCACACTAGAATCGTTAATTTATTTCGTCGTTATTTCTTCTATAAAATTAAATAGGTAGCAGTAATGCAGGTACATTATCTAGTACAAGTATTGTTACTTTTTCTTTTCTTAATGAGCTTAAGCCAATCCGTGTCGAGCAGTTAGTTAATTTACTAGTATAAATGCCACCCGGCGGCATTGCATGACATAGCATATTAAGCATGACCTTTGCTGTCAAAGTTATTTTCGTATGTTAAGGTAATGTTACCTATTTTAACGTTATTCTAAGCCCTGGCTGGCGGTATCCGGGTGACTAGCGATTTCTTTGTTTATTGCGTTTTTCCTTTTTTGGATAAGACTTCCTTAGTACACGTAGTTTACTAGAAATTGACTTGCCACAATGCAATCCGTTTCTGGTTGTGGACGAGGACTTACTAGTTTGTTATATTCTTAATGACCTATCTGTTGGTAAGAGAAAATAACGCCATACAGAAACTGTACAAACAAATACGGCGCCATTTATAAATAATTAGCAAAACTATTGGTAGATGTAAAGCTATTTTCATATAACATTTCTTATCTTATCTTAGTGGGGCCTGCCGAGGTTTCCGTCTCGCAGCAACACCTGGATCTTTTGCGCAACCCCATCCTTTCACTCTTCTTCCTCTGTAAAGATAGATGCCATAGGCTTGGCAACGTCCTTAAGAGCCTGAAGTCCTCTGGTTCCGGATAGGCCGACCCCAGGAGTCCTTTTCTTTTTCTTGCCAGAGAGTGGCAGTCACACAGGTGCTGCATTGACTCCGTTTCCTCCCCATATGCCCTACACAAGCTATTGGTTGATAGATGCATTCTGTGGAGCATTTGTTTTGTGGCATAGTGTCCTGTCAAGGCACCGATGGTTAATCGGGCCTGCCTTCTACTGCCTCCGCATATGAACTTACTTCGTCCTAAGGCGTTTTCGCCTAGGAAGGATTTGGAGTGTTTTATACCCGGCTGCTCTTTCCAGACATTTAAATTATAACAAAACATTAATGTGCCAAAATAGATACAAAATTAAACCAAATGCATGTGGAAACGGTAAATCAAGACAAAAATTTTTATTCTGATGATTCATCTAAATGACTTTTATCAATTTTTAAACTGGCTAAATAGATACTAACCACAGACGTCACTTTTGCTAAAAGCTCAGTGGCCTAGTGGCTGCTTTGACACAGAACGGATTCGGGTATGAAGAGTTTCAGATCAAGCAAACGGAGGACTTCTAATATTTATCTTAAAGTTCTAAAAATTTTTTGTATCAATATGTAATTTTAGAGCGTTTTATATATAGCGTAAACCCGCACGTACATTGTCTACTACAGCCATCAATATTTTTTTTATTACTGTACCCAATATTATACATCTACTACCTTCATCTAATGTGTCGCACTGCTTACCAATTTTTCTGTCTAGCCCTTAGGTAGCGAATGCCATTTATTTTGCCATTAAGTCCGCCTTTTGTACTTTATTTTATTTTATTGTGCAATAAAGAATTAATATATAAATCTAGGATAGAGAAACGCAATCTGTGTGCGCGTTCAATGTCGTATGTACTTACGAGTAAAATTCGTAACGATTACGATTCGTGACGATTCGTTTAGATTCAACACGTGCGAATGTTGTGTTTTGAGAGCAAGAGTTGCAGTATCAGCTTTCTATAACGCGAACCTTACGATTGCTTTTGTGTGAAAATGACTTTCTGTGAAAATAGTGACAATAATGTTGTTAAGTTTTTATTAATGTAAGTGTACACATTACAAATGTAGACGTGTTTTTATTGCCGCAGGACGTCGATGCCCAAGCAGTCGCCCTCGATGTTCGGCGCGAGCCCAGGCGACATCTACTCGGACGCGGGGCCCGGCAGCTCGCTGGACCTGGACACCGACCGCCCGCTCTTCAGCGACGACGCGTACAAGCCGGAGAGCACAGGTGACTAGTGGTAGACCACAAAATAAGAAGACTGCAGAAGACTAACGTCTCACGGACAGCCTCCTACGACACTCAAATCCGAGTATTTTTAGCATGGCTGATAGGGACCTTGCACCTACAGCCTCCTCAGAGTCAGTAACCAAGCCCGGTAATGTTTTCAGGCAGTTCCACCACGCCCACCACGGAGCCGTCCGCGCCGCGCACCTCCCTCTCCTACGACGAGCTGCGGCGCCTTAACCGCGGCGAGCACGCGGACACCAAGCAGGATCCTTACAGGTAACTTATTCAAGCTCTCATAGCCCAAGCTCATTGACCCCAAAAGAAAAGAAAAAAAATGAAATTAGAACAAAAAGGCCTGCTAAAAAGTAGCCGTTATTAAAAAAAAATACTTATTCACTTTCTTTACACCCGATCCGATTCGTACCCCTCTTAAGGCGAAGGGTAAGGCACACTAGCGCCGCTAATGGATTTAATTTGATAACTGCTAAACTGGATTTTTTTCAAACATTGCGGACACTAGGCAAACATCTATTATTTAATAATTGTGCACTACTTTTAGGTTTGTTTTTGTATTCATTCGCTAAAACCAAAAGTGGACTTTGTTTGTGAATAAATGCGATAGCCCGTTTTGTGAATAAACTACACAACAAAAAGTAGTGCACAATTATTAAATAAATACTATGGATGCTTTCCTGTTATCGGACGGTACGCAATGTTTAAAAAAGATCCGGTCCGTTAGTAATTGTCAAATTATCAATTGGCCTTACCCTTCACCTTAAGTAAAGCCATTGAAAAAAAAGTTTTGTGACTATTATATTTTAGTAAAATTGACGAAAATCAATTTTTTTTCTCTGTGTGTGTGTGTGTGTGTGTGTGTGTGTGTGTGTATGTGTGTATGTGTGTGTGTGTGTATATTGGTAATCGATTGTTGTCTTACTCACAATAAATTTTGGTATGTTACGAGTTCGACCTACAATAAAGTGAATAATGAAACATTTTGGGATATAGATAGTGGAACGCCTCGGTGGCTCGAATGTCCCGGGTTTAATTCCCAGGTCAGGCAGTGTGTTTCGGATTTCTCGATGCACAGTCCGGGTTTGTCATCACCAACCCGCATTTAGCATGCAAGTGTGGTGATTAAAAATCCAGATCAGACTCTGATTAGGTGAGATTCCAACGCTGCTCTTCCAAATTTTTCAAATGCCTTTTAGTACACTATTATGCCAGTATGTTCCACATCCATAGTAAAGAAAAGTAAATATGGTTCTCCATATTATCACGGCATTCTTTCAATTGGTTGCATGGCTATGTTTAGGGTGTGGAGGCACCAAATTACCTACATAATATTAGCAAACATCCTGTATATATTCATTTGTAAAATGTACAACTTTGTCACCAGAATTGAACCGAACCCGATACCAGTGATAACGCGCGCGAAACCGCAGCCGTCGCCCGCGCCTCCCACCAACAAGTACGGCGATGTCGTCGACTAGGAACATAACCCCCTAACGCCCCTCGATGCCCCCCTTTGGGAGTTGGAGCGCCAGCTAGTCACTCGCCGACAAAGCGGTCAAACGTCTTGGCTTTTTACGAAATATTAATACTTATATTACTCTAAAATTAGTCTCACCAGAAGTAGAGTAATGAATGATAATAATTACGCAAACGCCAAGAGGGTTTTTGTGGAACGAATTGTTTTCAATTCGCTCCCGTTTCGTTACAGTCAGAGTCTATATTAAAACTATATCAAAGGTGGTCAAAAATCTGTTAATCTTTTTTTATTATTGTTAGATAAAATTTATAATTAGATGTTGAAAATGTTTAAAACATTAATCATTTAGGAATCTAACAAAATTAGACTGAGGTTTTAGAATAGGACCTAAGTTATAACATGAGTATATTGACTATTTAAGTTGAATCAATTTGATTCTGACTGTACTTGGAGGGCCGCAGCTAGCTTCGTTGAAACTGTGCTTCAAATGTTGCCCTTAATAAAATTCGTGACTCGTAAATTCACGAAAAATGCAACTATTTGGAAATCCATAAGAGTGAGGCGTGGAGAAAACTCTTCCTACGTAGCTTTGATTTTGTTTGAGGAAGGGGGCGCTAGCCACTGCCAGTGTCTAAATGCAATCATGTAATAATTTGTTAATAATTGAATAAAGTAGTTAAGAGATTTTATGGAGTTTTCTTTCTCTATTTTACAATATAAAAAGAGATTTTATAGAGTTTTCTTTCTCTATTTTACAATATAAAAAAACTTCTACCAGCGCGAGCGCACATGTATAAAGAAGTTAAAGAAAGTAGATGAAGTGAAAGAATATGTAAGGATAGCGAGTTGCAAGAAGTGGATCTCTGCCTGGGGGAGACAGGCGTGACTGAATGCAGGGCCCTGGGCACTTACGGATAATGGGTTCCTTATGTTACGCTAGATTTTAGTAAAACAGGCAAAAGGAGGAGATAAGCAAAACTCGAGATTTATTCAACTGATATTTTAATTTATTTGCAGCCAGATAGAGTTGCCAGTGTTAGGCCCCTGGTTTATTTGAATTAAAAAGCAAAAAAAGTCAATAAGTTAGTAATTCTTGTTTCGTAAAACAAATATATTTATCGGTAATATCGGTTAGTGATCTGGCAGGAACAAGGGGGCCTCATCGATTGCGGGGCCCTGGGCACTTGCCCAGAGTGCCCAATGGTAAAAGAAGGGCCTGACAATGTATGAAAACCGATATGAACGATTTCGGAGTAAAAGTTGGGTCATTAACCGCTATTGTGATACTTTTTGCCTTCCTTCCTTGTGGTCAAATTAAGAAGTCAAACTGATTTGACCACGAAGAATTTTAACATTCTTCGTGGACAAACTGTAACTATTAAAATCTTGTATGTCTGCTGTATCACTGGTATAAAAAGAAAAAATATTTTTTTTTAAATTATAAATAAATAAATAATAATTAATAAAAAATAATATTAATTATTATTTATTTTTTAATTAATTAATTATTAATACTAATGAATTAATTATGGGTGTAAATTTTTAATAAATTAGATAGTTTGACCACAAGGAAAGAAGGGCTTTTTGGCACAAACTATAGAGAGACATTGTTGAATACTTGTGCAAATATTGTCGATTTGTTTATACTCGTATAATTTTATGCTTGTTACTGTTCCCTTGTAATAAAATTCTCCTCCATCACGTCCAATAGTTATTTGTTATGCAAGGCTGCCTACTAGCTTACTAGCTTCTTTTACCCATCGGCTGCAATCGCAAATTAATGCAATGACAGAGTTTGAAAAGATGGCCGCACGCACTTAGAGATCTCCATTTTTGGTCGTCTGATAGCTATTACCGCGTTACGAATGTTAAAACTGTGAGAGACCACGCGCTGGTGGTCTAGGTCCGTGTTCCAGCCAAGTTTATCCACCGGCCATCAACATGGTGCCGGTTCAGAGTACTCGCTCGCCTGCCGGACACGTGGTGCCTACTGCCGCTTGCTGATCAAGGATTCCCTCCTTACTTTAAACACTGTTTTGGAGTACAAGGGTTATTTTCTTATTGATTTCGCAGCTTTAGCAAACAAATAACATTTTAGAATTGTTAACGTAATGAAATATTTATCATGTTGCTTGTGTTTAAATGTTAATATTTCAATACGTTAACCTTCCTATAAATAAAATAAAACAAATACAAAATAAATTATTTGCATTTTGCTATATTACTGAGAGCACAAAGTTCGCACAGTGCGCAATTAAAGGAACACGCATAAGCAATAAAACGCAAAGCTTTTTGGGACGATATCCAAATCCTTTATTTAAAATCATCATAACCTTAAATAACCAAAACAACAATATATAAAAGTTCAATTCAACTTTAAGTTTAAATTGATTCATTGCAAAAAATTCCCATTTATGTAGCATAATTTTTTTTTTTCTAAATGTGGCCAAATAGTGGTTTTAAAATATTATGACTAATCGTAGAACTGCTTGCAATCATAATATAAATAATATCTAACAGCCGAAATTAATAACCTGTCCTCATCAAGAGATAGGCCTATCTCTTACCAGAGATAGGCTATTAATTTCGGCGGTAAGTTAGTCTACTTAAAATTAATTACAAAATAAGAGTTCACCGAATCTATAATGTATAGTTATATACTATATATAATATATAGTTTTAACGATACGAATCGACATAAAAGCATCCGTGATTAATTTTCATATGGATTTCATTTTTACTTTTTTATTGATATAACGTGACATGTTACTCGTGTAGCTAGAGCTAGAAATGAATAAGACTTTATTTGATCGCACAAACAGCGAATACTTCGTGAAATATACTTCTATTCTATATAATTATACTTCGTGAATGATTGCTACGTTGCAAGTTGTTCAGGCACCAAGTTTTTGGTTTCGGCCACCGCTACTGATATAGGACTGCTTGATATAGGACTGATGAATCTTTCCTTATCAGTATAAGAAAGAATTAGCTGTTGACCGCTGGCCTGCACAGCGTGTAATCGAGTTTATGGACAAACTTAGGATTCCCCAAGCCGAGGTGTCCAAAAATCCGGTTTTATTTGTTGGCATAATGCAAGCGTATCCCTCGTACTTTACAAGATGTAATGTCGCTACGGCAAATACAACGCAAGCGATTATAGATAATGTGCGGTTAGCTGAAAGTTACACAATGAGATGTTTTTAAATATGGCTTAGTTATATGGTTAAATATGTTTAGTACTATAATTCAAAAACTACATTAAATATTGATTATTATGAGAATGGTTGTAAGCTTCCTGAGATGCTTTTAAATATGGCTTAGTTATATGATTAAATATGTTTAGTACTATAATTCAAAAACTACATTAAATATTGATTATTATGAGAATGGTTGTAAGCTTCCTGAGATGCTTTTAAATATGGCTTAGTTATATGGTTAAATATGCTTAGTACAATAATTCAAAAACTACATTAAATATTGATTATTATGAGAATGGTTGTAAGCTTCCTGAGATGCTTTTAAATATGGCTTAGTTATATGGTTAAATATGCTTAGTACAATAATTCAAAAACTAGATTAAATATTGATTATTCTGAGAATGGTTGTAAGCTTCTTATTTCTAATTGAAGAAACGAAATAATTTACTAACGCATTTTGCGAAAATAGTAAATAATGAGAACAGTCCATAAAATATTTTAATTAATAACATCGACAATTTCATTTACTTGACTAGATTATAAAAATTATGATTGTTGTTACCTATTTTATCTTATTAGATTAAGTCCTTACATAACATTGAATTATTTTTTATCTTTTTTTATTATTTTTTGATTAGACATTTATAAGACAAAAAATATCATTTAAATAACACAGCAAATTAATCTTATTTACTAAAGCTGTAGGTATGTAACTTCATAATATAACAACATTGATTACTATTTTCAAATAAAAGTTTATTCGAAATATTATGTACTATTGGGTGATGTCATCTGTCTATGCATATTATTAACTATTATTTAAATCCATTGTTATATTGGTAACTATTTATTTTTAATTTGTGACAGGTAACATACACACAGGCAGCGTTCTCTGCCCTAAATATTTGCGTCTTCCATTGTACAATCAGCGCAAAGTGATCGAAGCAACAAGAGTGTTTATAAATAACTTGACATCTAAGAATAACCTTACTTTACTGCTATGCTGCTATTAAAGTTCTATTGACTACCAATGCTTTAATATTTAAGCAAAAAGAGTCTTAATACGTATTAGTTTTAAATGTGAATATTCCTTAAACCAGTTTAGTACGCTTCGATATATTTGGGTTCTGTTCGGAGACGACGATTCAGCACGCTCCTCAAAGTTTTTGTACTTTGTATGCGAATATTTTATATTGAAGTTACAATTAACTTAAATCTAATTGAATTTTTATATTCATAAAGTGCCACCAAGTATCACCAAAAATACATGAATAATAACAAAGTAGGTAACATTTTTTTTCAATACAAATGTAACCATTATTATGTATAAATAATAAAAATCTCACAATATCAACAGAAGGGAATAAATTCTTTGATAATTCACCAATTATATTTATGAAAAAAATAACAATGTAAAGGGTAACTTTATAAAGATGTTGAAATATATAAAAATGTTCTTTAATCTCAGCATTCGCAAGCCGGGCGCGTTAACCACTGCACCATCGAGCTCCATAAATTTAAAATAATAATTTAAAAGCTAATATAAGCTTCATAAATTTAATTCTTTCCATATTTGACTATAAAGGTGATTGTAATACAAAACAAAGCATATTTTCAATCCAATAATGCTTTAAAACATATTTTTTTATCGAATCTCGTAAAGAAAATGTCTCTTCACTACTATTCTTTACGTTTCAAGAGGCCGTGGCGTCAGGGGCACGATTTTCGGAAAATAGCGTGGCGTGGAAAGGGTTAATAACAACTTTGATTCCGATAACTGCTCCAGTCACAGCATGGACTAGTTTTTGAAGATAGGGGGTCAGTAAATAAGTCATTTACTAGTCTCTCAATACGTATACGTAACATATATATATACATGAGTATGATTATATCATTCTATGTAATATCAATGTAAATTAATTATACAGGCTATCTCATGAGCACCGTGCCGTAAGAACGACCAGGTAAGCTACTCTTGACGCAAACTCAATCTCAATACAATTCCAATGCGATTAATATGTATCGATATTGGGATAAGTTTCGCAATTTCGGAACGCCCCATCTCGATAATAATTTGTTCACTCAATTTCCACGCAATTTAATTCCAATGTGGCGCTATTATCGCTTTTAAGACTGCCATTTGAATTTTTTAGATTTGGGATTGCAAATTGATTATTGCAATTGTGTTTCAAGAGTAACCCACCAGATCATAAAATCAACTCAGTAAAGATCTATTTACTAGCTAAATTAATCTTTCCGTAGAAAACTCATCTCAACTCACTTTAGAGTCGATAACAAGTAAGAAATTCTTTAGAAATAGAAACCTATGTATCTAAAATTTTAAACATTTTGAAAGATCATACTTTTAATGAAGTATCTCCTCACGTACACCGGTATATTGTCCACACAAGGTAACCTTAATCAATTGTATTCACTAATACGGTATATAACTATAGCCGTTAAGTCCAAAACTAAGATAAAACTGTCACTGTCATTGCATCATAAAATTCACTAACAAAAATCAACAAATAATCACAAAACGGTAGAAAAACATAACAGTAAAACAAAACTTAACTGAAATACATTGCACTTAAGAAGACCATCCAGCGGTGAGTACGACGCATAGGAAGCTCGACTCGCTCTGGTAGAAGTGGGCCTCGTCTCAAGGAAGCGGCCACGGCAGGCCGGAGAAGTTGACGGGGCCGCCGAGGCCGGCGTCGGCCTCCAGCAGGCTCATTATGACGGCCATCGCGGCCTCGCCGTTGCCGTCGAGGCCTAGGGGGGGCAGTGGGGGCGATTGGGGGGGCAGGACGCGCTCGGGGGGGATGATAGCAGCGCCCGCGGAGCTCAGAGGCACGTTGTTGCGCACTTGGTAGGCGGACTCCGGGCCCATTATGCCGTCCGCCATCGACACTTGCTCGTACATCACGTTCGGAGAGGACATACACTGCGAAAGGACACACTGTTCACGGCCCTTTCAACAATAAAGAAAGAAATCAAGAAAAACACTTAACAAATTCACAACTAAACATACAACTGGTAATAAATAGCCTTCAAACTGTCCCACAGCTGGGTAAAGGACTCCATCATGGTAATCAAGTCATCGCTACAATTGATGGGTACTGCCTTAATCACCAAGCTTTGCTGATCACAAACCCGGCTCCCCGATCTGATTCGAACCCCTCGAAAGATCTAGTAGGGCACGCGGACACGCACTAGTGCGTGATGCCGTTCCCCCTAGAAAACCTCCGAAGGTGCTTCGTTTCATACGGCTTGAGGAACTTTTTCAAGTTTCTCGCCGCCCCCAAGAAAGCCCGGTGAACTGAAAACGCCGTTCGATGCAAACTCTCTCCAAAAAAAAACGACGGGTTGCACTCTGGGAGTGCCGGCAGAAGTGAAAACTTGAATATTAACGTTGTGCATTTTTGATATTTTGGAATGGTTAGGGAATAATTTTGCACGAATTGCTTTAATTATCAGTATAAAAGTACTCTCATTTATGTGGTAGAATACAATATTTATTTATTGGGCTATCATACACAAACATGACAATTTATATTACATTAAAAAGTTATATTAAGTTATATTGAAAATTTATATTACGCCGCGCCAGCTGTCTACTCTCCACCCGTCTTACGAATTTTCGATCAGGTCACGTGTCCTGACGCGAGTTTAACATTTTTTACCCATTCCTCTACTCTCCATCCGTCTTACGAATTTTCGATCAGGTCACGTGTCCTGACGGTCACGTGTCCTGACGCGAGTTTAACATTTTTTACCCATTTCAAAAAAAGTGCACAACGCCGCTAAAGAAGTTTTCACTTCAAAAACAAACTCGTGCTATGCATCGCAAAATCCGAAACACACTGCCCGACCTGGGAATACCTGCCGCCTACCACGTGACCTCCATACCTGCGGGTTGAACACAGCCTCTTGCAGCACATCGGCCGGCAGCTCGGGCGAGTACTCTGCAGAGCTTCGCAGCACTTCCTCGGCGATGGCGCCTCCTATCTTGTGCGACTCTACTTGGGAGTCGATCAGACGCTGCATCTCGGCGTCAGCCTCTGCATTACAAACCAATGATTCAAATTGTAAACTGTAAATAATGGAACAGTTTAGGAGTAATGAGGAGCTCGGTCTGCGAGTCCTGAGGTTAAGCAATTTTCGCAAAGGCCGGTCATCGGATGGGTGACCAAAAATGTATCATCTCGAGCTCTTCCGTGCTTCGGAGGGCACGTTAAGTCGTTGGTCCCGGCTGCATTAGCAGTCGTTAACAACCACCAATCCGCACTGGGCCCGCGTGGTGGTTTATGACCCGTTCTTCCTATCCATCCATAGGGAAGACGCGTGCTCATGCGTGAGTAATATTAGTTAATGAGAATAGCCGATGACCGGGCTCAGTGGCAGTGCATAGGAGAAGCCTATATCCAGCAGTGGACTGATGTAGGTTGATCACGACGATGATGAAGAATACTGGTTATTATAGTTATGATATGGATGTATCAGCAGCATGCTTGGTTAGTGTAGAAAATATAGAAACATCGCTTGGTTTACATCTCACTGCTATGAAATGAGCCGTTTATACATAGATGGTGATTTATTTTATAAGTAAATAGAAATATAGAACAAAGTACACTACCACGTCAGTGTCAAGTACTGCTGTTCAGTAATACGTAATAAATATATATATATTTTTTAAATAAATTTTGACATACAGTTCGCCTAATAGTAGCTGTGCTTGTCGAGAACAGATTCAAGTCGTGATATCCCAATATTAGCCTTTATTTTATTAGGCACTACGTCCGGGAGACGTTTATAATTTTTAGCCGTCTCCGTGGTGTAGTGGTAATGATCACCGGTCTTAACTCAAGAGGTTTTGAGGTCGATTCCAGCGGGTTGTACATGTTTATGTACTCGGTTTGATTGGTGGTAGGGCTTGTTTGTCGGCCTGGCTAGCTACCACCATCATGTATAAATATGTCGCCATAACATCAATGTTTGTAGCATTGTTGTGTTCCCGCTAGAGATAAGATAGCTAGTGGCTCAGTAGTTGAGCTTCAGATCAGGTGATAAATCATAATTAAAAAAACATTTAGCATTATCCGTGCTTTGAAAGGCACGTAGAGCCGTTAGTCCCAGCTGCATTAGCAGTCGTTAACTACCACCGAGTGGTGGTTTACGGCCCTACTATCCATCCATAGGCTCGAGCCCCAGCAGCGACCTCATAAAATGAGCTGTAGATGATGTGAATAAGGTGATGGAATATAAGTCTTGAGACGAGAAGAAAAGTATGTGATTTGTGCATATTACATAAAATTGCAAATGGTCTACTCAGTGAGCATTTATTAAACATGTTATTTCTTAATACCCCCCAGACGGTCATTAAGGAACCCCCGGCTTTTCAGCATTCCACTTACAAACAACCACGTAACACAAAATAATCCCATTTATAGGATGTGCGAATTGTACAATGTTCTCGCCTTTCCATTTGATATCTTCCATCAAAGTATCAAAGAATTAAAATATGCGCTTTCAGAGTCCCTATATTAACTAAGTAAGTTAAAATACAATAATATCATATAATATACATATTTTTTTCATTAGTAAAATTGTTAATTGAAAGGCTTATACTGATAAGGCTTTCAAATTTATATTGAAATCTCTGTAAAACTGTTCTAATATTTTTTATTTTAGTTTGTAAACTGCTTTTGTACCATATCTATACTAATATTATAAAGAGAAAACCTTTGTATTTTTGTATGTATGTATGTATGTATGTATGTATGTATGTATGTATGTATGTATGTATGTATGTATGTATGCATGTATGTATGTATGTATGCATGTATGTATGTATGTATGTATGTATGTATGTATGTATGTATGTAGGTATGTATGTATGTATGTATGTATGTATGTATGTATGTATGTATGTATGTATGTATGCATGTATGTATGTATGTATGTATGTATGTATGTATGTAGGTATGTTTGCAACGAATAAACTCAAAAACGACTGGACCGATTTGAAAAAATTCTTTCACCATTAGAATGCTACATTAGCGCTAAGTTACATAGGCTATTTTAAAAAATATATATATATAAAATACTAAAACGACAATTTAATTTTCCAATACAAAATGATTTGTTTGTTTTGTTGTCATGGAAACCATTGATATAATTATATTTAACTCAATGATGGAAACTGTCAAAATGGTACGAAGTCCGCCGGGTCAGCTAGTAGTAAATAAATAAATAATGTACTGACTCTGCTTGAACAAGTTGAAGGCGGGCTCTTCCTGCTGGCCGGCGGTATCGTCAACCTCTGCCACCACGGTGTTCTTCGCCACCAGGCACTCGATGTCCTTGGTCCACGGGTTGCTGCGATAGACATGACACCATAGTTACGGGATTGGACTGGGCATGTGACGGTTATGAGATTTCATATACAGGGTGTTCGGCGCATGGTTGGACAAACGTAAACAGCTAAGTGGTAAACGACAAGAAAACTGTCGAAAGCTATTTCATTCTATTTTCTTGTCGTTTTGTGGATATCTATGGGGTTAAGTGGTGAATTCTGGAGTTTTTCGAACTTTTCAATAAAATTCATTTAAAAAAAAATCGTGGTCAAATGTCAAACTTTTTGGGCGTGAGTACATAGTATATGACCCCACCACTTCGCTGTTTCGATTTTCCAACCATGCGCCGAACACCCTGTATATTGTTTGTTTTAATTAAGGAAAGTTTTAAATTGCATAAAGTTGAATAAACTTTTTTTTAAGTTTTCTACAAAATTTCTAGTAAATTCTCTGTTATTGCCTTGAGAATAGATTTAATGATATTGGGTTATTGGATACAAAAATGTGTAACTTTGTCCTATATTGACACTAAAATTACATTCTCCTTGTAATTTTGTTGTGGATAAATTAAATAACTAACACACAAAAACACAGTAGCTGCAACTTGACGGTAAAATATAGTTACGGCCGAACTAAATAATTGATATTTTATATTCGTATCATAATTAAAAGAAAGCATCATTGTCACACATTAAATAATTGAACAAAAGTCAGTTGTATAACATATTAAAAGACCGACACTGAAATATATTTACGTCAAAAAGATATAGTCATAAACAATGATAAGAAACAGTAAATCGCGATCATCTCAGACGTTTGGAAAGCCTAACTAACAAAGGTTAGTTATTAAATGTTGACACGATGATGGGTGACGATATATACTGACCGGAACGGCTTAAACAGCGAGTGAAGGTGCGTATAAGTGCCGTCCTTGCGGCGGAACGCGTACGCGTGCGCCGGCGCCGGTTCGCGACGCAGCAACGCCGACTTGTGTGCGCGCGCCACGCCGCCTAGCGACTGGGCGCCCACGTACTCGTACAAGCTTGTGCCGAGCAACTCCTGGGGCAGGTATCCCAGCGCCAACGTCACACTATCACAATATATCTAGTGTTACTGAGGTACTCACAGACTATAAATAAGTAAGTGCATCGTATAACTGTCCCACTGCTAGCAGCAAAATTGAAATCAAGTCATCGCTACAATCGATGGGTAATAGCCAGTGATCGGAATAGGTAGGGCTAATTCACCTAAAGGTTGAAGAACGGACAAAAATAATGGAGACTTCTTTATGACAATATTTTTTTTCGGAACAACTGTCCGGATTTCCGGACATCGCATAAGAACATTAAAAAATAATATTATTAATACAATAATTGATTTTATTACTTATTTTGTATCCTGGAATTGCCGAATATCAGTAGACGTGTTTTTTATTGTTTTCAAAAATGAAATACAATCTCGCTTTTATAGATTACTGGTAAACCAACGGTATTGTTCCACTTCCGAGAAATTCGAGGCTGTCCAAGTCTTGCGAGACATGAGCGAGACAAGAATAGATTTAGACACGCGCTGCGACAATTGTGTAAGTGTGACAGAGATGAATGAACGTTAACATCAACGGAAAAAAATATTCTTACTGTATGTATAGGTACTTAGAGTGGTGAGTTTCTAAGTAATTGAGTTTGATTTCTGTTTTTGTTTTTCGTATTTACTATAATTGTATAAAATGAATAAATGGTGTAAAAGCTATAAAAAATATAAACTTGTTTTCTTTACCTTTTCCTCGTATTTATTAAATATACCAGCTTTAATAAATATAAAATATATTTATTAAAGCTGGTATATTTAATAAATTATACATGCACCCGAGTTTTTCTAAATAATAATTTTAAAAATAAGTTTAATCAAATAACGACGAGATTGTCTTTCATTTTGGAAAACAATAAAAAAGTTTTTAGTTATTTTTTGGCAATTCCGGGATACAAAATAAGCAATAAAATCAATTACTGTATTGATAATATTATTTTTTAATGTTCTCAAGTGATGTCCGGAAACCCGGACAGTTGTTCCGAAAAAAAATATTGTCATAAAGAAGTCTCCGTTAATTTTTGTCTATGTTCTTCGACCTTTAGGTGAATTAGCCCTACCTATTCCGATCACTGGTAATAGCATAATCATTACGCTTGACAAATGCGGGTTGATGATAGATAACAAGCCCGGGCTATGCATTGAAAAATCCGAAATAACGTCAACGTCAAAGGTATGAGTCACTTTGCCCCTTATTGTATTGCTAGACATGATTTATTCAGTATTAAATCACGTATCAAAGGCTACACTCGTTTCCTTTAAAGCGTCTCCCGGTCCCTACATTGCATAGCGACCGTGCCAGTGTTGCCAATCGGTTGCTGACCCGTATTTTTAATGATTAAAGGAAAAAAAATTCGATCACTGGGTCCTGTGGAACACCCTACTATTAAGGGGATACCTACTTGAGTTCGAAAGCCGTTTCATCGAATTTTGTTTCTTCGAAAACCTTTCAACGACATCTCTACACTGCGACGCCTTGTTACTGCGATGTTTCGTTACATCGAAAAACTGTATTGCGAACGATTTTACTGCGAAACCGTTCAACAAGCCGTCGTGTTACTGCTATAATCAAAAACGGCCAATGGTAACTTAGGCATTCTAAACAAGACGCGCGGGCGCCGCTTGCGTCATCGCTGCTTCGCCCGCAGTCGTCCAGTTTTGACCGGTGTCATGTATGAATTGTGTGAAACAGATACAAACCGAGTACGGTAACAGTAAATTTTTACCTAAAAAAAACTTATCACCAAAGTAACTCACCGTTGATCCACGAATAGGAACTTGCCGTCGGTGGCATGCCGCGACACGTACTCGAGCGGGCGCGCGGGCGGCGCCGGCGGCGGGGACGGCGGTGCCAGGTCGGCGAGCGCGCGCCCCACCGCCACCAGGCAGGACAGGTTGCAGGCGTCCTCATCACCACCTTCCGCGGTCTCGCACATCTCAGCGGGCGCCCACGATTTCAGGTACCCTGAGCCAATCATAATAGGTCATAATCATCATCATCATCATCTCAGCCAAAAGACGTCCATTGCTGGACAAAGGCCTCCCCCAAGGATCTCCACAACGATCGGTTTTGTGCTGCTCGCATCCAGCGGCTTCCCGCGACCTTCACCAGATCGTCGGTCCAGCTTGTTGGAGGCCTGCCCACACTGCGCTTTCCGGTACGCGGTCGCCTCTCAAGGACTATTCCGCCCCAGCGGCCATCAGCCCTGTGAGCAATGTGCCCTGCCCACTGCCACTTGAGCTTAGCAACTCTTCGGGCTATGTCGGTTATCTTTGTTCTTCTGCGGATCTCCTCATTTCTGATTCGATCACGCAGAGAAACCCCGAGCATAGCCATCTCCATTGCTCTTTGAGTGACCTTGAGCCTTTTTCATCAGTAATTGAGTAATTGAGTAAAAAAGGTAGATACGTTACCCTTGACTATATGTTAATCTTGGTGAGCGGGAAAATTGATACATTATGTCGTCGTTTTTGATGTTGTTAGTATGTCGATTGGTACATTTGGCCAATGTCAAAGGTAGAGAGAAAGAATAGTTCAGTGCTGAGTTCAAGAGGCCTATGTGCGAAAGCGGACTGAATAAAGACTGAGGATGATGAACGTTACTGAAGCCCAAAAGACGTTCCGAACAAAAGCAGACTATCCTTTTCGCCTCAGTCACTCTCCACCACCACTGAGTAAATACCTAATTGTCAAATTTAGAGAAAGATATCGTAGAATATATATTTTTTGTGGATGGCATACAATGCTGGTATATAAATTTGACAAATGGATGTCGATGAGAAGAGTCTCTATAACTGGAGTACTCTCCATTAGTCCTGAGTCCTTATTTTCATATATCGGGGCGATACCGGGTTATGTGGGACTCTCCTCTTCTTCCTTCGTCTAACCACTATAGCTCGACGAAACTAAAGCTCGGAAGGGGAGTTAGGGGAGGTATACCCACTAAAAACCTAATACTATCCCTTCTCTTCTCTTCCCCCCCTCCCCGCGACGGCCCTGAGGAGAGACTCCCGGGATAGTTTGGGCGTCTGGGCGTTTGGAAGTCTGCACTTTCGTGATGAGTAGCTACATGCTAGCTTACTGGACACTACCTACATAAATTGGATGAATGCTGACGAGGTGGGGTATAAACTGCCGGAGGGTATATGTAAGTACCTGTGAACTGCACCACGCAGTACTTCTTGTCAGACGTCTGCTTCTTGCGCCCCTTGGGGTCGGTTTCTGCGCTGGTGCAGGCGGATTGCGGCGACGCGCGACTCTTGATTCGGCAGAAGAAGGAGCGCCGCGCGCCGGGGCACAGGCGGGACGCGCCTGCCACCATGTCCTGCTTCACGGGTAGCATCGCTGCACAACGACGATTTGTTATAAGGTACGCTTTTTAAAATCTATGTTTTAATATAGTTTATTACCACTTGGATAGTCAAAAAGTGACTGTAAAGGTATATCTGTATTAATAAAATCAATTGCCACATGTATGTCAGAGCATCACTTGAGAACGGCTCGACCGATTTGGCTGATTTATTTTATTGTTGTGTTCGTAATTGTCAGGACAATGTTAGTATTAAAAATAAAAGTCTTCTATAGGATATAGGTGTTCCCTTAAGCGGACAAAGTCGCGAGCGGGCCACTAGTATTTAATAAATGTGATTTTTTGATGTACATACGTGTATGACAATATGGTAATATAGCGTCAGCTCGGACTTTGTATCTAGAGCACACACACTCGTTATTTCCAGCTGACAAACACATACTTAAATATAAGCAATAATAAGTAGGTACCTACATACGACGTCAATACAAATATAGAATCATATATTATGTTATTATTTATAGTTAGGAATTATATTATACAAAAGTCTTACTCTTGGCATCGATGAGACGCTCGCGTGGGCTGAGGTCAGACGAGGACAGCTGCTCCTTCACCTTGGCTACGTCCTTTGGGTGCAGGATGTCGAACAGACTCTGCCCTAGCAGCTCCGTCTGTAACAATACAAGAATAGCTCTATAGAGATATTGACAACAACAATAAATAATTCCATAACATCTTTATACATAATGACTTGTCCTGACTGATTCATCATCGCCGAGTCTAAACCGCTGAAGCTAATTAGATGAAATTTGTACTGTAGGTTAATTGAATGAGGTAACCAGCCACTAAGAAAGGATTTTACGAAAATCACACCCTAACGGGGTCATTTCAAATTCAATTCAAATGTTTAATCTTCAGTGGTTAATTGTACGGATTACGGACACAAGTCTAGAGCAGTCGCGTTGCAAATGAACAATTAAGATTTGGTTGCTTATTTCGGTAATGAGCCTGTGGGAATCAGGGGGCAGGTAGCGGTTTCAAAGTAATTACCTGGTCATAATGCAGCATCCGCTTGACGGAGGCGGACACGAAGAGTAGTCGGCCGCGGTCGCAGCCCACCACCAGCAGAAAGCAGTCGCGCGCCGCCTGCAACCGAACGGCTACCACTCATACACAGTACGTAACACTTGTCGAAGACAGAACCAATACTATTTCATTTGTTGTTCACATCCTAAGGGCTATAAACCACCACGCGGGCCCAGTGCGGATTGGTGGTAGTTAACGACCACAAATGCAGCCGGGACCAACGGCTTTACGTGCCTTCCGAAGCGAGTGCCGGAGGAGCTCGAGATGATGATGGTCACCTATCCGATGACCGGCCTTTGCGAAAGTTGCTTAACCTTAGCACTCGCAGACGACCGAACGCGTTAACCGCTGCGCCATAGAGCTGCTTCCTGTTGTTACTTTTTTTTTGCGTCTGTTGTCATAGACACAACATCAGCTCATTTTATGACCCCACTGCTGGGGCCTTACCTACGGATGAAAACCGACAAGCCATGAACTATTACGCGGGCCAAGTGTGGAATGGTGGTTGTTAACGATTGCCAATGCAGCCAGGACCAAACGGCTTTACGAGTCTTCCAGATGGAGAGTTCGAGATATTAAAATAATTGATCGCCCATCCATATTTTTTGCGCGCGTTTATCTCTGCACCATCAAACTCCTATCAAGCTTCATCATCAGTCTATGAACATCTTGCTGCTGGGCTGACCCTTCCACATTAACAATGTGAGGATTGTTCATGTGTAAAAAACATGGGATATCGAGTCAACTCACCGCGTTGGCAAAAATCGGGTCTAAAGTGCAGGTGCTGCACAGCTTCGTGGTAGGCATGGTACTAGGGCTTTTAGTGGGTAGGTCTCCCATTATTCTGCAGAACTCCGGGAGGGGAGGGGGGTACTGCACGGCCATGCGCAGCACGGTGAGCTTGTCCAGCTTGCGGTCTTGCTTGTCGCTAAGGGGCGGGTAGGTACGCACCTGCAGCACCAGCGCGTTGAGCTCGCGCTCGCCGAGGTAGGCGGGGCGTGGGAGGGTGGCCAGCGGGCATGCGGACAGCGCGCCGTGCACCGTGCGCATGTACTGCACGGCCATGCGCAGCACGATGAGCTTGTCCAGCTTGCGGCCATCGCTAAAGGGCGGGTAGGTACGCACCTGCAGTACCAGCGCGTTGAGCTCGCGCTCGCCGAGGTAGGCGGGGCGCGGGCGGGTGGTCAGAGGGCACGCGGACAGCGCGCCGCGCACCGTTCGCATGTACTGCACGGCCATGCGTAGCACGGTGAGCTTGTCCAGTTTGCGCGCCATCGCGCCGCACATCGGCACCATGGTGCTCAGTTCGGTGATGTATGTGTTCATCTTGTCGCGACGCCGTTTCTCGATTTCGCTGTGGTTTTGTCTGTTTGTCCATTCATATGGTTTTTTTTTTCATTATTCCACTTGTGATTCTTTTTAATGTAGTGTGAACAATATGAATGTACTAACATATTTACAGTAAAAGATCAACTATAACAAGACAATATGAGTTAACCAACGCCATTTACAAATCGTTACATATAGGTAATTTTAATTAAGTAAGTTGTCACTCTAGTGGACAAATCGGGGTGACAGGTGGGAATGTTCTGTGTAATCTAATAATGTTGTAACTATGTTTTTATTAAGATACAATAAACAAAGACAATTGAGTTTTAAGCTGTAGATAAATGTAAGTTAAACCATGATCCAATACTAATGACTAACTAATGAGTAATGATTCACGACTAAGAAAACAATCCATTATATTTAAGATTATATAAGTTTCCAAACTGAAGTATGCTGAAATAGAAAAGGTCAATAACACGGGACAGTTTACTAAATGAGCTACTTGCAAGTAAGACGATGTGTTTGCTCTGTATCGACACTTAGCTGGTTGTACAAACAAAATAGATTTTTGTCTTAAAATTAGTAAGTTAGTTTACTTTGTTCATAAGATAACAGATTTCACTGATGTTACGACTTAATATTAAGATGGTGAAAATGGCTTCTGCATGCTGAGATCTGAAGTCAAGGTATCTTACAAACCAGTTTTCTATACGTTTGATTCTTAGTTTAAATGTTTGTTATTGCGAGTTCCATATTTGGCAGGCATGCTCTAAATGACTCCGTACCTACATATGCATAATAAAATATTTAAAAAGTAATTATATATTTGAAGTTGTGTGACCTACGTTAAATAAAACCAATGGCCTTGGATGGTTTTTTATCTATGCGTATACATATAACTATTTTTAACTATTTATTTATTTATTTATTTTGTGTTTGTCAAATAAGAGCATCATGATAAACATTTCGAAACATCAAGGCTTAATTTATTAAGAGCGCAACTTGTCTCGAATCTTCGAGCTCGTCTTTTAGCTCATTAACGTCACCTGCATTAGAAACAGTCTTAAAGATTTTCATGTCATCAGCAAATAATAATATTTTAATGTGAAGGAAGCAAACATAAAAACTTTCGAAATAAATATCTTAAAAAGCAACGGTCCCAGTATGGAGCCCTGGGGCACACCAGACGGAATTTGACCTCAGGTCGATATGTAACCACAAAGTGCTACCACCTGACTGCGGTTATCCATGTTAATACAAACCACCTCAACAAACTACCCTCTAACTTTTATTTTAAGCAGTGTTAATTAATTACAACGACCTGAGCTCTTTGTTCCATACTTGCAGTGATAGTGTTATTAGTTACAGAAATATTAGACATTGTGAACCTGGGGGGCGATTTTTTAACCGATGACTATTTCTCACGCTATAATATGAACTAGAAGTGCTTCTTTCTCTCTTATACAAGGTCACTGGTAACTAAATTTTATCACCGAGCGATCATTATTATTTAAGTATTGATTATTATCCCCCCCCCCTCCTCTCATTCCTTTAGGAAGCCGTGCTGTTCGTCACCGAACGAGCTCTTTAATGCTAATTAAATCTGTATCTTCTGGTATACTATTTTTTGTATCTTCTACTAGCTGTTTCCATATAACCTATATCTTTTGTTGCAGGCATGTTGCAGGTTTCGATGATCGACAACAGTTTTCAGTTGCTGCAACTAGCAACTGTTCAATGAGAGAAATGATTTTTTTTGAGATATTTAGGTTTCAACTTGAAACATGACATAGTAGCACATTATTTTTCACCACGCGGTGTTTTTTTTCCGTAAAGATAAAATGTGCCTGGCATGGCGGGCGTGACGTCAATAGCGTCGTTCGCGTCTAAATTTTGAATACTGACGTTATTCGAGCGGGCGGCGCAATTTGACATGACAGGGCAAAGATAGGTATTGTTTTGTTTTCCATAATATTATTTGCACATTTTCATTTGCCATAATGTGCCATAGTGAAAATTAATATTATTATCAAGAAATGATCCTTGATGATAATATTAATTTTCACTATTATCATTTATACTAACAACGCATGACATAACAATTTATTAGCCATACATAACTCTCATTTTTGCCATAAAATTAAATGCCATAATAACAAATGTCATAATTATTACTTTCTTTGAGGGTGCGCCCATGAAGCTGTAGATATATGTAGCTGTTGTTGAAGCAGCGTACTGTACTGGTTTGGTGACTGTATTCATATTCAATAAATCAAATCTACCGATAAATGGGTAAACTAAAATAAAATTACCACCATTTGTCTAGGGTAAATGTGATATTAACGGTAACGATTAAACGGACGTTTATTTTTATTTCAAGCCAATTATCATAGTGTGCAAGTGTATTGAGGCACCCTTTCTACACATAATTTTGATATTTACCATGACAGAACATAAAAACGGGGCTCACGTTATGTAGATTTTACCTTGTGCTGGTATTAAACGGATTCGTAGTATCGTGAGCAAGTCGCAAAATGAGTACTAGTGCTAGTCGCAGAATGTGCAGGTAGTAAAACGTGCAGATCGTGAAACGTGCAACTGCATGTTTGCTTGAATACTGCCTACTTGTTTGCATCCTGCATGATTGCTTGCATGCTGCCTGCTTGCTTGCAATGCTTGCTTGCATGCTCGCTCACATGGTGTACGCATGCATGCACTGACCTTTATTATTAATATTGTTAATATTATTAAGTAGCATAGTGTGTTTCATTCATTGGCTTATGTTTAGGTAAAATTTAATTTCTGTATTTTCTGTACCATTAAAGCTGTTGAAACATTGTTCAAAAATAAATAAATAAATAATGTTTGGTGTTGTAAATGAATATTATGGTAAGTAAATGTAATGGAAAATAACATTATTGAAAATTATATATTATGGCAGATAAAATTATGGATTAAAAATATTATGGCACTTGATTAGTTACGACTAATTAAATTAGTGAAAATAAGTTTATGTAATTTGATGATTATGGCAAATGAACGGAACGTATGAAGGTCGATAGGAATAATTCGCTAATAAGTAACTTATGGCTCGTCCAGTATCAGCTGTATTGTATTGTACGTCACCTTATTTGTACCAAAATGTAACCAAGATCTTTTTGAATCCTTTGTTGTGCCATCTTTTATATTTTTATATAAGTATTTAAACAATAGTGTTCTAGTTCAAAACGGCGACGCAAAATAAGGAGATTGCAGAAGGTAAGCTTCATACACAGCTCGGGACAGTCCGACAGTTGCGAGATTCCTTGTGCTCTGCTGTGTTACTCGAGCGCGAGTATGTATTACAAAGATCTAAATAGATGACGCACCATGTGTCGCGATTGGCCACTTTTTTTGACATACTTATGATATGACAAACGCTATTTAGAAACCACATTACGCGCCAAATCGATTTAAAAACGCTGCGTTGCGTATGTTTTTAATACATAAATTTGTTTTAATAAAGTTATATAAATTTAATTTAATTATAAGTATCGTAATTTTATATGATGTACTTGTTGTGCCCTTGCAGGGTCATGTTTGTTTCTTTTTTATCTTTTTTAACACCTGTATATGTACAACATGAATGCAATAAAGAACTTCGAACTTTGAACTTTGTTTATAGATTTTGTAATCGATTTATATCGACAGCAAAACAAATATAAATCTTATAAATTTATTATTTAAATTTAATTAAGCAATAATCAATAGTATAATTTATGTGGTAATTGAACGAATTGTTGAATAGAAACGCTACCTAGATTCTTGCAGCGCATATGCCGTCAGGTCGTTCAATAAAAAGAAAGAAAAGGGGTTGATTTTTAAACCGGTGACTTACTCTCACGCTATGATATAAATCACGAAGACTCCTTTTTTTATTTTTGACATCAATGGAAAAATTATGACAATTCAAAATGAGATCACCATTGACATTAAAAATCGCCCCCCAGTACATACCTAAATATAGCAATTACAGACATTTCATTGTAACACCGTGTTCACAAAATATATGGCATTAGAAAATAATCACTAATCCGCCGTTAGGCCAACGGACGACAAATTATAATGTCAATTACTTCCCGAATGTAACTGTATATTTCTTCCGCAAATGAAACAGTTTGATGCGTGAAATGCTTTTAAGTTACCTTACTTTTATTTCGATTATTTTACCTAAATAATGAAAATGCATTGGTGTGAAAAAAAGTTGCTAGAATTTTTGGATATAATTTAGTGGAGGTAATAAGTAGGTTAAAAAGAGCCATCTATCAGAGATTTTGAATTACTTTCCAATCATCATAATTTCGAAAGAGATTAGAATTGAACAGATGTTTTACAGAGTAAACGGCACCAAGTATGAATCGACAGTATGATGTTCATTGCCCGTTTACAAAACACAATACCCACATGTATAGAGCTAGCAAGCCGCAATGTATGACGAACCATGCGGTATAGTCTAGATTTTCTCAAAACTGTCATAAAATCAAAATAAATAATGTAGAATTAATTACGAATATTTGTATCATAAAATTACTTTGAAGGCATCGAGTTCTACTTATTGGCTACTTACAGATGAAGTGTTTTTACAACCTATTTATAACAGAACATTGAGGCATTTTTCGTGTTTATGACAGATGTCTCAGCATAAACAGCGGTCAGTTGAGCCGGACGGGCTCAAACGAAACATTTCAAATATCACGCAAGTGCGTGATCTATGTGTGTGTGTGTGTGTGTGTGTGTGTGTGTGTGTGTGTGTGTGTGTGTGTGTGTGTGTATGTGTCTATGTTAATATAAATAGGTCTGTGGTTTCAGCTTACCTTCTGGGTCTCCTTATTTTGTGACGGCGACGTAAGAGTGAGAAAGAGTTATTATAGTCCGTGTAATATTTGTAAAACTATGAAATAGAATAAAAAAACATGATCTTGTCAACAGGGTGATTGGTAATACCTGTATAATCCTGAATATGGCAGATAGGGCACATGTCGTAGAACCTCGGAGAATTATAAACATACCAGAAAAGCACCATATGGCCGAGACATTAAGGTTGTTTGTTACTAAGTAAAATTGTAATTGTAATTGTTCAGCTGATACATTGTTCTTGTTCGTCAACCTCACGATCCAAACAAAACAGAAGTCAAAACATGTCAGGGTTGAACAAAAATAATGTACTTTTAAAAATTAAAATGAAACAACTTTTACGGATCTACTCGCGTTTATTTTACACATTACTTTTTAATGTTTATCCTGACGTTTCGAACCCTTTGCAGGGTCCGTGGTTCGAGTTGTTTCATTTAAATGTGTAGTGTTCCCATAAACTTTAGAAAACAATTATAAAAGTAATTTGAGTTTTTGTATAGAAAAGTAAATCTTCATAAATATAATTTCGCATGTTACCATGGTGTTATTTACACTTGGTTGCATAGCTATGTTTCAGGATTATACACATATTATCAAACACCTTTTATATGAACGAAAAGAAAAGTGCTTCTTACTTCTTATCCGGCAGCGTCCGGGTAGAGCGTGATTCATCGGTTTCATCTTCGTATGTACTGCTAGCGCCACTGCAAACAATGGCTCGTATTGTACAATCACCGAATGAAAAGGCATTACAAATGAAAGAGGTATTATCGTTGTTGTGAGGAGATCTATGCATCAATGCAACACTCACACCCAAAACAAAAACAGATATTGAACGAGCCTGCAACGCACTCGTATTCCATCAAATCAGTTCGCAATTAGCAATGAAGAACGCCGCGCATAATTAATTAATCATTTTAGTTTTCGCACTGTTTATTTATTACTTAATTATTTACATCGAATATTCTGTTTTCTTTTAGTATTAATCAGTATCATTTAGCATTTAGTTTCGGTACTTACAATAACAAAGCCTATTGCGCTCACATTTATTCTTAATATAACAGTTTAACTATAGGGCCTTACAAACAGAGTATCGAATAATTATTCCGTGTTTTGTCTGTTTTACTCTAATCTGAAATATAGTTGATATGACGGAAACAAATCACGGAATATCCAAGCTTATTCTTTGTTAATTTGTAAAGCTCATAATCTGTAAACGGTAAATCCCATGCGTCCTTACAATGTAAACTTCGCGGGTAACTTGCGCGTGCGAGAAGTGCGCCGCAGCGGCGGCGTCTCAGCGGCCTCCTCGAGGAACAGCCAGGTCACCTTCGTCCTCACGTGGCCCGGCATGTACGGCGGGAGGTTCCGCCACTTCTTGGACGTACGCATCGCGGCAAGGAGGCGAACCACGTATACTGTACCACGCACACCACTAACGCTGAGGCACACACCACAGCAGCTGTGGTATCAAGCCAAAACACCGCAATCTGGCCCACAGAGCTTTTTTGCTTTAACTTTTATTATGCCTAAAATAAGGTTCATAAAGCAAAACCACTGCAACGCAAACCACAATGCTTTCGCTGACACGACAGCAGCAGCTGTGCGTGCTAGCTAGTTTTTTTTAAAAGAGGTTGTTGTTTGCTTTATATGACCTTAACAGCGCACCCGGACTTTTCGTGTGCGGAGAGAAATTTTTAAGTTTACTCAAGCCTTGTGATCGAAACATCCTCAGATGGTTCTAGGCATACGAGCCTTTCGACGCATAAAACCTTATAAGTACGCGAAACACCAACTGGAGGTTTTGTGGTGTTTCGCGGATTAGTAAAAATAATTACGTCAAATAACAACTACGTACAATTACACAAACGCAAAACACCTCCTTATAAAATGTTTGCCACTGAAGTGGAGAGGGCCAACAAACCAGCCAGTATTTTATCTAAAGAGATATTATTAGTTCTAACAGGAAGGTGATAGACAATAATGAAATGACACCTACGACAATGTTTAACCCGTGTGTCCTTATTCCTTATTATGTTGATACAATCATTTATGTCGGTGCATG
The DNA here is from genome assembly GCA_963082485.1 of Eudonia mercurella. NCBI lineage: Eukaryota > Metazoa > Arthropoda > Insecta > Lepidoptera > Crambidae > Eudonia > Eudonia mercurella. The sequence goes on along the minus strand of OY720022.1, from coordinate 9,320,911 downwards.
AACAATGTCTGAAATCACAATATCAATTAACCAAAAGGGCTTTCCTGTGTTATATCATAATGGCTACCGCTATAATAAGTCAAAAAACAACGAAACAGACACGAAAATTTGGAGATGTGCAAGTAATCGGGCTTATCGTTGTTCAAGAATCTACAGAAATCCATCGCTATTGGATCTCATAAATAAAAGGCGCAATGTGGATGTCGGCTTTCATAAGCAATATAAAAAATATTTGAAGAATTTGAATGAAGAGCGTATTCAGCCTTTGGATTTTTTAAGAAAATTGATAATATTAAAACTATTACTTATTAATAACTAAAACATCCGGTTTAATTTTGTGTAAGGGGTACAGCACTAAGTTATTTTAATTTTGTTTTCTTTTATATGTACTAAATATAAGCAAAAAATTATATTTCAATTGTTTCATTTACTACTTGCAAATTAAATTACGGAAAGTCGGTTCATCCGGTGTCGGTTACAAAAAAAGCTGGTGTTATCACAAATAATTTATTACTATACTAGTGTGTTATGCTTAGTTGGTATTTTGCGTAAGTCAAAGTTGGTGTTATGCTTAGTTGGTATTTTGCGTAAGTCACAGTTGGTGTTAAGCTTAGTTGGTGTTTTGCGTAAGCGGTTTTTTGAATTTAGTTGTTTTGCGTAAAGGTGGTGTTCCGCGTATATGGTTTTATGCGTCCAAAGGCATACGAGTCCCCGAACCCCCACTAGATTCCAAGGCGTTCGGATTTGAACGGGATCGAACCGACCCGAGGGTGCCTCTAAAGGATAGATCCTCGGCTTCCGTTGGCCGGCTCGTGAGTAGCTAAGCGGTTTCCGAAAAAAATCCACCAATAGGATTGCTTCATATTCATTGCCTCGCTCGGGCGCTGCAAAATGAAGTTATCCCAACAGTTGTTATGTACCTTGCAAAGGCGACCTAATCGGTTTAGCTGGGTAATCGATTTAACTGGGTACCTCACACAGCTCTGGTGAAAATGCAGCCTTACGAACAGCCCCTGACAGACACGTGCCAACAGTGCCCTAATTTTGTAACGGCCATCCAATCAAACGTGCCATAAGGGAGCTCGCACTTTAATTACTTTCACTAATCGAATGGAAAACAGAAATTCAAAATATCATCAAGTCACAGATGCGACATCCCGGCGGATGCGTACATTAAAATAAACAACTAGTTTACTAGTGGCGGGCAACGGGAAATATACAATAAAGGGTGGCGTATTTCTTATCAAAGCCTCCGTTTAAACTGCACCTGCGACCGACGCTTCCACACAACTACTGAATAATTGAAGAAAAGTAGCCGGGAATAGCTAAAAATATCGGGCTGATCGAAGTACTTATATAAAAAAATAAACAACAACTTCACTGGAAAGCTGTCGTGAAGTGTTTGTTCTATGAAAGGCAACATAACTTTATTTATTCCATAACATCGCTTAGGCAACAACGTAACTCACGGAAAATGTTACACAATAATAAGCTGGGCTTATTTATTATTATAGACTAATTGGAGAAACTTTGAAAATAAATAATTTCACAAATTTACGACTATTTTACATTTTATACTTCAGTAAAAAATTTCCTAAAGAAATCTATTTGCCTGTTTAGGCGGACAAAACCACATTCACACGTATTTTGTTAATGACATCATCAGTTTTAATTCTGCGTTAATAAATTAGAAGAATCTCTGAAAAAGCTACAACTTTTTTATCCCATGGCACTACACGCAAAAACACAAGTTGCATCCAACGTTAATTAAACCAAAACCATTAAAATACAAATGCACTTTCAAGAGAGACTTCGAAAATCAGAAACTTTAATCACATAGAACTAATACGGGAGATAGGTGATTTTTACGGCTTATTATTTGTTGGAAGGTAAACAGGGATGTCGCGACGCGCTCCGTGCTGCCGGGCGCCGCGGGCACTGCCGCCGGCCGCCCGCCGCGCCGATGGCCGGACCGAACGGAGCCGAGATCAGCTTTTAGGCCAGGTTACATCAACGCGTTGACAAAGCGTTGTTGAAACGCCGCAGGCCCTATTGCCCATCCAAACCTATGTCTGGCCTATCCCACAATCAATGGTGAAGCTTTTAGACAAAGAGATTAAGTAGTTAAATGTCTTTGCTTTTAGATAACTACGTATCACCATTATTTGGCGTGTCTGTCTACCTTTGATGTACGAAAATGGCTAGGGATTTCGTTTAGCTAAAGTAATGACAAAACAACTGGAAGAGAGGTTAATCTTGTTTCATCTAATGTTATCCTGAAATATGTAATTTCTAGCCCTTTCAGACCGAGATAGCGACGACGTCCCTCAGACGGAATCTCGGACTTAATCGCCGGGCTATAGTTTATAACGAGTCGTCGACTAATATTATGATCATCGTCGATATTTATTTCGTTATTTCTTCGGAAAGCCCCCCGGCTTCCAACTGTCGTTGCTGCTGCCGCTGCCGCTTCGTTCCGTTTCGACGGTACCGATTAGGTACGGTGATAATCTTGAAGACTTCCGAGTTAGAAAGCGAATTTTAAAAAATCCGATCTAACCAGATCGCCTGAAACAGGCGCAACAGTAGGTAGCCGTTAAGGGTCAAATTTGATCGTGGTCGAAGCGCACGATTGAAGCTCGTTTTGAAAGGGTTAGAGTTAATGAAAATTTTCTAATTCGTAACCTTATCTTAGACATCAAATTTAAAAAACTCCTACATATATTTTGTTTATTTAAATTAAATAATTAACGAGGCTTACATGTATTTTTAATTACTCCGCTTTTGTCTAGCAGTTATAAATTATTTGTATATATGCAGTTTCTAGACAGCCCCGGATCTAGGGGAGAGCAAAGAGGAAAGAAGCAAACTAGGACACCTGGCCCAAGCGGCAGTTTCAAGAGGGCGCCAAAATTATAATTTAGGTAATTGTTGCTTCAGAAAATGTATAATTTAGGTAATTGGTTGAAAAGAAACTTGCTTCACAAATTAGTAGTATCCAGCGCAGTATGTTCTTTCATTTGATTTTAAAACGCCTAGAAAATAATGACTTATTTTAACTTATTTTTTAAATATTTTTTTCTATCTTGACAGATCGAAAAAATTAATAAGCACAATTAAAAAAAATAGTATTTCTGATATTTATGAACGCATCATACTTAAATTGTTGAACGCGTGCAATAATATGCGCGCAGTGCTGACAACTTATCAGATTTTTCGTTACGGATTAGGGTCAGTTGGGGTCAGTCAGGCATTAACGAGAGAAAATATATATTTTGATGGTTAACCGTCCGTTAATCCGTTAACGGATTTATTGATGGAAACAGTATTGTCTATAAAAAGTCATGACATTAATTCGATTTTATTATTTGTTATCATTTATAAGGTTTTTTACAATTTTTTAGAGAGAAGGAGCGTAACCCTCAAATTTTACCCCGGTTAGAAAAAACGTAGAACCGATCGCAAAAGTTTACCCAAACAAAATTTTTAAATATTATTTCACACCATTTTAGACTGATCAAAGTTCCCGATATTTTATATTTTATTTTTGCCCAAGAAAAGCTCAAATACAATCCTACTTATTTCTCTCGCAGAGTAGGTATTATATTTACTTATACGATAATTGATACTCAAGGGTTTCAAGAAAAGCTTAAATACAAGCTTAGGTACTTATTTTGCGAAGAATTCTTAAGGGTTTCATTAAAAGCTTCAATACTATTTTACTGATTTCTCTCGTAGAGTATTTATTATATTTCTTAATACGATATTTTATGAAGGATTCTCAGAATCGTCTACTTGTTTTTACAACTAAGTACCTGAGATGAAAATATACTTATAAAATACAGTGAAAAAATTAAACGCTTACCCGACCCAGCCAGGAATCGAACCTGGGTCTTCCGCAATCCGGGCGGTTTTTGCAAGACCCAGGTTCGATTCCTGGCTGGGTCGGGTAGGCGTTTTTTCACTGTATTTTATAAGTATTTAGGCAATTCAGCTTCAGTGCAGCAATTAGCACTTTAAAAAAAGTAATTTTAGTTTTTTTCATGGCATACAATTCTTTTGGAAAGAAGGAATAATCAACAAGTACTGCTATGTGGAGCGAGTACCGGAAAAAAAAGTTTATTACGTTCCGGTACAAGTACAACAGATAAGTATCTCATTAGCAGATGGGTATAATAAGTAGAACTTTCATAAACATTTGTAATGTTGGCATTGTATAGGTACGCCCAGACCAGCTTAGTTTTTTTTGGAATCCGGACAAATAAAGGTACAGATTTTTTTTGTAAAAATGTGCATCCGCCTAAACTCTAAAACAGTGGATCAGATAAATAATACTGCATAAGCTGACTCGCCTAGAATTTCAATAAAAAATCAAATTACAAAATTATTAAATCGGAAGTTAATACAAAACACGTGCAAGGCGTACACTTAATGAAAACAGACAAAGTGATATAAACATTAATACGTTATAATATGTTAACTTTGATAAATGTCGATTGCGAGTTTAGAGATCTTATCCATAAAACGCTCTTTGGTCCTCTGTGCTCTCTCTGTCCTCGCATTTAGACTCTGCTTTTGCTTAAGGCTGCCATTTGTCCGGGTTTTCCCGGATTTGTCCTAGTTTAAAGGACGTTGGGGAACGTCCCGGCGGGATTTTAATTGCAGTCCGGGTTTTAAAGTTTTGAACTGATCAAAAAACAAAGATCACAATGGCGGTACGGTGCCGGAACAGTAACTTCACTGAGGAAGAGTGTATGAAAATATTGAAAATTAATAAAAACTTGATTAAAACCATATTTTATTTCACTGAATAATAAAAAAAACTCTGTTCAAATGTCCGGGTTTCAAGCTCCAAAATCCGGGGTTTTCAAACTTCTTGTCCTGGTTAACAGATTTTAGAGATGGCAGCCCTACTTTTATGTATGCCGTCATTACCAAATATTTTTAAAGCTACTACGGTTCAACTCGGTAAAAAGTTTTGTGATAATCTCATCTCTTACTTTATTTTATTTCAAGCGTCCATGTTATCCAACCACGACAAAACACGTACACACAAACACCATATATAGACGCACACGCCACGTTATCATGCGGCGAATTTCGTAAATTTTTGATTCGTCAAGAAACTACCAGCACCTATTATTAAGTAGCATAGTATGTTTCTATAATTGGCTTATGTTAAAGTTAAATTTGATTCTTTATTTTCATTTGTACAATTAATGCTGTTAACAAATTGTTTCTTTAAATAAAAAATAAAACTAAAAAAAGTTTTATCTAGTCCGATGCTCCTATCCTGGTTGAATTCTCAGCCTTCTTCTGCTGGAGCTGCTGCCTTTGGCTTTGCTAAAATATACCCTGTTAAAAATAATAAAAACCTACTGCTATACCACAAAACGATGGCTAAAGTTAGACACTGCTTAAAACTGATGCTGTCACTTTTTAGCTAATACTTTTAGACAGAGACACAAAATTTTAAACACGTATTTAGCCCTTGTATAATACACTGTTTTGTAGTAAGACAGTTACGGTTTTTAAGTTTATGATACTTACTAGGATGATGTCTTCCTTTTGCTCGAGGAACTAACAGGGCTCATCATACTGGCGGGCGTCAGCATACTCTGCGTATCGCAGACAGACATATCGTAGTCCGAACTGCAAACAAAAACACTCATTAGATAAGATAATGAATTTATTACAAAAAACCATGAAACCATGTTACATTTCAATATCCAACAAGATAAAGGGGTGCGCCAAAGTTCACCAAAATTTTCAACTCCGATAATTGGAACTCCGCAAATGTTCTTTCTTACATTTTTCATCCTAACAATCACAATTCCTAACTACTCTGTTTCTAATGTTCATAATTCCGAATCATTCAACTTCATAATGTCAGTAGCAATAAACATCTAATAAACTATTATTTGTTTTCCTATATTTTCTCAACATAACCGTCTTACACTATTATTCAAAGTCATATCTTTTTTATATGAAGCGACTTAAAAATAAATTCGCTTAGGTTAGCGAGGAGCGAAGCGACGAGTGGGTTAGATTGACATAAACACAGCGCGACTTAAGCGATTTTAGGGCGTTTCTCACATTAATATAGGTACATCACTTTACAATGGAAATTATGTTTAGGGATAAAAGCATTATGAAAAATAACAGCAGGAGTTTAAATATATTTACATTAGTGATATTATTAATTACAATTTTCAGAAACGAGTGTTATGAACATCGCCTGTAGTACTACAAGTTGTATAAATAAAAACTTTAGGGAGAAAAATTTTAGGAAGAGTGATCATTTGGATTACAAATCGGTAGGAATAACAATATCGGGTAAAAAACTTTAGGTGAGCCAATATGGACCCAAGATAAAGATAAGGTTCAGATCCTGATGGGTCGAAGTGCTACTGGGAGAAGGAAACCTCAGCAGGCCCCACTAAGATTTCCTCTGTGGTCTAGTGATTAAGAGCGCCGGTCTCAGACCCACAGGTCCCAGGTTCGATTGCTAGCATACATGTCAAGTATTCGGTTTGGTTGGTGGTAGGGCTTGTTTGTCCGCCTGGCTAGCTATCACCATCTTATCTAAATATGTCGCCATAACATCAATGTTTGTGGCATTGTTGTGTTCCGGCAGCTAGAGATAAGAAGCCAGTGCCTCAGTAGAAGGATTCCGGATGACGTGTAAATCCACCTTCGGCCTTATCATACTTAACATCAAGTGAGATGAAAGCCAAGTGCTTGTAAGGCATAAAAAAACTAACTTAAGATAAAATCCGATTCAAACTTAAAAAATTGCTCATAAGTCAATTTTAATAAAACTTGCAATAAACAAATTGTGACAAGGACTGGGCGAATGATACACCTGTAACTTATTCAAGGTACATTTATTGTGTTCAACGACCTTGCAGCCGTAAAAGAGAGTGAGTCACTTGAGTGGCGGGCGCGCAGGCCCTTATGGACTGGCGCTGTCTACGGTAGGTAAATACAGAAACTACAGTACAATCAGCGAGTCTAGCGCTATCTATGTATAAATCTATGAGACACGTTAATAGATTTGAATATAAATAGAAATAGACAATTAATGAAACATTTGTGCAGATTGCATTAATAGTTAAGTCCCCTTGTCTCTGCCAGATAGTGCTAAATATACAACACAAATGCTAGAGACCGGTGGCACAGTATATTATTATCAGTGATCGGAATAGGTAGAGCTATTTTGGTTCATTGACCGCAAACGTATATGTTAATATGGATATACCCCGGGATTTCGACTACAATACCGGGATTTTAAAAATAAAAAATAAATGAATGAAGGTAACAGAAAAATGTAATAGATCACGTAACGAATTCCACTGGTGATTGTTTCGGAAATGTCGCGTACTTCACTGTGTTTTCACCCTAATACCTCATTGTAAGCATCGCGCGATGTGTGGCTTCGTAAGAATTGTCAAGCTTTTAGTTAAGTAACTTCCAACTCAAATGAAATCCCGGGATTAATTTTGAAACTGCGGGACGTAGGGCATGTCCATATTATTACATCGTATTACATTTCGTATAAAAGTACCAAAAATAGCTCTACCTATTCCGATCTCTGATTATTATACAGGTGGGAAAAAAAAGACCGTGGTTGGAGGAAAAGTACCCGTAATATTGATGATGGCAAATTTTACTGAAAGGAAACATTCCTTTATTTTCAAAAATAATTAAAACTGCATTTAAAGATTTTTGAAAAATCACCTGCTTGAGCCGGGAATCGAACCGGTGAAATGTTACCAACCGAAAGAGTCATTCATAAGGATCAATTCCTTTTAAAACAACATAGTATCTTAAATTAAAGAAAGACCAAGAAAAATATTTCTTCTATTGTAAAGCTTACTCACTATCTAAAGTGAGTAAGGCGACACGTAACAAATTCAGTCGAAGATTTCGTCTGTGCATACGTGAAAATGGGTTTCATTTTGAACAATTCATAAGTTATTTTCTTTAAATAGTGAGTAAGCTTTACAATAAAAAAAATATTCCGGTTCGATTCCCGGCTCAAGCAGGTGATTTTTCAAAAATCTTTAAATGCAGTTATAATTATTTTTGAAAATAAAGGAATGTTTCCTTTCAGTAAAATTTGCCATCGTCAATATTAAGGGTACTTTTCCTCCAACCACGGTCTTTTTTTCCCACCCTGTATATAAGCTAAAGCAGTAAAGAAACTACGTACAAAATACAAGTTAATGAGGAAGATGTAAATATTAAATAATCGCGATTGCTTAGCCTTAAAAAAACGAGTAATTAATCGTGATAACAACTACGTAAAAATTAAGACGATATCATAAAAATTTAATTTTTTATGAATTAATCAATTTGGGAGCACCGAAACTGCCTACCCGCGCCCGCGTGATCTCTGTGACGTCACATCGCCGGTCGCTGACTGCCACGACCGCCGCGCCGCTCGGCCGCCCCGCATACGACGACGCGATGGTTTTTCTTTTAAGTAATTCACTTTGGCTACCTACTTTCATGCGTTTGTGTTCTATCTTTACCTAGTAGGTAATAGTGCTACCTGTAGTCTAAATGGAGCCAGGATTTTCACGTGGATAATCAAATAATTTGCCGAAAGTTGACCTTCTTATGGTTGCGGAATATTTCACAAATCACGCGAAGTACCTACATCAGTGCAGAGATCCAAAGACAAAAACTTGCTAAGTAAGTACACATTGTGATATAGATATATAGTATAGTAGATACTTTATATATCTTAGTACCTACCCTCTAAGCAGTGAGTGTGGGTGTGGGACGATATTATGCATAAAGTACTTATTAGTAAAAGTAGTTTGTAAGTCACTACTATGAAGTTCATTATTTCGTTATGAGTTGTGGCTGAGGATTTGTAGGTATTCAAAGGCCTTTTTTTAGCTTCCCAGTTGGTAACCAGATTGCGAGTTTATTGTTTGTGACACTATTGTTGTATATACTTAATACAATCAATATGCGCGGAAAGAATAGTTTTCGTCTAGGTACTAGTGCTGTCCGTTTTTGCAATCTCATCGATTAAAATGAGTTTCGTTCTATAATGTGTTAAAACAATAAGCCAAAAGAAGACGTCATGATTTAATAGTTGTAGTTGGGTGTAAGTTTACTTTTTAATTTTATTTTTTTACAGGTCGGGACGCGATAGTTATGGAGATAATGCATTAGGATATGTGCAAGTGAAAAGAGAACATGCTTAATGCTCAGTAAAGGCAAGAATTACACCCGAGCATAAGGTCCGAGTCACGCCATATCACTGTAAATTTGTTTGTGATGAAATAGCTTGAAAAATTTTAAGTTTGAATTGTGAAGGTTGTGCGGCAAGTAGAGGAAGATGTAAACATACTATGGCATTGGTCATGTGGTTACATAGCCGCAGTGAGGAGCCTGCTTGCACAGAAATTACATGTTATTGGATGAAACCAAAACTGTCTCAAGTTGGGTCTCAGTTGAAATTTATAAAAGCCAAAGATATGGGCAACCGGAGAAATCCCCTCAGATTATGATTTATTTTCACCCAACTGAAGATATACAAAAAGTATCAATGTATTATCTCCTTGAGATAATTTTCGGTGTCCGATTCAATCTGCAATAAGTTTTTGTTGTAAATCGCTAAATTTAAAAATGGGTGGATTTTGGGTTAAAATTTATATTTTATCAATATTTTTTTCTTTGAGGATCTGAGGACTTTTATAAAAAGTTCAACTCTGAATAGCATAGGCTTGCTAGTCGTACTTGCGGTTTGATACTATGCAATTCCTGTTTTTTATACTGGGTGGCGCAAATGTCACGACGGGGTTAAAATTGGTTAGCTCGGATGTTGACCTTCAGCTGCTTGATTGTCCTGGGTTTATTAATGAACACCTTGTCTTTTAAATAACCCCAGAGAAAATAATCTGGTGCTGTTGAATTTGGGGAACGAGCGGGACAGTTAAATGTTGAAAATATCGAGATTAAACGCTCGCCGAAAGTCTCTCTTGTTGGAACCACATCTCTGGACTGTCAACAAGGGCTGGCACTAAGAAATTTTCAATTAAATTGCGATATCTCAAGCCATTTACAGTTACAGCGTTTTTGTCGTCGTCTTTAAAAAAATAAGGCCTAATAATCCTTTGTGATGTAACTGCGCACTAGACTGTACACTTGATGGGGTGTAATTCATGCTGGTGGACTTCTCTTGGATTTTCCGGACCCCAAATTTTGCAATTTTTTTTGTTAATGAAGCCGTTCAAATGGAAATAAGCTTAATCAGTCATTGATGATTGCCTACACACTGGCTTGCATTCGCTGAATATTGTCTGCACTTCGAGCAGAACGTGGTCTTCCAGTTCTTGGGAGATCGGTTACTGAACCTATCTGCTGAAAACGTACCGCCAAGCGTCGAATCATGTGTTCAGAGGGAGAGTTACGCATATGGAAATGGCGGCGATACGCTCGCTGAGTTTTAATTATCGACTGATGATGTTGAAAATAAAACTATGATTTTGGTACGTTGAATAACGGTAAAATTATTCAGGCTGAATCTCCAAAATGGATTTTATAATTTGTGAAAACAAAAGAATAGTAAATGTCAGTGCAAATGTCAGATTTTAATTTTTAAACCCCGTCGTAACTTTTGCGCCACTAAGTACCTGTTCACAAAAGGCAAATAGCCCATATACATTAGATACTTATCACCGGTCACACACGGAATGTAACGTAATAAGCTCGTTAATAATTAAATCGACTTGAATTGAATAATGAGGAAATTTTATCGATAAAATGTCTAAATGTGACTACACTATCTTCTACACAAACAACGCATCAAAGCAGTCGGAAAGGTAGATCTTGTTAAATTATAATACTCATTTTATTTTAAATAACATATCAAATTATAAATGTCAAATATACAAAATCTGTGAAAAACTTCGTCAAATTACTTTAACTTAATAGGCCAACACTGTAAGCAAGTACGAACGACTATCTCATATCAATTATTTATTACACAAATAGTACCTAATATATTGGTACTTCTTACCTATAATGCAAAAATGTATAGATAGAATTAGTACCTACTCGCATTAAAATGATCTTCGCAACAATGTCTACTTGTTTTGGTAGATAACGTCTCCTTCCTTCTCATCAGGTTACACCACTTGTTTCTTAGTTTTTTGTCATTTGGAACATGAAAAAAGTTCTTTTCCGTTGTGCTAATTGTTGTATTAGTACATAAAGGTACTATACAATATCTATACGGTTTTTTTGTTACCATATTTACCAAATATAAACGAAGATAATTAAAGTAACGCAAAAACAATGCTTCGGATACTGCGCGCTAACGAGCAATGATATCTGGACCGGCGATGTGACGTCACGCGCTAAACGGTCAAGCGCGCTCTGGATTTAAGAATTCCCATGTTCAAAAAATTGTTAAAAATACAGTTTTAGAGATATCGTAAAAATTCTTTCACCATTATTATTAAGATTTTAAGTTTGATTTTTCTAGATAATAAAATAAAAACACTCATCTTCCTCATTGCATCGCGTGCGCTGTCCGCGATCTTTTTAAAAATGCCACGAGTGCAATACACTCGTGGCATTTTTAAAAAGATCACGTAGTATGCGGCTGCTTGAACTCGGCTTTTTAAAACCGGAGTTTTCATTTTTACAAGCTTTCATTTAGTTTCACCTGTCCCGATGTTTGTGCTTAATCAAATCTTACAAGTTAAATTTGATCCACTTCCCGGTTATCGATTGAGCTGAAATTGTACATGCATGTGTAAATTAGATGACAATGCAAAATTATTATGACATGGAGCTGCTCTGATGATGGAACCGGAAGGTGGCCATAGGAACTCGGTAGTTAAAGGACACAACCCCATCGAGTTTGGCTTCGTATGATTCGTCTTGACAAGTACTTTGGTGCTAGATGGTAACCAGGGTCTGATGATGGAGCTGGAGGTTGGTCATAGGAACTCGGTAATTAAACGACACAACCCCATCGACTTTGGCTTCGTATGATTCGTCTTGACGAGTACTTTTGTGCTAGATGGTAACCAGGGTCTGATGATGGAGCTGGAGAAGGCCATAAGAACTCGGGAAAATAAGTTCGTTCGTTCGTCCGTTCCGTTTGATATGAATATGGATTCTGTCTTTGATTAAATTGATTAGATGGATGACCCAATGCCAAGGTGAGCACGTGCCGAGGGCTGAATGGTATGAGGGTGTAAACATGTAATATCGTTAACGTTGCGCCTCAGGGTACCAGAGCGAACCCTGTTGTACTGAAGCCTTTTTCTCTTTATAAAACTTTTTCTTATTATCAGGTTTAAATTATTTTTTACTTTTTAGTTTTTTTTATTAACAAGTAATAAAAGCTAGTTTTTAAAAAGTGTTTTTTTTTATTTCTTTCTAATAAGAATAATTTATTAATATCTATATATATAAAAATCAATTGCTGTTCGTTTGTATGGCTAAAACTCGAGAATGGCTGGACCGATTTGGCTAATTTTGAAATATTTCTGGAAGTTCAGGGAAAGTTTAAACGGTGAGAAACATAAATAATAAGTAACGTAATAGTAAGTATTTTTTGGACAAATAAGCACTAAAAATGGTCTGGCCACAGAACCCACAAGCAGACAGTTTAAATCAGCTTTTCAAAAAATATTTTTTTCAGTATCATAAAACCTCCAAAAGCAGGTAATTGTGAAGACGATTTGGGAAAACTTCTTATTCAGACCAGCGCGTTAAGTTAACCAAATGACGAAGCAATAAGAAATGAGGAAAAAAATTCCCGTTACAAACGATGAAGAGCCATACAGCAACGTTGAAATTATAAGCTCAGAATATAACCAACTGGATATTCCCGAAAAAAACTCACTTTTTTATGTTTATACTGGCTATCTCCTAAAGAAATATGCCGAACGCCATAAGGATTGTCAAATTCTGAAATTATATATCAAACCAAATCAAACGGTCTACAACTTTAGTTCAGAAAGTCAATACATGAGATACAGATACTAACTGAAGTTTACTAGTTCTACCACCGGATGAATTTGTTCAATATGTCGAGAAAATGGACGAAAGCTTTCGCTGTTGTTTTCAAAGAGAACAAACACATTAATTGTAAAGTAGCTGTATCAAAATCAATTTTATAATGCCGTGTCCATGTTTTCCGATAATGTATTTAAAAAAGCTATTCATTAGAATGAGAATTTTTTACACTATAAATCTTAATAATAAAGCTTTTGAACGTGTCGTAGCAGGCGAAAGTATTTTTCAGTGAGTAATTTATATTAACTAACGAAGAATAAAGACTTCTTAAAATGTTGAAGATTTTTTCAATTTTGTTTGTAAGCTAGTCAATTCATTTGATTTTGTTTCATCATTACAGAACCCAAATAAACGTTTTAATAAATAATAAAAACTTACCTTTTAGTTTTATAAAAATTAAGAGTGACAACCCTAATGCTTTACTGAAGAGTAGCTATGTAGTAAAAAAAGGCCTAACTAGCTGAGATACAGCGCTAAATAAACAAAAACTTTTTCAATTTTACAAAAATAAGAGAACAACCCTAACGCTCTATTGGCACGTAGGTTTTTCTCAAGTTATCTCAACAAAAAGGCCTAGTTTCGCTACTGATTTAGCTTATATATATACTGTGCCGATGGTCTTAGCCAGTAAACAACAGAGGCGGTTTCTAAAAATAGAAACATCATTTTATATTGTCACAACGCTGACATCGATATGCGAGCGAAGAATCAGATACACTCGTATGTAATAATAAGAAAAATATTAAAGCGCTGCTGATAAGCCAGAGCATTAGCCTTATTAACAAAACAATGAGCACTAGTCGTTTTCATCTAAACAACGACGGACGTTCGTCATGTAATAGGAGAGCGGCAGCCCCAGGACGACCCACGGGGCACAGATTATGTATAGTTACTTGGTGATCGGAATGAAGAGGGCTAATTTAAAATAAACATTCTCTGTTAGCCCCGAATAGTTATTCCGAGTTTTGTTCCTGTCATGTAAACATAATCTCAAATTAGAGTAAAAGAGACAAAACACGAAATAACTATTCGGAGCTTATTCTCTATGGTCTTACAAATAAACAAAGAATAAGGTTTGAATAGTTATTCCGTGTTTTGTCTCTTAGGCCGGGTTCCCACTACGCCGGACTACGCCGGACCGGCAGATTTGCTGGAAACCGGACACCGGGCAGAGGTGTTCACACTACACCGGATCCCACAAGAAAATCGGACAGTACAACACCTCAGTTGAATTTGGAGATTCGTTTATAAAGTAAACTTGATTAATTTTTCGGCAATCAATAAAATTTAATAAAGGAAATTACTTTGAGGCAGAGCTTTCTAGTATGTTGTACATAAAATATTTTTGGTTTGTTTATATAATTTTAACGCAAATTTTGTTGCGAAACAAATTACAAAAACACAAATGTTGAAAAAATTTCCACGAACAGGATTTGCACCCTTCTGACATACCGGGTCAGGTGCTCTCCCAATTGAGCTATCGTAGTTCTAACCAGAAATTATTCAAGACTATTTATTTACTTTGAAAGCCAAAGGCGCCCATACAATGTCAACAACTACCGTCGTTATCATCCGATCATAATATTTTTACAAATACTAAAGATCACATATTGTTTTCTAAAGTTTACGCGAACACTACACATTTAAATGAAACAACTTTTACGGATCTACTCGCGTTTATTTTATTTTACATTATTTAATGTTTATCCTGACGTTTCGGATCCTTTGCAGGGTCCGTGGTCACAGGGAGACTGAGGTGTTGGTCATCTCATAATTAGTTAGTAGCTTGTATACCCTCATTTAATTTAATCGGGTGCGTTCCGTTTTACGCAGAAAGAGCTTACAGTATCTTTTGGTCTGGCAGTATGGTGTTGGGGCTGGGATTTAATATTTTGTATGATGGGGTCCCAGGCTGGTGGTAGACTCCAACCATCTTCTCTATTAAAATTAGGATGTTTTTTAATTTCAATAGCCTCGCGTATCATCCTAGGGATGAATCGTTGTTCTCTAGCGAGTACTTGCAGTTTATCAAATCTGATGTAATGGTTGGGCCCCTCTTGGGAATGTTCGCATACTGCAGACTTATTTTCGCGCCTATGCTTGACGTCGGCTATATGTTCTTTAACGCAGGTTCCTATACTTCTCTTTGTTTGCCCGATGTAAGAGAGCCCACAGTCGCAGTCCAGTTTGTACACGCCTGCTAGGATAAACATTAAATAATGTAAAATAAAATAAACGCGAGTAGATCCGTAAAAGTTGTTTCATTTAAATACTAAAGATCAGTTTAGAAGTAGACAAGCTATTTATAATTTTTTTTTGTTTTGTTTATATATTTTGTTTATGTTTTTGTAATGTTGTACATAATTAATATTTCGATTAGGATTTTCTATTGATGACGGCGGGCGATATCGATAGGTTACATTTTTTCAACTTACACATACACGTACACGTAAACTTACACGTAAAGGCTGCACGTAGCATATTGTTTTGTGCTCTGTGACTAAGAGAGCACTAAGAGACAAGTAAACTCGCGCTGTCATATGGACAGGTACCGGCGCAAACCCGTTCACATTACTCCGGTCCGGTAGTTTTACCGGCTCTTCGCAGTGACAAAACGCTCGGTAAAAATGCCGGGCTCGGTATTTTTGGCGGACCCGGGATAATGTGAATAGCTTCATATAAATTGTACAGGCACTAGCCCTTCCGGCAGTTTTACCGGCCCGGCAAATCTGTCGGTCCGGGTAGTGGGAACCCGGCCTTACTCTAATTTGAAATGACATTTACATGACATGAACAAAACACGAAATAACTATTCGGAGCTTTTTCTCTATGGGACTTATTAATAAACAAAGTGTAAGCTTGGAGTAGTTAGTCCGTGTTTTGTCTCTTACTCTAATTTGAAATGACATTTACATGACAGGAACAAAACACGGAATAACTATTCGGAGCTTATTCTTTATTTATTTGTAAGGGGCTAAAGTTGCCGACAAGAAAAGACTACGAGTGGATAAAACCACTTAAATGTTATTAATTTTATTTTTATCGAATCCTGGATCCCGGAAATGGTTTTACTTCTTAGTAGTCTGTACTAACATTAAATTACTTGTTGAATTTGATAGTAATTTCACCGCCCGCATATAAAAAATATATTTGGAATAGAATGCAAAACGTATATCTATCAACATAAAAACATATTCTTAGCCAATAAAGTACTTATAGGAGATATTGGCTGACAAAGTATAATAAAATGTTCAAAATAATTTTTAACGCAAATTTTATTGCGAACAAATTATAAAAACACAAATGTTGGAAAAATTTCCACGAGCAGGATTTGAACTTGCACCCTTCTGACATTCCGGGTCAGGTGCTCTTCCAATTGAGCTATCGTGGTTCTAACCAGCCCGCCGAAATTATTCAACACTCTTTACTTTGAAAGCCAAAGGCGCCCATTGAATGTCAACATCTTGACGTTTTATTATTTTTATTTTTCAGTTGTCTTCGCGTTTGGACTCCATTTCCACTTAACATAAAAGGTGGAGTGGAGCTGTGCATTCACTTCCCTAATAGTCATACTATAACCATACCTACATTAACTGAATAATAATTGAAAACGTCATAAAACACCCACACAACGATATTTGCTAGCATGCTTATTCATAACTATTTTATTCATAACATAACAAATAGAAGTTACTTTTCGGAAATAGATCTCAAACCGATTCAGCGTTATTGCCTGCTAGACAACCGCCCCTGTCTCTCTGTGGTTGGATTCGATTCCCCAGCGGAGGTACATAATGTATTCGCTATACAGTCACGAGCACTAACATATACAGGGTGGAATTTTGTAATGCCACCTGAAGGGAAAGTAGTCTTAATACTGTAGATAGATAATTTTACTCAAAGAAAACATTCCTTTAATTTTAAAAAGAAAGAAAACTGCATTCAAAGATTTTCGAAAATTCGCTTGCCACACCCGGTAATCGAACCGACTAAAATCTGTAAAAATTCACCCTGTACTTTTAATGCATCGATCGTTAAGGTCAATTATAAGACTGAAATCTCTCTAACAAACTTGATAAATTAAATTAAAGGAAACCATGTAATGTTAAATTATTTTAATTATTTACAAAAAATGGTAAACTAACTAATTAGTTGCTTGACTAGTTTTGATGGACTTACCTAAATTGACGTTTTGTACGAAGATTTTTTATAAAATTGTATTTTTCAAACTAACGTTTTTTTAATAAGGTTAGCATCTATTTATGTTAACACTATACAAATTGTAGAGTAGTGTGTTTGTTTCACTAGCTAAATATATCAGACATTAAAAGGAAAAAAAATCAAGTCCCTTCAAAGCTACAATTAAACAAAAGTCAATTCCGCGAACAAAAAAAGAAGTCAATATAAAAAAAAAATTAGGCGATAAAGACCTAAAAAGAATAATCATTGTTATTACTGAAGCCTAAGTAACATAGTCCTAATTAAAGGTGTATAATAATATTTACAACCGGTATTGACTTTTAAAAGTAAACCTATTAATAAGTGAGAAAAAAAATGACAATTTCATAGGTAAGGACCCTATAATAAGAGTTAAATTGTTTACATTGGTATTGGAAAGTGCGTTTCGACCTTCGGCCGTATCATTACCAAATTTGATGTGCGATTAAGGTAAAACTACTTAAAAAAAATACAACTCACAAAGACGATGGTTTCCTTTTGGCAGGCTGCATGCCGGGCGCAAGCATCCCGTCGCAGTCAGCCATCTCGTAGCCGTCCGAACTGCTGCAAACATAACGAAACGTTATTGCACCGTCACTAACCCAATCATGTTCGCAATGAACTAACGCCATTACGTTCATTATTAATCACATTATAATATATTTTCACCATGTATAATGTATCAAAAACAGAGAAGAGTAAACAGCGGTGTGCTGTGACCAAAATGCTCTAGTTAAATCGTAATAGAGTTTGGGGAATTGGGTGATGGGTCACAGTGGAAACTGTTTACAGATTTAAATTTATATTGAGTTAAAGCTCGCGTGATATTTATCATATAACGTTTAAACGCAATAACCGAGAAAATGACATAATTATTATTTAATTAATGCAAATTATACAATGGATTCAATTATGGACCGTGTCGGGCACAGCACAGCTTTAGTGGGGAGAGTAAGAGGGCTTATAATAATGTTTATTAGAATTCAAATTTATCATTTATTAGCTGTAGTGTTATGTGTAATATATAAGACACAGTTTTATAATTAAGAGTTATTGCTTGTTGTTATGTGGTAAACTTGCGTGTGAAGTAGTAATTGGCATTAGTGTTAGTTAACATCCACCAATGAGTCCACGTGAGGGTTTATGGCCCGTTCTCCATGTGGTGACTCTATTTATAAGGAAGGATCGTGACCCAGCAGTGGGCACATAATGAATGATGGTGATGTGGTACTCACTATTGTGAGGGCTTCCTTTTGCGCGGGTCATGCAGCACGGCGAGGGGTAGTGGCTGCAGGGGCGAGACCACCACTGCGCACGCGCCGGTGATCGTCTCGCTGGAGCCCGCGCCGGCGCACGGGCCCGCCGTCAGCTCATACGCCGACGCCGAACTCGTGTTCGGCCTACGGAAAAAACAATATAAATGCACGTTAGACAGCTGCCGTTTGTCTATATTGTATTAACAGGTGGACAAAATACTGTGTACCCCTTTTTGAGCACATTGCGCACACGGAGAAGTGTCAGATTTGGCATAGTTAAAGATAAATATGTATGAGTGGACAAGTCAAAATTTAAATGTTGTATGAAATGAAATGAAATTATAATACTCTTTAATGTACACCATACAAAAGACTTAGAGAGGACAATACAAGAAGAAGTGCCTTACTGCTAAAAAAGCAATTTCTTCCAGGCAACCATGTGTTGAAATTGACAAAAAAGCTAAGAAATGAGCGGTTAATGGTGTTTTCCGAAATATTAATTGACACACACTATAAAAAATACTTAATTGTATGTACCTGCTACAAACATAAAACTTTAAAATTTCATAATGTCAAAAACATTTTACTCTGCTTTATTTTATAAATTATCACGGCCAAGGTACAGGCCAGGTACACGAGTACAAGCCCTTCAGCCGCGATCACTGAGCAATCACTAGCCTCACGTTTTGTACGTGGGTACTTAAGAAGGGGAGGCAGACAAGGACAAAGTGCAAAATGTAAGTAAACCCCCGATTTAAAATTTCATATCTTGTAAAGTCACCATAAGTACATCTAAGCATACCGTTTTAGGAAGTGAAAACTTAAACTTAGAGTGCCTTATAAATAAACAAAGAATAAGGTCCGAATTGTTATTCCGTGGTTTGTTCCTGTTATGTAAAAGTCATTTCTTAGTTTACTTGTAAGGCACATAGGGTCTTACAAATAAACAAAGAATAAGATTCCAATAGTTATTCCGTGTTTAGTTTCTTTTACTCTAATTTGAAGAATTAAGATTCTTACAATTTAATTTAACAGAATCTTTATTTTCAACCGAACATCTACAAACGATTCCACGAATTTTAGGGATGAGTAAGTAGTTCATACATACCGTAACAGGTTCAAAAACAAATCTAAAAAAAAAAAAAAAAAATTAAAAACACATAATTTCCTATTAATTAAAAACTAGACTGCAATCAATCACGTTCGTTCGTGTTTTATTATTTCATTTATAACGAGAAAGCTACCGGGGTGTTTGTTTAAGTATCCAAAAGTTTAATTATTTCTAATTGGCTCAGTTTTAAATCGCGCATCGGATGTTACGGACAAAGTGTGTTTCGGATGTTTCGATACATAGCCGGTAATTGTAGTGATGACTTGATTTTAATGATGGAGGCCTTTGCCCAGCAGTGGGACAGTCATAGGCTATTTACTTTACTTTACTTCCATATACAGTACACCACTATTAAGACCTTTCTTACGTGTAACAGTTAGTTGATTATGTACTTGATACTTTCAAGTGGTTGTCGTCGCGTTAAAACGAATGCAGTAATGTGCTAGTTTCGGCCACAAAATATAGATATTGCAGAAGGTAAGCTTAATACATACCGGGCTCGAGCAACGCATACCTACTAATACCCGTATTTATAAACAAGCTATTACTTAGCAATTACTTTGTTCGTAGAAATGTCACTAAGATCTTATTTCATTTTATATATTACAAGTATCGTTTAAATTAGAATAGAAGTTTTCTTATTAAATTTTTTAAATAAAAGTATTATTGTTATTATCAAATTCATCAATTTAATATTATTTTAAACAGCACAAACTGTCACACGGAATATTCTAGCTTGTCACAAGCTTGTCACTATGAATTCTTAGAGAAACCTAACTAGTTTGCTTGAGTAAAGATATTGGTGACCATTGCTTGGCTGACAATTCTAACTTTTGACGTTTCTAACTTCATCGGTTTACAAAAGAATATAAAATTTTACATAAGCAATTACTTTGCTTCAGTATGAGCTTTTACTCGTTTATAAAATACGGGGGATAGACTCTCTCAAGGACACGGATCCCGGAACAAGTCCGACAACGCTGTTGCGAGACTCCGTGTTCGTGAGAGGTAGTCTATATGTGCGTTCTGCGTTGCTCGAGCGCTTCTGTAGCTGAGCTTCTGGATCTCCTTATTTTGTGTTTCGGCATTGACTATCGAATTGCAAGAGACCCCTAAAGGTATGCTTAACTGCAGCGCGTTTGTATCATTATCATCAGCTCTTTTTATGTCCGCACTGCTGGAGCACGAGTCTTCCCTATGGATGGATAGGAAGAACGGGCTATTAACCACCACGCGGGCCCAGTGCGGATTGGTGGTTGTTTACGACTGCTAATGCAGCCGGGATCAACGGCTTTACGTGCCTTCCGAAGCACGGAGGAGCTCGAGATGATAAATTCTTGGTCACCCATCCGATGACCGGTCTCTGCGAAAGTAGCTTAACCTCAGCACTCGCAGACCGGGCGCGTTAACCACTGCGCCATCGAGCTCCTCTGCGTTTGTATGAAGCTTATCTTCTGATGTATTCTCCTTATTTTGTGCCTGCGCGTCATCAGTCGTCACCACGCTGTTTAAAAGGACGCCTCTGATAAAGACCTGCGACTAATCGTCTTACGTACCACACGTATCTCACGCAGGCCTTATTACCGAAAAAAAGCAACCAGTTGTTAATTGCACAATGGCAACGCGCCTGCTATTAAGCGGTTGCTACAATCGGTCGATTTTTATTCTGTCATGCACTTTTAGTTTGTAAATCGCTCGCTTGTGACGCTATAATAACGTTCTACGTTCTGTCTTAGCGACAAATTGCAAATTGTTGCAATTGCGACTGTTCGGTAAAAAGCCTGCGGGGTAACTATTTACAATTTTACGGCCGTGTGGCAAGAGTACTCGGCGCAAAATCTGAAGGTCCCTGGTTTCAATCCCAGATAGGGAGAGGGGCATTGTTCGGCGCATATCATTTAGCGAGTAAAAATTATTAATCTTATATCATTTATTATATTGTGAAAATGCCTCATTTTCCTAATTAAATAGATGTATTTTTCGACGACCTCCGTAACCGAGTGGCTTGCACGCCGGGCTTTGGTCCCGGGTTTGATTCCCGGTCGGCTCAATGTCGAAAAATAACTCTTCGATATAGTGTCGGGTCTGGGTGATTGTGGTACCGTAGTTGTATCTGATTTCCATAAAACGAATGCTTTAACTACTTACTTTGGGATCAGAATAATTTTGTATGTGATGTTGCCGAATATACAAAGTGGATTTGACACTACGACAATAAATGAAAATATTGGCTATACTAGTTCATAGAAATAATTTGAAACTATCAAATAAATATTAGCACTGAAATATTTTTTTTTGATTTTCCAAACAAACTAAATAGCACAAAAACGCAAGCAAAATAGAACACCATTTAGGAATGTTGGGTAACTAACCTTTGATAAGAGCGGCAACAGCGCAGTGTCAGGTGACGACGTTTTCGCGCCATTAATGCCGAATTAAATCACAACGTTGCACTTGCTATTTGCATTATTATTAGTAGAGTTTATAAAATCACTTGTAATAATTCACTTTGCTTTTGTACAAAACTCAGCAAGTGTTATTCGTATTAAAGTATGTAACTATAAAAAATTATAACTATAAGCGCCAATTTCGCACAATCCAGAATAACTTAACTAGATACCTAACTCTACTTTACGTGTCCTATCACCTCACCACAAACAAAGCGTTAAATTTCGCACAATTCGCACTGCGTCTTTATCAGTCACTAGTCACTACACTATCACAACAATTACAAACAAAAGGACGCCGAATTAAATATTTATATAAAATACAGTGAAAAAATTAAACGTCCACCCGACCCAGCAAGGAATCGAACCTGGGTCTTCCGCAATCCGGGCGGCTGCACTGACCATTATGTTACAGGGAAGGCTTCCCGGTATAATTCAGCTTAAGTGAAGCAATTAACACTCAAAAAATAAAAGTAAAAAAGGACGCCGGCCGGGCGGCGGCGGCGCGGCGCATCAAACGCGTAGACACGTATTATCACGTCACAGGATCACGGCGATACTGAACTTGGCCTACTTAAATAAAATAAATATTCACTTGTCACTTGATGGCCGCCCGAGCCAATAGAAAAAAACTACCACAAACCTCGCACATACAAAATTTTCGTTTGACACGAGTCATCACGAATGCATCACTACGCATGCAATATTCTTCTTTCCGCGTAATGTGGGTTACTTGTTTTATGACTCTTAGAGCCTCAGCGTTAGGCATGATATGTTTTGATTTGCATCGGAATTTAACATCTAAGAACAGATGAAGTTTTGCGACGTACTTAAAACACCGATGAGAGGTCTTAGAATTATAACAGATACATCATGTGGAAATGTTACTAATCAAAAAAGATGTCCTGTGGCTAAATTATTGAATGTTTTTAAATGTTTTTTTATTATATAGATTGGGAGCGTCATAGATATACAATGCGTAATTTATTGTTGTCGTGTCAACTCCACTCTGTATACCCACATAATTTTATTATTTTATTATTATATTATTGGAACGCAACTCAATTGAGAAATGTTTGCTAATATTTATTTTTATTTGTTTAAAATTTTATATTTGTGTTAATTGATAATTTACTGATAATGATGAATGCCTCAGAGAAATTAGTAGGGGACGGAGTTCACGCTTGAGTGATGCCATCCTTTCTAGAAACCCTCTAAGGATATTGCGACCACATGGTTTGAGGAACCTTTTATTTCTCGCCGCCCACAAAACGTTCTTAAAACTTGAAACAAACAACAACTTACATAACAAAAAAATTGTTTGGCGTTGCTTACCGAGACATACCGCAATATTGAAACCGTCCTAAGCTCACCCATTGTTATGTAAACTACAAACCGCCAAAAGTTCGCGACCTTGCGCCGCCCACTCCCTCCGCGCCCCTACGGCCTTTTGTTCCCTCCTCTTAGTAGCAGTAGCAGTGGAGAGAACCCAACGATTATGACACCTCTTTTCTAAGCTCACACACACACTCAAACACCACCACGTGCACATAACATTTGTTCAGCGATGGCCAAGTAACAAAAGCTTCTATAACCAAGGCATTGTATGGTGATACAAACAACAAACAGTGATATAGTAGGCCTATAATGGCATTGTGACTGCTTGTGCCATAAAGGTTTTTAACAGAGCGTTTTGCTTCTATTAAATTAATGAGCATTTAAGTTCTATAACGCTTACAGGACTATACAAAAGAATCATTAAAATGTTGCACTGTAATAGATATGATAAAAGCGATTATGGTACTGTTTAGTACTATAGACGACCTTATTGACAGTTTTGTGTATCTA
Source organism: Eudonia mercurella (assembly GCA_963082485.1). Lineage (NCBI taxonomy): Eukaryota > Metazoa > Arthropoda > Insecta > Lepidoptera > Crambidae > Eudonia > Eudonia mercurella. The sequence continues at coordinate 9,296,975 of OY720022.1, read as the reverse complement.
TTTTGCAATAATAATGCGTGAAAATAACTTTTACAGTACTAGTATTGTAGGAGTGCCGAAAACACTATTACAGGATCAATTTGCACTATAAAAGTACCTTGCACAACCATTACGTAACGTTATATCTTCTTACAAGCTCCCTCAACATCGCTATGGAGCTAGTTCGGTAAAAATCATGATAACTCCTCTATAGTACTTAACAGTACCATAGCGACTCCTGTGCAGCTGCTAAATAACTTCAATTCTAAATAGCTCTATAGGTGAGTTTGTGTTACTAGTACGATACTAAATCGTGACAAAAAATTACTAAAATTAATAATTAATGGACTAATTGGATTTATAGTTTTTCAATATCAATAATTATATCACTAGTCACAAACCCTAATCGAAACAAAAATATGGCTGCTGTTTTCAGCCATGATAGCACATTAGCAGCACGGCTGGAGCCAATGTGTACTATTGCTGCCATAGTCGGGAAAAATACTTATTTTATTAATTTAAATATAATTAAAACAAGAAAATTACGAGGGCGCGTTTTCAAATTTGAAGTCAGCATTAATGGTTTTATCAATACAATTAATTTCGCAAGTGCAAGTTACGGCAGAGCTACGTAGTATCGTTTTCCTTTTTATTACATCGGCGAATGAAATAAAGCATAATAATTAACTTAAAGATATTTGTTGTTGTTATTTGTTGATATTTGCTGGAGAACACTCACACAATTATTGAATAAGTGTGATAAAACAGATCACTGGAATTGTTTACGGTGCAAAAAAGCACTATAAACATGTTTTGGTTACTTTTATAGTGAAAATTTGTGACATAAATGCTGCAGATAGCACTATTTCAGTACCAAAAAGCCTTTCTCGGCACTTTTAGGTTTTAACTACAGAGCTGAATTATCACTGTTAAGCCTTTATCTAATGTTTATAGAATAAATCAGTGATAAAACTAGGGCTTATTTGGGGTTCTTTAAACGTTTACAACATCATTATAGAGCTAATCATGAACACTAATTAGCACATTCTAAAACTTTCTCGGGACTTTTATAGTACCAAATTATGTTGCTTGGGGTACAGAATAGATGCGTATATAGGTGTCTGTGTGAGTACAGAACACTCGAGTACAACCATACTCTCGTACCGTGGTCTTTGTCACAGTAACTGAATTGAATTTAAAAGTTACTAATGTAACTTTTAAAGGAGTACATGGAGTAATCTCTATGATCATCTAAATAACAGTGACAAGGTTGCTATGTTAGTTCTTCGTGGTAAACATATGACCTGACTGTGCGTGGCTAATTGAGACGCGAATTGACGCGATTCAGAAATAGAGTGCGCTTCGGGTGGTTCAATAACTATGTAACCGATAACTAAGTTCTGCTACCTGCCGATAGATGGATATTTTGCAGAGATCGTTTTTTAAATAGATTTAATTATTTGAATTCGTTATTAACTTAAGTTCTATTTGTAGTCATATTTATTACGATAGTAAATAAGTAATTAGGCACGTTTTATTTATAAATTAAGAAAACTTTGCTGCTTTTTCAAATAATTTGTCAACGGCTGTATGATCTACATCAAATCTTAAGAAAACATGGCGTTATCAAACACAATATTTTTTTTCAGTCGTAGCGTGGTGTTATTATAATGTTTACGTCTGATTTAATGCCTGAAAGTCTTTGTTGTACTGGTTTAAAAAAATGTGTTACTTTTAACAATGGAATCTGGAAAAAGCAGTAGAAAATTTATTAGAAATTACGAAATTATAAGATATAATGTTACTAGAATAAATCAACCAGTCTCAGGTAGCTTGAGCGGGAATCGAATCCACGACCCTTGGATTACCGGTCATATAGCATACATACTTATAGCATTGACTGCAAAATTTTAAATAATAAAAAAATATTTAAATTTCATAAGAGAAAAGATGCTTTTCGTGATTCTAGAACTAAAGCTACAGCAAGAGCAGCTAGAGCAGCTCATATACACATTGCGAACATTTATTTATATGTAAAATTATATTATTATATCATTATATGGCTTGCGTTGAATATTGCTTGAAAAATAACTTGTTGATAACCTGAAAGTACATGTACATTTATATGACATGAAACGTCAAATAGTTATAGATCCCATAAACGGCGAGCATTGGCTTGTTAACTTGACCGGAGTTTAAACGGAATTTATCTCACCATGTGTTGCTCAGAAACGCACTTTTCAAAGTTATCGAACAGATAAACTCCTGTTAAAAGTACCTCAGAGAGCGGGCATAAGAGGTTCTAACATGTCTTAAACCGAGATTTTGAAGTATCATAGATCAAGATATAGTATTTCTACAAGTTGTTTGAAGTTGATTAAACAAGTAACAGAAAATATTTAGCATCCACCATCAAAGGTTCACATGTTCTCTTATAATGACAATTTCAGTAGTGTAGAATTGAGGACGACATAACAGCTTTTGCCGTTACATAAGTTCACACGTATGTAAAAGTGCGGCAATGCGTAACGTTACGCACGTGGACCTACAGCCATTGTCGTTTGTTTCCCCCTCAAAGTCTTCTTATAGAGCCTCTACAATAAAAGCTGATGTACTACTATTACACCAATACACTAGACCAACTTTACTCTCTTTTACAGCCCTTAAACAGGTATAAGTACCGTTCTCACATAAATACAGGTTCAGTATCACGTGTGATCCTTAATAAGAGTTTTTAAATGCTTAAAGTATATCTTTACACTAAACGTGACACATTATTGAGAACTGAATGCTACTTGGGTAGTGTCGCTTGTGGTCCTTAACAAGGCGTGCAGTTGCAGTTTGCAGTCTGCTGCCTTCACCACCAGTGGCAGGTGTCCGAGGCGTTGTGAAGCTCTTTTGTGAGCGCTTTTTTAAATCCAATTACTACTTTACACAAAAACTGACTTCTTTTTATTTTGAGGGAGAGTTTGTTAATTGCCTCAGACGGCATTTACAGCTTCATCGGGCTTTTTTGGGGGCGGCGAGAAACTTAAAGGGTTCCTCAAGCCGTGTGAAACGAAGCACCTTCGGAGGTTTTCTAGAGGAAACGGCATCACTATTGATGCCGTGATTCTCCGAGGGGTTCGGATCGCATCGGGGAGCGAAACAACCCGAGAGCGCCTCTAAAGGCTCGCACCTCAGCTCGGGTTGACCTGGCCGTGGTGGTGGGAAGAAGCACCCAGGTATGTAGGTATCTGGTATAGAGCGCGTGTGAACCGGCTCGTCGTATCCTTTTTCTACGAGTCCGGTGTCTTGGGCCTAAACTAGTGTGCATGTTTAGTGTATTCTGTAAATGTGTAGTGACATTTAGAGGATCGAACGGGGACAAAAATTTACACACAACAAAAAGGCCAGCCGAACTATGGATGCGTTTTCGTACGAGTTGTTCTTTTAAGAACAGCGAAAGTAGATAGCAGTCGGAGGAGCGAGATGTGTCTACTAGTGTTTACTACTACTACCTACTACACGTACGAAACTTAGGAAGAACACGATAAACGATTAGAATCGTTACGTCAGTGAATGAAATGTACGCACATATGATTGGAAACGTCATAAGGGTATACCATCTCCCTTTTATGTCCGCGTGGGATTTAAAGCGTAATCAATAGTTTCGTAATCAAACGTCTGGTGTGAAACGATCTACCTACGACCACATTAAATTTAAGGGGGGGCCGCGGGGAATTTCGAAAATTTACGTGTTTTTAAGTCACTGGTGCTAGGCGCTGAATAGCTTGATCCTTTCACAAGGTCATGGTTGTCTTGGAGTTTGAAACAAATATCCAGAAACTGCATAAACAAAACATAAAGTAATGATATCTAAAAACTTATTTCTTCAGAAACTTTGTACATATAGCACAAATGAAACAATGATCCGACATCAAAATGTTGGTGTTGATATTCGGCAGGCCACTGTTGTCTTATTTTTCAATTTAAAAATATGAATATGAAAATATTAAGACTTTTATTATTTTTTACCCAAACGCCTATGATTTTACGAAAGTAATCATTGCTCTAATTAAATCACCAGCCTACTCTGTACAGATATTAGTGTGCGAGCGTATTCATAGACGTGCGCCGTTGTCACACCACTGCCACGCGCCGCTCACTCGCTTTCATAAAGAAACTTGAAAATCGCAGTTTTGTGTCCGCGCTGCACCCCCTTTAACTGTAATTAAGAATACTAAGTACCTCTCATCGAATAGGGTTTATTTGATGATAGGATCAAGCTGCAACAAATTTTAGTTAACATTTAACATGAGATACTCATCAACTTTACTTTATGTAAGAATGTCAAGGTCGTAATTTTGAAGTCAGGCTTGTGACAATGGAATAAAGCGCGTGGGGCGGGTATCTTCGCAGGGTGTGGCTTCGGTAAGACACGCCTACGCTTGGTGAGGAAAAAAATTTGACATCAAGACAAGCTCTGGGCCTGAACTATTAAGGAAGTGCCGCGCAGAATTCCGAAAATTTACATATGTGTAATTTATTTATTTAAAAGTCACTGGTGCTAGGCGCTGAATAGGTCATATACATTAAAAGGACTAGTGAAGGTTAGCTTAATCTTTTTCACAAGGCCATGGTTGTCTTGGAATTTGAAACAAATATCCAGAAACTGCATGAACAATTCGTAAAAGTAATGATATCTAAAAACTTATTTCTTCAGAAACCTTGTAAATATAGCACATGAAACAATAATCCGACATCAAAATATTTGTATATCTATACAAACGTTTTCATGTCGGATGTCTAATTTTTCATTTAAAAAATATACTTAATTATGAAAATATTAGGTCCTTGCCTATGAAATTGACGTTTTGTATGAAGAAGAAGAAATTATATTTTTCATACTAACGTTTTTTTAATTTTCTTAGCATCTATTTATGTTAACACTATAAAAATGGTAGAGTAGTGTGTTTGTTTCACTAGCTAAATATAGCAGACATTAAAAGGAAAAAAAAACAAGTCCCTTCAAAGCTACAATGAAACAAAAGGTCAATTCCGCGAACAAATTAAGAAGTGAATTTTTAAAAAAAATTGGGCGATAAAGACACAAAATGAATAATCATTGTTATTACTGAAGCCTAAGTACAAGGGCTGCTATTTATATATCCGGCCAGTTACAGAACAATATTAAAAAAGTAATTATAACATTTAAAAATAGAACTCTTTGGCTGAAGAGTACAATTTGTTTCATGTAGCTGTCATTTGTTTATCGTTTGTGGCGTAATTTTTAAAATTGCGTGTCTTTGTCACCATGGATTTAAGTCGTGAAAATTTTTGTGCTATGATTTATTACGATTTTCGGAGAGGGCTAACTCAAAAACAGTTCATCGATCAACTCACTTCTACTTTTGGGGACGAAGCACCATCGAAAACTACTGTGTATCACTGGTTTAGTGAGTTTAATCGTAGGCGGTCTGTGCTCACGGACGAATTTAAAGAAGGTCGCCCTAAATCGGTTGTTGTATCTCAAAATATTGATGCTGTGCGGGAACTAATAATGCAAGATAGTCATGTTACATATCGCAAGATAGAGGCGTCTCTGGGCATTAGTATGACGTGTATATATAAAATATTACACAAACATTTAGCTGTAAAAAAAAATTGTTCACGTTGGATTCGGCACAACTTGAGAATTGACCAAAAACGGGCTCGTGTCGATTGGTGTTAAAAAATGTTACAAAAGTACAATCAAAAGGGTGCGTCAAAAGCTGTCTATAATATCTACACAGGTGATGAATCTTGGATATATGCGTATGGTCCTGAAACTAAACAACAATCAACGGTTTGCGTGTTCGAAGATGAGCCGAACCCAACAAAAGTCATTCGTTCAGAAAGCACTTTGAGGCAAATGGTCACCGTGTTCTTTTGGTATAAAGACTTTTATTATTTTTTACCCAAACGCCTATGATTTACGAAAGTAAACATTGCTCCAATTAAATCACCAGCCTACTCTGTACAGTTATTTATTAGTGTGCGTGCGTATTCATGTCGTGCGCCGTTGTCACGTATATGTACACACCACTGCCACGCGCCGCTCGCTCGCTAGATATATCACAGCTATATGTCTAAACTCGCAGCTTTGCGTCCCTAAGATGTCATTCTTCTTCTTCGTCTCATTTTGTTGTAGCCCGGCAACTCGCGGAACCTTTACGCATGTAAGTTGACTGGCATGCAGGCTGGGTAAAGTGAGACAAAGGCTACGACTTTGTCAATACAGTTTTGTTTTCATTATATTTTATTCACTCGTCTTAAGGCGAAGGGTAAGGCACACTAACGCCACCAATTGATAATTTGACAATTACTAACAGACTGGATCTTTTTTAAACATTGCGTACCATCCGATAACAGGAAAACATCCATAGTATTTATTTAATAATTGTGCACTACTTTTTGTTGCGTGGTTTATTCACAAAACGGGCTATCGCATTTATTCACAAATAATGGCCACTTCTGGTGTTAGCAAATGAATACAAAAACAAACCTAAATGTAGTGCACACTTATTAAATAATAAATGTTTGCCTAGTGTCGGAAGGTCCGCAAAGTTTGAAAAAAAAATCCAGTTTAGCAGTTATCAAATTAAATCCATTAGCGGCGCTAGTGTGCCTTACCCTGACTGTTTTATTCATCACGCAAGCGTGGACACGCTGTTCCCTACTACCTACATTCTCCGAGTTGTTCAGATAGATCGGATAGGGAGCAAAACTCGGGCGTCAATAAAGGCTAGTGTTAAAGGCTGACGCTTCGGCCCCTGGTATGGAGTCACTCACAACCGGCTGCTATAATCACAACGTCTTACTAAGCCTTTAGTTATAATTGCGGACTGTTCCGAGCTGTTCCGAGATTCTGCGATCCGTGTGAGGTTGTCTAGGTGTGCGTTTTGCTTGAACGCGTTTGCATAAAGCTACTTGTTCACTTGTGATGTTCACTTTGAAATATAAACATAATGCGTCGCCATTATTGTATTATTCTTGTACGACATGTTTCTCGTTTATTTTCATAATTTTCTACAAACTCATATTTAAAACTTTTATCTTTATACAATATTATTTAGCTACTAAACAACTTCTGCTTTGCTTCTACAGCTACTATACAGCTATAATAATAAAATATCAAGACGAATAACTACCGGAAATATATTATGAGGGACGGTACGGTCGACATCTGTCGGGCATGCCGCCGTCCAGGTGAATCACTCCGACATATTATTTCTGGTTGTTCTCATCTTGCTAGCTAGATATTTGCACAGACACAACCAAGTAGCCAGAATAATTCACCAGCAACTTGCTCTTGGATATGGCCTTGTTGAATCGGAGGTGCCGTACTATAAGTACGCACCTGCGCCAGTACTCGAAAATGGTCATGCAACGCTTTACTGGGATCGCTCTATCATTACGGACAGGACTATTGTCGCCAATAAGCCTGATATCGTGGTGGTCAACCGATCCCAGCGCCGGGCAATACTGGTAGATATCACCATACCTCATGATGAGAACCTTGTGAAAGCCGAGAAAGACAAGCTCAGTAAGTACCTTGACTTGGCTCACGAGGTTACCGCCATGTGGGATGTGGATTCAACCATTATTGTACCGATAGTCGTTTCGGCAAACGGTCTGATAGCGAAGAGCCTCGATCAACACCTAGAGAGGCTCTCGCTGAAAGGTTGGGTCAAGGGTCAGATGCAAAAGGCAGTACTCCTTGACACGGCACGTATTGTCAAAAGGTTCCTCACTCTGCAGCCCTGACCACCGGTAGCTTGGGCCCTGCCCCGCTGCTGGTGGTACTCTAGGATTAGGTTTTTATAATGTTTTGTTGTTTTTATATTAAAATATTGTAAAAATCTAGTTCTAAGAAAGAAAATAAATAAAGGAAATAATAATAATAATAATATAAACTTTACTTTGGACAATGAATATCCATAAACTTTCTTACAGGCTATGTTAGTAAAACAAAATAAATGTTACTAAATATATGTTACTAACACGAAAAGTTTTATAACGTGGTCCCTTTTTGAGCTAATAAGGTCTGTATAATCGCTTATACAGCCTTTTTACAGCATCAATATGCAGCTATAAGTATAAACATAAGTTCAAATACAGCTTTTATACAGCTCGTTATGGTACTAGGGTTATATTCTGCAGTCTCATTGTATGGTGGTACTATCTACTGTAATTATCTTAGACAGAAGGTTGTCTCATTAATCGTTCACAAATAATAATCCACCTTCGGCCTAATCATCACTTAACATCAGGTGAGATGAAGGCCGAGTGCTTACCCGTAAGAGATTTTTAAAAAATGAACGAGCCTCACAATAGTCGCATATGATGTGTAACATTTGACATCTCACCTTTAGAAATCAATATTACAATAGAAAATAGAATATAGAATTAACAATGACGTTTTTTTTTCCTCTTTTTAACTGACTTCAAAAAAGGAGGTTTCTCAATTAGAGTGTATTTTTTATTTCGCTAGCAAACTCGCAAACGAACTACTGACTGAGATATATATATTTGGGCTTTCTTCATAAATAAGGAGACTGCTGAAGGTAAGATTCAGTCTCACTGTTACTGTTACTGACACTTTTTTTTACGAAATCACTGCCACAAATTGCCTGCCTGCCTGACTGCTGAAAGTAATCTTCATACAAATGCATATCACACTATATCATATATATATATATATATATGTGTGCGATAGATACCGATCTTTGTTACGTGTTTTTTTATTAAAATTGCAAAGGTGTCATATCGTATCACACTTGGAGAGGCCACGTCTATTTGCAGTGGTCTTATGTAGGCTAATGATATGATGATGAAGGCTGTTTTATCGAAAAGCAATTTGTATTTTATACAGTCAATACTAGACTTTTTGTAGTGTAATTCCCAGATAATTAACCGTTAATTATCTTTATAATCCCGAATTTTTAATAACTCTATGCTGTAGCAACGCTATATTTTGTCTTTTTCATAACTAATATAAAAAATGTATAGGTACTACATCTACCCACTATATTATAATATCTGTAATTTTACGACATGAAGCATTTTTTATACCACACCGTTGGCAATCAGGCATATAGCTCGACCGTAGTTTAGCTGTTTCTGCCATTCAATTAATTAATATCTTAACAAATATGAATGTGCCTAATTGGCTGCTCACCAGTTGCGCGTAAAATGAGGTGCAACCGACAGGCTTCTGCTGGCATCGATGCCGGCAACAATGGTGCCGGCAAACTTAATTAAGTCCACAAAGCGACAATCGCCGTCTTAACCCTCGCCCGCCCGCCCTTCGCGACGTCTCGATACTTACTTTACATAAAAGAAGTTTGCTCAGGTGGGGTTTCTCGAAGTTGTACCGGTATAATTGTGGCAATAATTGGTAGCTTGTTATAGCAATGCCAGGAGCTCGTTGGCAGGTAGGCTGGCTTGTTTTATGATGGTCTCCCCGTTTTCTATTAGAACGTCAGCGCAAAACATTTATTTATTTATTTTTGTAGGTACACTAACAGATTACAATCAATGCCTGAGTACAGTAACATTTTTGGATAATCTTATTATTAATTACTTATAACTGCTTTGATTTAATTAATGCAGCTTTGTTAAGAGTGTTCATTTATTATTTGCATACAGTATCTCCTTCAAAAAGAAAAAAATAAAGAAAGAAGGTTGTAGGTACATACCTACACTTTAATTTAATGAAGTTATGTAATGTTTATGTTAAGATTCAGCGTTTAGTTTAGTAAACCAATAAAAAAATAACATTGCATTCACGACAAATGGCTTAAAATACCTCAACAAATATTTGTTGTGTGATTTATATCTAGAGAATCAAAATAAAACCTTCAATCCACGCAATATTGCATTACTCGTAGTTATAAATTTGTTAAACATTATCCCCCTTATTCATAAAAACTATCTAAGCATTACTTAGTTAAATATTGTTTTGTCAACGTCACACAAATGTCATTTTGAATTTGAGAAAGAGAGACAAAGCAATGATTAACTAAATTATGCTTAAAACAATATCATTGGCTTCAATAGTTTTTATGGAATATGGGGGTATATTTTTAGTTATTGAATTAAAATAATTAGTTATAGTGGATCTGACTTTGATGATGCCGATGAACCAAATAACAGTAAACTAAGATAAAATAACCGTATACTGAAATCTTTTTTATTTCCCAACGGATTAGCGATTGGCAAGATAATGTAGAGCATGTAAACAATTTTCTGTAAAAAAGCTATGTAGAACGCGGGCTGGCAGGTATAAGATAAAAATTATTTTTGTCAAAAGGTGAATCGACATCTTATTAATTTATTTTTAAACTTTATGATAGACTAGCTGACCCGGCGGACTTCGTACCGGTTTGACAGTTTCCATCATTGAGTTAAATATATATCAATGGTTTCCATGACAGCAAAACAAACAAATAATTTTGCATTGGAAAATTAAATTGTCGTTTTTAGTATTTTATATATATTTTTTTAATATAGCCTGTTACTCAGCGCTAATGTAGCATTCTAATGGTGAAAGAATTTTTTAAATCGGTCCAGTAGATTTGAGTTTATTCGTTGTAAACATTCATACATACATACATATATACATACAAAAATAGGTTTTCCTCTTTATAATATTAGTATAGATAAGTGACGCTAAGGCCGACGGTTCTCCTTTACCCGGAATCCTCAATTACTGAGGTGAGGAACACCAGTTTCTCAGTAGTTGAGGAACCAGGGTGAAGTGCGCTTCTACCTTCGGCCTTGATCAGGTGAGATGAAGGCCAAGTGCTTATTGCTTACCTATCCAGAATATAATAAAAATATTTAACTTTTTTATTTTAAATGCTAATTGCTGCACTGAAGCTGAATTAAATGCTTATAAAATACAGTGAAAAAATTAAACGCCTACCCGACCCAGCCAGTACATATCCTGGACGTCACTAGTGTGAAGGTCCTGATCAATACCTTGGTTTTACAAGTGAAAGACATGTTAAAAATTAAGAGAAACTGTCAGTGCCGGTTTACCTGGAAAACTTTTTATTATACATAACATTTTTAAATGCAAAAGATGGATATAAAAAAAAACAATATAATAAAATTACTCAGTCTCCATTGTTGGAACCCAGACCAATACATAAATTCATAAAGCATGTATTAAATCCAGTGCAATACAAGCAAGTAAAATTATTTCGTCATACACGTGCCGTGACTTAAACAAACTGTATATTAGCAAAATGAAAAGTCATCGCGTGGCGTCTGCGTCCTTGTTAGAAAACGTTGATTTCATCATACGTTTTGAGCACGTTTCAAATATAATAAGAAGAAACATGTATTCTAAAAAAACTAACACAATATAATAATAAATCAAAATTAAATTAATGTATTATTATTTATTTTATTTTTAATTAATTAATTATTATTAAATTAAATTTTTATTGAGGAGCTCGATGGCGCAGTGGTTAACGCGCCCGGTCTGCGAGTGCTGAGGTTAAGCAACTTTCGCAAAGGCCGGTCATCGGATGGGTGACCAAAAATTTATCATCTCGAGCTCCTCCGTGCTTCGGAAGGCACGTTAAGCAGTTGGTCCCGGCTGCATTAGCAGTCGTTAACAACCACCAATCCGCACTGGGCCCGCGTGGTAGTTCATGGCCCGTTCTCCCTATCCATCCATAGGAAAGGCTCGTGTCCCAGCAGTGGGGACATAAATGAGCTGATGATGATGATGATGAAATTATTATTATTAGGTATTATAATAGCCATAACTATCTCACTACAGGGAAAAGAACTAAAATAAAAAATAAAAATTATAATCATAACACAAGTGACTACATCTTTTTATATATCGGTTCTTCGATTCTGCTATTTGAAATCATCCACTGTTGTGTCTCAGTGGGCTGATTTTGTCTGGGGGCACGGCCGTGCCCCCACCAAGTCGAGCAAAAAAGCGTCACGGCCGTACCATCCTTTTCTCGAAGCAATTCAGACCATTTTCGACCCCCTGTAACTTCGTTGTGGATAAAACTAGAAGACTGAAATTTTCAGTAACCATGCAGGCATTGTAAAGACACGTATATTTCAAATTTCATTCAATTTGAACCAGTATTTTAAGAATTATAACGGGTCAAATTTCTTAATTTTGTCACTCACTGACTGACTCACCGATCATCAAAATTCTAAGGCACTTCTAGCAGACCTAGAAGCTTCAAATTTGGAACATAAGTAGTGTTTGGTGTATGAATCAAGGAAAAACTAAAATATTTTGCAATTTCGGTCCAGTTTTCTAGATACACCAACTGCATAAATAGCTTTGTAATCCCATATAAATGTATAGGATTACAAAGTTACATGTGCAGTTAATGAATCCACTGATTCATGTATAATATAATGGAATAATAGGTTCAGTTAAATTTTTCAATATTGGCTTTATTCGTAACGATGTTTTATTTTATTTATTTTACGGCAATTATTATTATTGCGTGCGAAGCCGTGGGTTTAAGCTAGTCCTATATAAATATAGGCGCATGGTAGTGCCCCTGCCAAATCGAAAGGAAAAAAGTAGAACTGTCTCTACAAAATACAAAAAGAAATGAGATCCCATCAAAAACAATACTTGTCAAAAAAAACCAAGTCTCGCAACTCAGTTGTTCTGCGGTAAAAAGTTGTGAGATCCATGTAATACCAAGTCGGTTATTAATTTATTCAGTCTCTACTTAAGCGACTTTCTGTCTTAATACGTCCAGTCTCTACCACGATCGTGGTCCATAACATTCTTTAATGTTTTATATAAATATATTGAGACTTGGCCATCGCCTGAAAACACGTGTAAATTCAATCGCCTGAAAACACATGTAAATTCAATTATTTAGTGCGATTCTCCCAAAATCCTCGGAGCTATGGCTAAAAATATGTCCCAGGCGATTTGCATCTGATAACCTAAAATTGTTACCTTTGTCTAAAATTTGAGTCAGTAGATTGCTTGTTTTTATTAATTTTTAATTCTGTCGTGGTGACAAGTAGGTATGTTTGCGCAAAAAATTTATATAATGCTGTGTGTACACGTTTTTGGGTCTCGATCTAGTTTTAAACTATTGTGATTCCTGTCTTCTACTTCTATTTGATTGTTACCTGTTGTGTATGCCAATATATAAATAAATAAATAAACCATTTTCAATGGTAAAATACAAATTATGCTATGCAATGCTAATGTAATTAATTGATGTAAACGCGTACGTGGTATTGTATCAATGTCGACAGGAATATCGGCTGCCACGTCACTGTCAATATGGCGCACACATTTCCTTTGACGTCAATGCTATAGTAGTCAGTAAATTATAGTAGTCAGTCATACATTACTCTCACTCACTTAATGTAAAGTCCAGTAAATCAGTGATTAAAAACTCCAAAATATAGATGGTATTCCTAATAAGCTTATTTTTTATGCTTGGCTACATAACAAGTTTCTACTTGTATAACAACATAAGAAGACGTAAGAACAACAACACACTGCACTGTGCGAGCTCACAAACCACCACGCATACATATTACGTATAAAGTAATTTTCGTACTTTTACAAAAAGCAATCCGGGTGGCTAGTTAGCCGCTCGGATCATGTGACAAACACAGGGGTCGATTGAAACCAGTGGTGCACGGGGGCTTGCCTCGCATTACACGGAGAGTAACAATTTCAATTATTTGTTTTCGCATGCTTTAATTGGTTTTTGATTTCGGACCATTTTTTCGGCTATCAACTCGCACAGCAACCAATATAGTACGTGAGTCAGCTAGCGGGACATAAGGTAAACGGCCCATTACTCGTCAGGTTCTGAAATAAGTTGACTTTGCAGCCCTCCCACGTAAAAACCAGTTGACTTAGAAAAAAATTGATTGCATGGCGAGGTAAACAATTTATTCATCTTTTTAGAAAATATTGCATTATTATCGGTGAAACACAGCAAAAAATTAGATATTTAATCAATTAAAAAATGTGCCATATGTACCAATAGTCGACGGCTTTGTCCCAATAATCGTCAAAATGACCTAAAACTCGTCAATTTTCATCACCAATTTGAACTCTTTGTCTTTGAACTTAAAGTTCATTTTTTAGACACGATTTTTTAAAAACAACTAAATAATACAAAATAATGTAATGTGCTTAATTGAAAAACGCTTCTCAACTTAGCAATTTACATTTTACTGTAAATATTACAAAAAGCGGGGTTTTTACCATGTTTTGATTTGTTGTCGAGTCCCTGATATTGCGGCGCAGTTGCACACGCCATGATCACGGAATAACCAATCATTACCGTACAGTCAGTTATTTCTTCATCTCTTTCGAACACCATCACTTTTGTCTTAGATTTGGGGTGGTTGGGGATTTACCTCCTAGCAGTCCGCCCCGGGCAACGTCTCCCCTGTCAAGTAGAGGCGGCTGAAAATCCCCAATAGCGGTGGTAGGGCTCGAAAGGGTCCACCTGGCTTGCTATCACCTTCCTATTTAAGTCTGACGTCAAGCAGCTTGCAGTGTTCCGTCGTAGCGTAGTAGAAATGCCAGTGACTTTTGGAGCTTGATGGCTAGCAGTAGCTTCAAAAGGACCGTTCTCGGACTCTGATCAAATCTGTGTTGGAAAGCTCATCGTGGAGGGTAGCGGGATGCGTGGCACGGTTTTAGCCGTTGGCCGACTGCAGGCAATAGGGGGCCCAAGTAGTGCGCCAGCCACGTACGACAGGCTGCCCCGTGAAAAATCCTGGAATGGCTCCACCGTGCCAGTTGGCGACTGGAAGGAAGGACCCGGTGGCAATTCCCAGGGGGGCACGGGCGCCCCCGCGGTCTCCACATGAGTTTTTTCATTAGTACATTAAAGATTACGAGTGCCGTGTTTGGCAACCAAACTGCGCCTCGCTGGCTTTTGAAACCCCAGCAAAACCACCTCACCTATTAAGGTGAGGTGGTAAACTTTCTGCTTCATATTAATGAAGCAGAAAGTTTTAAAAAGTAAGGTGCACTTTGATTTGAGGTGCAGCCGTTTGTACAACGGCTGCACTTCCTCCCAATCAAAGTGCACCTCACTAACATCCGAGGTCTGCACTCAAACCTCCAACCGGTCCACTACCATCTCGAGACCGAAAAGCCACACTTACTCTTTCTTACTGAGAAGAAGATAGTGAAACCGTTGGACGTAGCCTACCTTAAGTATCCCGGCTACTCGCTTGAGCATATGTTCAAGAAGTAAGCCGTGGTCTGTGCGTATGTCCACGATGACGTGTGCTGTCGACGTCTCACCAGCTAAGGTAATTGCAGGTGATAACGACATTTCAAATTGACAGTCAGGAAAGACGCATTAGTAAATGTGCTAAGCCCATAAATATATTTTTTCTCTGAAGTTAATTTTTTTTAAATTTATTATTACAAAATTTTGCTTTATTTACTTATCTGCATAACTGAAAAATATTTTTTTAAACCAGAAAGATAACTGCGGGTAATAACGAGGGTCCTCACATACCGATCAGTTAATACCGAGGTATTTACCGAGGGTAGTCACTCGTCTATACTCGGTAATAGTTTCCTATAGGAAGCTGTTTCCGAGTGACGAAAAATTTTATTCACTCGTTGATAAAACATTGTACTGAAATAGTATTACAGAGTGTAGAAGTAACTATATTGAAATAAAAAATATAAATACTTATGTACATCGGAAATGCATTAACTATGAGCATGTTTTACCGACCCATATCACTCGGTAATAGGTTCTCATACGTGCTAATAACGAGGGTTGTTAATTTTTCGGTCGGTAAATAGTGTCGGTAATAGGCTTTGCTTTCATCCTA
Organism: Eudonia mercurella; assembly: GCA_963082485.1. NCBI lineage: Eukaryota > Metazoa > Arthropoda > Insecta > Lepidoptera > Crambidae > Eudonia > Eudonia mercurella. The sequence goes on along the minus strand of OY720022.1, from coordinate 9,281,129 downwards.
TACCGACTCACAAATTAACGATAGTTGTGTTATATAAAATCCAAAAGTGGAAATAAAAATGTCTATTCTACAATCTGCTATTACTTAATAGGGCAATAAATAAAATAAAAAGTATTATTTATGCCAAGCAAGACGTCTTTTTTGTTTAGGAACTTTGAAGAAATTATATTTTATGCTTGATGTTTCTTGCCAAAAATTAAGATTTCTAGCTGATAAATTGTACCACGGAAATGTCTCAAAACTATCTTTGACATTTGAAAGTATCATGGCACTGTTTTTGATGACAAATAATACCGTATTCTAGAATAAAAATCAAATAAACTCAGCTTTCACTGATTGCTTTTACCGAGGGTACCGCGGTAAAAAGCAGTAACTGCCATATCCTGGAAGCTATCACGGTGTTATTATATTTATTGATTTTATCAAAAGGAAACATATTGAAATACAAGAAACGTGCTTCATTTGTATTCGAAAGAATACTAGCAACGACTTATTAAATAGGCGTTGGCATAAATATCATAAAATGTTTTAAAAAACTCTTAAGAAAAAAATGAGTGTATTTACGTTCGGCGAGAACGCTTCCTATGGCACGAGCACTTGCTGCGCGAGCGGCGCACAAACTGACCGTTTCTCGTGGGGTTGCCAGATTGGAACAAATTTTTGGTATAGACGATATGATTGAGGGACAAAATCTTTATTACTGTGTTTTCATTTTATCATGAAATTTTTCATTCATTTACAAAAGTACACTTTGTTTATAGTTAAATTCAAGAAAATAAATTCAACCTCGGTAATATATGCAGATTTTAGGGGGGTCGTTAATAGCTGCATGTACCTTACGAGGTTTTAGGGTCATCCACACTATGGTTGCTGGTAGACACCGGCATAGAGAAAACTCTCTATGTCGATGTCTATCGGTCGCAAAGCGGAGATCAGGAGGCGACTCGGTTGTTTGACCACCTCACTGAGGCAGCTGATCTGGCCCAACGAAGGTATCCAACTGCGGAGCTTGATTTTCTGGGAGACTTCAACGCCCACTATAGCGATTGGCTATTCCCTTTCCAGAAAACGGACCATGCTGGAAGAGAGGTGCGCAAGTTTGCGTTATCGCAAAATCTCTCCCAGCTGGTGAACCAAGCAACCCGCATACCTGATGTTGATGGCCACACACCCAATTGCCTAAACCTTCTGCTGAAATCTGACCTAGGCAGACACTTAGTATCGATCTCGGCTTCACTGGGATCTTCTGACCACTGTCTGGTGAAATCCGTATCTATATGCTCTCCTCCGGACACTACCCTTCGGAGATCGCGGATCGGCGAGTATGGAAAAATGGGTCGGCAGATTGGGACGAGATGCGGCACTTCTTCGCGTCTTATCCTTGGCGGCAACTGTGCTTCTCTTCGAGCGAACCTTCTGTCTGTGCCGGCGCAATCGCAGACGTGATACGCCAGGGAATGGAATATTTTATCCCATTCTCTGACGTCCCCATAGGCATTAGGGCCCGTCCATGGTTCAATAATGACTGCTCTTGCTCACGCTGAAGCGCGGTAGGAAGCAGCGTACCAAGCCTGGGCCCAGGCTCGCGGTTGCAAACGCAGGGACGGCAGTATCCACGCAAAGAAGAGAGCCTTTAACTCTGCCGCCAAGTACTGCAAATGGGTGTTAAGGAAGGCACGTTTCGATCATGTTATATTTGAAATATATTTTTGCAAAAGTAAAACTATAAAAGAGTGCAAATCGGTAAATTGAACTTAATAAGCGGCTTCAAAAAGCAAAAGTTCGCAATTTAACCCATATATTTATGTAATCTATTTTTAGATATCTGCTCAAAAGTACCTCCTCCAAATATAATACAGAAATATTTTTATTCAATATAAGCAGTAACATGCATTTATTAAGTCAGACTCTATGCTACTTTTATGATGGAGATTAATAAATCTAGATAGATTGAGATTTTATTGGGTAAAATAATAAATTGACTAGGCTACTGCACCTATCTCAGCTCTCATGAATACTAGGTCGTAGGTATTCGGTATGATAACTTATAAGTTATCAATATAAACCAGAAACATATTTCACAACCAACTTATTTAATCATTAAATGACTCGTAAATTGTAGGTAATTTAATTTTAATTCTATAATTAATCGAGTCAAAGAAAAATGAAACGTAACTGAAGGCAATAAAGTTCAATGACGGGCTTAGGTACAGCAGTTACACGCGCCCCGATATCCGTCGCCAAGTAAGTATACGATTCTCTTTTCATTCAAAGGAAAATAAAACTTAACTCATGGTAATAAGAACACAACGACGAGTTTAGGTGCAACTGTTGCTGCGTGTCCCGATACCCGTCAGAAAGCATACGATTTTGACGAGTTTTGGGTCATGTACTAATTAGAGAGTACCAATAAACGTCACATGCAAAAAAAGCTATACAGGGTGGCTCATTCAAATCGGTCAGTATGGGAATGTCTGAAACTATAAGACATACGAAGATTTGTTCTTAGGAACCATGTCACCGATTTTGATAAAAAGAAAAACTGCATTCATACATTTGAAAAAAAACTGTACCCAGCTCGGGAATCGAACCCGGTTGTTTTGAAAAAATAAACTTACACTTTTTCTATTTAAATATCGATTGTGTAGGTCTTAAGCTGTAAATGTCTCTAAGAAACATGATGTCTAAAATGAATAAAATGCATTGTTTTGACATACTTTAATTTATCATAGTAGGTGTTCGAAGTGACCACCGTTTTTTTCAATACAATATTTTAATAATTATTTTTTATTATTTTAATATTTTAAAGATTTAATGCAATGCTAATGCCACATGATAAGGTGTATGTAACAAGTAGAGAGGTACATACAAACAGCCATAGAGACAATTTTACATGCCTGAACTTGTTGAATATTGTAACGGTGGTCACTTCGAACACCTACTATGATAAATTAAAGTATGTCAAAACAATGCATTTTATTCATTTTAGACATCATGTTTCTTAGAGACATTTACAGCTTAAGACCTATACAATCGATATTTAAATAGAAAAAGTGTAAGTTTATTTTTTCAAAACAACCGGGTTTGATTCCCGAGCTGGGTACAGTTTTTTTTCAAATGTATGAATGCAGTTTTTCTTTTTATCAAAATCGGTGACATGGTTCCTAAGAACAAATCTTCGTATGTCTTATAGTTTCAGACATTCCCATACTGACCGATTTGAATGAGCCACCCTGTATACATATGAAACTTATTACAAATGATAGGTTATAACGTTAGACAATCTATTTAACTATCCCAATAAACAAATACACTTATCGTGTTGTTATCCGAAGCGGCCTGACAAGTGAAGTAATACAAGGTGGTGTTTACTCAGTTTAGTAGCAAAATGCGGGCAATCGCAATTTTTTTCGGGGAGCACACTTTTCTTGCTAAGTTCTTCCGACACCATAACACTTTTAGGCAAGTGTTACTTTTACAATCGTACATTATAATATCAAGAATGTATCGCCATAAGCAATATTTAATTTTCTATTAATAGAAACACACAAAATGCTTAAAATGTTTAGTTGACGAGTTTCGGGACACTGACGACTATACCAGCGTTTACCTTAGTGAGCTGAGGCTACAGTTTTAACAATGCAGATTTTTTTTCTATATTTTCTACATTTAATTATGTACCTACATATGTTACGGCCCCAGAAATCTCAGTGAATCACTGCCTTTTGTCTTCAGTAACCATTCCTTTAATAATAATGTAAAATAATTTAAATAAACTTAAAAAAAAAACAGGTAAAAATAATAGTCTATAATTTTTTTCTTATCTACAGATATGCATGCCACTTTAGGCTCACGGTATCTTATTATGGATTTATTATTCGTACTTATTATCTACTATATGCCCTACAGCTACAGAGTATTACAATAAACACATTCATACATTCAAAGGTCAACAAAGTAAATATTTGAAAAAAGATGTGACATTATGCTTTATAAGTAATAAATTGTAAACCATAACGTAAGTATTATGTAGTAGTATTTATTAGTAGCATTATTACTAAAGTGTTATGTAGGTACTAGGTACTAATATATTATAAATGTGTTTAAGAATATTGTTATGTGATGGTTGTGTTGGCTGTTATTAAATGTGGTACAAATAAAGTAAAAAAATTGGAAAGAAAAAGTCTATGAAAATATACTTGCAAATGAAATACTATATGGTTAATAAAAAGATTGGCAATGAAACCAAATATTAACAAACCGCAGCATGCGTCGGTTTATCGACAGGCAAACATCAATAATAATTCCAAAAGTGATATTGAATGCCTGAAGAGCACGATATTCATGAAATATTCCATGTTCACATTTATGAACATATCTGTGGAATATATGCTCTTTTCGAATTTATAAAACAGAAAATCATTTAAATATATAAATAAATTGTTCTAAAAATAATATTACGAATGAATTTGAATTTAAAATTATAAAGTTGACGCTTTCGATTCAAGGTTACTCGATTCTATGAACGCATAACAAGATGACTTTTGTAGATGCTACTTGATATTAAATTAGTTCGTGGGAACGGCATAATGACAACTTTGATGACGCTGATGACGCTACATGAGAAAACTAGGCATAATCACGTAACATGCTCAATGAGACGCGAACTGCTGTTAATTTTTAAGGCGAAGGGTAAGGCACACTAGCGCCACCAATTGATAATTTGACAATTACTAACAGACCGGATCTTTTTTTAAACATTGCGTACCGTCCGACAACAGGAAAGCATCCATAGTATTTAATTATTAATTGTGCACTACTTTTTGTTGCGTGGTTTATTCATAAAACGGGCTATCGCATTTATTCAAAAACAATGGCTACTGTTGGTGTTAGCGAATGAATACAAAAACAAACCTAAAAGTAGTGCACAATTATTAAATAATAGATGTTTGCCTAGTGTCGGAAGGTCCGCAATGTTTGAAAAAAAATCCAGTTTAGCAGTTATCAAATTAAATCCATTAGCGGCGCTGGTGTGCCTTACCCTTCGCCTTAAAAATTAAGAGCAGTTCGCGTCTCATTGAGCATGTTACGTGTAAAGAGGTAACGTTTGAACATTGTTTGTTTGTATGTCGGGGCTAATCTCTAGAACTACTGGTCCAATCCCAGAAATTCTTTCACTGATAGAATGCTATATACCTTGTTGGTATATAACATAGGCTACATTTTATTTGGATAAAATTACATTTCTTTTTTAATCTCAAATCCACGCGGACGAAGTAACAGGAAAAGTGCTAGTATATACTCTCATCTTGATATTATATAATATAAAGATGAACATTTCAATGCGCAGTGTCCGCTTATATACACTTTAGTAAACAATATAATATCTAAGGTGTCATCGAATCATGTGCGGATATTTTAAGTACTGGTTATTTATACTTAGATAAAGAATTGCCTAAGTTCAAGTATAATTTATTATAAGTTAAACTTACGACTACAATTTAGTTTCATACACAGCAAATGATAAAACGTATCCGGTGGTTCCACTCATACTACCTATTGGTTTGTCTTCTCTATTAGTTTGCGCAATTTTCGAAATTATTTGAAATCTCGTGTGTATGTGAAAAATTAAATTATTGGTTTACCAAATTGTTTTAGATGAGCTATTATGTGTACCTATGTCATTTAGTGAGTTTATTTTTATGGTAGCGATAGCGGTTGCATGAGAATAGCCGAAGATCGGGCTCAGTGGCATGCATTGGGACAGGCCTAAGTCGAGCAGTGCACATCAGTGGGCTGATTATGATGATGATGATGATGATGATGATGATGATAATGGTGATGATGATAATGAAAATACCCGCATTTGATTTAAGAACATCATATATCAACATTTTCTGCATATAATAAAAGGACAATTGCAAAAAAAGATAAAAAAGTGGTGTAAGATACATTTTATAGCCAAGCTTAAAGCCACGGGTGTGGTAAGTTTCGTTGGCGCATGTACCTATTACATAGGTAATCTCTTTAGACAAAGCGCATTTCGTAAATACCCTTTCATCATGTTGGAAAGTTTATTGTATACGCCCTAGGGCTTCATCCCAATTGGTATACAATTAACATATTTTATTTATTAACGTATTTAGATTATACAAGGGATGCTATTTATGTATCCGGAACTGGCCATTTACAGAACAAAATTAAAAAAGTAATTATAACATTTAACTCTTTGGCTGCAGAATACAATTTGTTTCATGTAGCTGGCATTTGTTTATCCTTTGTAGCGCAATTTTGAAAATTGCGTGTCTTTATCACCATGGATTTAACTCGTGAAAATTTTCGTGCTATGATTTAAATTTTCGGCGAGGGCTAACTCAAAAACAGTGTATCGATCAACTCTCTTCGACTTTTGGGGACAAAGCACCATCGAAAACTACTGTGTATCACTAGTTTAGTGAGTTTAATCGTGGGCGGTCTGTGCTCACGGACGAATTTTAAGAAGGTCGCCCTAAATCGGTTGTTGTACCTTAAAATATTGATGCTGTGCGGGAACTAATAATGCAAGATAGTCATGTTACATATCGCAAGATAGGGGCGTCTCTTGGCATTATTACGACGTGTATATATAAAATATAACACGAACATTTAACTGTAAAAAAAAATTGTTCACGTTGGATTCCGTACAACTTGAGAAATGACCAAAAACGGGCTCATGTCGATTGGTGTAAAAAAATGTTACAAAAGTACAATCAGGGTGCGTCAAAAGCTGTCTATAATATCTACACAGGTGATGAATCTTGGATATGCGTATGATCCTTAAACTAAACAACAATCAACGGTTTGGGTCTTCAAAGATGAGCCGAACCCAACAAAAGTCACCGTCTAAAAAGCACTTTGAAGCGAATGGTCGCTTGTTTTTTTGGTATAAATAGACATGTGGCTACAGTGCCACTAGAGAATCGTAAAACGATTAATTCTGATTGGTACACGACCATTTGTTTGCCAAAAGTCTTTAAAGAAATAAGAAAGAACAAGCGACAACGCAGAATCCTTCTTCATCATGACAATGCTAGCTGCCACACATCGGCCGAAACAACTCGGTATTTGGAAGATCAAAAGATCGAATTAACAGGTCATCCGCCGTACAGCCCCGACTTGGCCCCCAACGACTTCTATTTATTCCCAACCATGAAGAATAAATTACGAGGTCAGCGTTTTTCGAGCCGTAAAGAGGTTGATGCGTTCAAAATGCACGTTTTGGAGATACCTCAATCCGAATTGAAAAAGTGCTACGAAAATTGGTTCCAACGTATGCAAAAGTGCATCGATCATCGTGGCAAATATTTTGAAAAGCAATAAAACTATAATAAATGCTATATATTTGTTTCAATTTGTTATTCCGGATACATAAATAGCAGCCCTCGTAGTTACGCGCCTGACCATCCCAGGTCGCGTTAGCTATCAGCAGAGTTTTAATCTGAGTCTGAGTAATCTGTGAGGCGCTCGATGGCGCAGTGGTTAACGCGCCCGGACTACGAGTGCTGAGGTTAAGCAACTTTCGCAAAGGCCAGTCATCGGATGGATGACCAAAAATTGATCATCTCGAGCTCCTCCGTGCTTCGGAAGGCACGTAAAGCCGTTGGTCCCGGCTGCATTAGCAGTCGTTAACAATCACCAATCCGAACTGGGCCCGCGTGGTGGTTTATGGCCCGTTCTCCCTATCCAACCATAGGAAAGGCTCGTGCTCCAGCAGTGGGGACATTAAATGAGCTGATGATGAGAGTTTTAATCATAATATCAGCTTATCATTTACGCTGACGCAGGCGTAAACGTCACTACAAAGTCAGCCAAAGGTCTCGCTGCGATTTAAATTCCATTCGCTCGAACGTCTCATTCAATTGAATTCACAACGTAAAACAGCTAACAGCGTACAGCGCATCTGTTTTGTTAACGTGTTTCGGCTGTCGTCGAATTTCTATCAGTAGACCATTGCACTTGGTGCAGATCCGACGCTCTCAATTGAGTGATATAGTTACTTTTATTCAGTTTATCAAGTTTTGTATTCATGTATATATAACTAGTATACTTAGTTATTATTGCAATGTACTATGTTAGTATTTCAAGTACTAAAGACCTACCTACCTACATATAAAAAACTATATTTCAACACTCTGAATATCAGATAGCGAGGTATTTTACTGGATTTCTTACAGATTCTTTAAATTCTTAATTGAGAGTGGAGTGGGAACTATTCTTATTCAATCTTTTATAATTATTCTTGGATGCCAACAGCGTTGCACGTCTAAAGGTGGCACGTGAAAAAACTCAAAGTTTTAAACTTATTTTGTTTCTATCAACTACAAATTAATAGAAATACAATAATGATTTTATTACGTTTATCGTTAATTATATGAAATGTTAATTAAACAATAAATAAAACGACAATTTGGTAAAAGAGTTATTGTAATTTAATCATCACATTCGTAGCATGACTTTAAACAAAATTAGCTAGCTTAGTTTTTTTTAAATTTTACTTTCCACCACAAAGCAAGAAGAATATAAAATTGAGTATACTTTGACTAAATAAATTCTATAACTAGTTAACACAAATTGAAAAAGAAGGATTTTCTTTCCAAAACTTCAACAATTCAAACTAATTATTATTATTGTTTGTTGAAAAAAAGTTTATTCACTAATCATAAAAGCTTTTTTATATAAGTTTCAATGGGTTTAACTATAACAAACACTTGTTTAAGCCCGCGAAAAGCGCACAGTCACAGTGCCACGAACACTCATAAACAAATTTAAACAAATCAACAAATATTATAAACAAAGGCCACTTGTCACCCAACGTCGTAAGCGTTTTTGTTTTCGGGCATTTTTATAACGTGGGTTTTTGTGGTGAGACGATGTAGGAAGAAGGCTAGCGGGGGGTCTGGGCCCTCTCAGGGCATGCGTATTCAAAAAATTCGTGATCCACAAAAGACAAAAGGAGAAATTTAAATCTGTAGAACTGCTGGGATTGTCTGTACTGATGGCTCGTATCAGGGCTGTGCATCGTTGATAGTTGGATGCCCTTTATCATGTAGGTATTGTAAATCAGTGAAAAGGGAAAACATTGTATTTGTACACAATTGTAGATTTCAACTAAGCACTATCATCTATTTAGCGAAACTATGACGGAAGATTTCGTACCGAAAACATCCAACATGAAACTTTGAAAGGACTTCTGGTTATATTCAAATTGGGTTATACAAAAAAATAACAAGTCTGACTGTTTTTAGTGACAGAATATGGACAACTCCCCATAATATAATAGACCAGTGAATCAGCGTTCCAATTGTGTGATGTACATCACATTGTACTTAGGTACAAGGTAAGCCGGATCACATTGATTAGCAATTAGTGTTTCGGATATAAGATAGACATCGTCCTATTGAAGCGCTAGCCTGCGTGTCTGATGCAACAACAAAGATTAAATGCTAAAACCAATATGTGGCTTCGTCATGATAATCCTTAATTATAATCAGCCCGTTATCGGTCCACTGCTGGCCACAGGCCTCTCCTCACACGGCATGCGTTTAAAGCCCTATAACCATCGGCTGTCTTATCTTTGCGTAGAAATAAGCATACTTGTTACTTTGAAAGTTCATGCTAAGTCGTTAATAAGCGATAATTATGTTAGTTTTTGTCAAAAAGTAGAAAGTATGAGTTGGGAGTATATAGAGCTACTACTAAGTACTTCAATGCTTGATTTTTTATTGATTGCTTAGTAGCAATCAATAAAAAATCAAGTATCTCTTTTTACTTATTACCTATTAATTTATTTTAGAATGGGTAGAAAGATTATCGCGTTACACGTTGTGAATAACGATTTATATAGTCTTACAGCTCTATAAAGTTCACAATAAATCAAAACAAAACCACAATAAAGTACGTTGTTCTGAATTCAAATTATTGTAGACTAGCGGCCGCCCGCAGTTTCACCCGCGTGGTTCCCGTTCCCGTGGGAATATCGGTATAAAAAGTATCCTATGTGTTAATCCAGGTTATAAACTATCTGTATGCCGAATTTCATCCAAATCCATCCATCTGTCGCAGCGTGAAGAAGCAACAAATATACACACATACACACAAACTTTCGCATTTATAATATAAGTGTGATGACTAGCTAGTCATCACACTAACGCCGGCCAGCTGGCCGGCGGACTACATGCTGCTTTGACAGTTTCCATGACAACAAAACAAACAAATCATTCGTCCGGTTAAGAACACCCGTATCCCATGATGGACCCCAATAGCAGCGCCACCTACCGGGTCCAATTGTAAATCTAAACCATTCTGGAATCCACTTGAACACACACAGAAATCCAGGTCCAGCCGTTTAGAAGGAGTTCAATAACGTACACACGCACAGAAGATTTATATATAAAAAGATAAATCTAATAATAAATGGACATGGAAAATATTCGATTGCATTCGAAAATACGATAATTACCGAGAGACATTAAGAAAATAAATGCACCTGTACTTCGAACATACCGTAGACTTGTTGCCTAACGCGTTGCTGGCAAATCTTTCAAGTGTAGTATAAATCTATTATCAGTACATCATCTTATGACGGGGAAGGGAAAGACAATACAACACTGACATTTTTTCCCTTCTGGTTTGCACATTAAGCCGGTGTCAAAGATATTATTCTTATAAGTTATATAAATAAACAATATTTTCTATGTAATAATAGATCATAATTAATGAATCATCATTTATCACTACTCATTTGTATTAACAAATGATTAATGATTGATAGTGATAAATGATATTCCCCTTGATCTCACGTTAGCAACTATTTGCCAATATCCTAACGTCGACCGAGCCTTTAAATTAAATGATTTGTCAGTAAACAGGTGCCACACAACGGAATTAAGGATTCACGCGATTAAGAAGTCCATGGTCACAGGGAGTCTCCCTGTGACCACGGACCCTGGAAAGGATTCGAAACGTCAGGATAAACATTAAATAATGTGTAAAGTAAAATAAACACGAGTAGATCCGTAAAAGTTGTTTCATTTAAATGTGTAGTGTTCGCGTATAGAAAACATTATTTGTTGACGTTTGAAAACTGTACCTACATCATCGATATTATCAAGCTTCTAACATGCTATATCCCAATCAAGAGACACAACAGGACTGATGATTCTTATACAGAAGTGAGATAAATCTTTTGTTCCATAGTAACCGAGCTGGTAAAGGTCGAGGGATGCGAGCAGCACAAAAGGTGGTAGTGGAGATCCTTGGGGGAGGCCTTTTGTCTATATAACAGTGGACGTCTTTTGGCTGAGATGATGATGATGATGATGAAGACAATTCTAGATTAAATGCACAGACCATATATTACAGTCAGCATCAAAAAGTTAGAGATCAAAAATCCAAACATTACCAAAAAGTTAATGTAATATCTATCGCTAACAAGATTGCAATAGATCGGAATCCCAAAACGTCATAATCTAATAAGTACAGCCTGTTTCAAAACTAAACTAATTTAAAGGATAATTCAGTAAGTTTCAAATAGAAAAAAGAGCCTAACAAATTTGATCATGATTTATTATTATTATTTATTCAGTTAACGTGGCTTTATTACTAATTAGGTTAATTAATTTAGGTTTAATTACAAAAATTAAATAATAAATATAATTAAATTAAGTGGTTGCAATTAAAATTAGATATACTTACTTAACATAATTACCAAAATTATAAACTATGTTTACCACCTTCAAAGTAGATGTTATTTGCATATCATGAAACAACCAAGTTCTATTTTGCTTACGTGACCTAACATGAGGCAATAGAAAAAGATCAAGTGACAGATAGTTGTCATGATTGACAAGGATCTTAGAGCCACCGCAGACATGCTACTTTTAGCATCGGCAATCGGCGATTCAGTCGCTTTTTAGAAGTTGAATGCAACGACCACACATTCCACACCGCACACTTAAAAACGCCAAACGAGGCGATTCAGTCGCTTTTCGGAAGCTCGACACAGCTTCTGATCGTTACACTCCGCACACATTCGGATGTCCGGTCGCATCGATTTGCATTGAGTTGCCGATCCAGCATCGGAGCTGTCGCTAAAACGCGCGATTACGATACCGCGTCCGAACCGAACGCATGAAGTCGCGAAATCAAGATGCTGCATCGATAAGAATCTCACGATTTTACTGCGATCGAACGCAGAGAGTCGCCAAAACGTGTTTCAGCACCGATACAGTCGCAAAATCGCCGATCGCCGATGCTAAAAGTAGCATGTCTGCGGTGACGCTTAAGCGAAATTTTATAAAGGAAGTTTTTGTCAAAAGTGATAATACTGGATTAAATCTAGGTATTTGGTATTGGAATAAATATTAAATTCACTCTCTCTCACTCTCACTGAATGTCTGACATAAAACAGATGAAGCGAGCCACGTGCATCTGTCAAACAAAGTTAATAACAATAGATTCCGGTAAACACTAGCTGAAACTGCAAAGCGAGGACGCGGCTCAAAGCGGTCACACACATCGAATTCAGAAAGCCGAATTCTTCGTATCGCTAAAAACATGTTAAATGTCAATAGTTGTACAGTCTCACGCCTCATCCGCACGTCAAAGGCATGCCCGGACTGATATAGCCTGCGCCAGGCCCCACTCAATAAGGGACGTGTCCGGAGTTCCGGACATATCCATAGCCCCGCTGTAATGGACATTCGACATTTCTCTTCCTGTATAGTCCACAAAATTTCCATTTAATCAACAAAGCGACCATCCTTTGTTCCTCACGTACGTGTTTTTGCTATACAAAAATCTGTTACTGTGTTCATTAGAAGGGTGGGCTTATAGTTTCCATTTAATTTGGTAATGGATGTTTCTTCGTGATGCATATTTTTTCGGGTTCGGTTCCCAGCGGCTCCAGCGGGGTACATAATGTGCACGGTTTTGTTAGTAGGAAGGAAGTAAGAAGCTGAAGCTTGTTTTAAGTTTCAAGACTAGCTGCTGTCATCTTGTCTAAGTCTGTTGCTCTAAGTTAAGTAAAATAGTCTATTCTTCTATGGTTCAAGGTTCCAAACCTTTCGGTAGACGTGAGTCTCCTTACGCCACCTTTTCGGCACTTATCATCCGGTAAAATGAAGGTCTTTTCTTTATAAAATAAAACAAATTAACACTTCCCATGTGTCTTTCATGTCATAATGGTGCTTGCCAACTTGCCATATAATGATGAGATAAAAAATCTTATTTGTAGTATTATATAATTGATGTGCAAATGTTATCACTTGCACATCAATTATATAATACTACAATAATAAGTGATTATTTTCAAAAAAAGTGAATATTATTGTCTTCTAAACATAACGCGAACACTATACATTGAAAGATTGAGTAGATCCGTTAAAGTTGTTTAATAATATGTAACTGTGAATATGGACCGACCACGGTCTGAATTAAAAATATTTCATTTTATTTTTAATTTTATTATTGTCTCCTTTATTTATTTTCTTTCTTAAAACTAGATTTTTACAATATTTTAATATAAAAACAATAAAACATTATAAAAACCTAATCCTAGAGTACCACCAGCAGCGGGGCAGGGCCCAAGCTACCGGTGGTCAGGGCTGCAGAGTGAGGAACCTTCTGACAATACGTGCCGTGTCTAGGAGTACTGCCTTTTGCATCTGACCCTTAACCCAACCTTTCAGCGAGAGCCTCTCTAGGTGTTGATCGAGGCTCTTCGCTATCAGACCGTTTGCCGAAACGACTATCGGTACAATAATGGTTGAATCCACATCCCACATGGCGGTAACCTCGTGAGCCAAGTCAAGGTACTTACTGAGCTTGTCCTTCTCGGCTTTCACAAGGTTCTCATCGTGAGGTATGGTGATATCTACCAGTATTGCCCAGCGCTGGGATCGGTCGACCACCATTGTTTGCTTATTGTATCTAGGTAATTATATACATTAAAAATTGAGTAAACAATTATTTTTAAACAAAACACGGTGTTATTTTTATGAAGAATACAACGTATTTTTATATCCAGCACGGCGAGTGACTCCATTCCACCTGATGTTAAGTGGAAAAGGAGTCAACTACGAGGAGTGCAGCATCAGCCACCTTAACACTGCCGACCAGGTGCCTCTTTACGCCTCGTTTGAAGGACCTCATGTCATAAGGAAGAGGAGAAGGGAGTGTGCTGGTAGACTATTCCATCTTTTGGAGGTGCGGCAAGCAAACAAATCACTACATTTCGTGATTTGCGATGGAATATTAGAGACGGTAAGGGTGATCCCGGAGAGCAGCATGTGTACTTCTATGGAGAGAGTAAGAAAGTGAGATGAGGTCAAAGAGTTCTTCAGAACACTCGCCAAAACGCTGAGCGACGCAATATCAGTACGCAATTGCAGGGGTTTCAAACCTTCTGACGGTGTTTCGATCACATTGCTTGAGGAACATTTTAAGTTTCTCGCCGCCTCCAAATAAGTCCGGTATCGCTGTAAAAACCGTTTGAGGGAAACAGCAAACTCAAAAAAAAGATTGCATGTTATGGCGTCATTTAGATAAGATGGTGGTGGTAGCTAGTCAGGCGGGCAAACAAACACTGCCACCAACCAAACCGAGTACACAAACATGTACCCCCGCTGGGAATCGAACCCGGGACCTCTGGGTCTAAGCCGGTGGTCTCAACCACTAGACCACAGAGGCGGATAAAATAAAATTTACTTTGATTTGTTTTATTTTGTTAATGAGTTTTTTTAACAGCTTTTAGTGGACCAACGTTGCGTTTAAAAAACAGCTCTAAAAAGCAAGAAATTATATTGAAATCATATTATAAATTATCTAGATAAGCATATCAGTTTTAAACTTAGAGCATTTAATCAATGTTTTAAAGAATATCTATTGAAGTCGGGTGGTTGGTGGTCGGCTGGGGGTCAATTTTGTTTCATTTAAACTTTTATAATTGTTCCATTATCTCCACTTTTTTATTGTAAAAGCTCCACCCGACTTTAATAGACCTTCTTTAAAACTGATATGCGTATCTAGGTAATTAATAATATAATTTCAATATTATTTCTTACTTTTTAGAGCTTTTCATTTCTGATTAACTAAATTAAAAAACCGAATTACTTTGTGCTAAGTAAATTTACTTTTTACTTTTTTATTTTCCTTTTTGAAGTCGGTTTTTTTGTTAAAAAATATTTTATTTTACGATTTTTAGTGATGGATGGGTGGGAAGAATGCTTCTCGGATGAGGAAACGACGGCCTAGTAGGGGAGGGGGGAGGGGTATTATGTAAAACTTCAATCTTAATTACGTATTATTTTTGTACGAACTGAACATTTTGGCATATTGAATCGTATAAAGTAAGACCAACAAAAGGTAAATCATTGAGGAATTTGCTCGACTGTCTATGGTCTCCACTATCAGACCTGTAATGGCACTTATAACCTATATGAGTGCAAAGTTCTCATCAATAGAAATGAATTCAAACACAAGGTAGCTACTGTAAAACGTTGAGGAGCTCCCTCGACTGTCTTTCGGCTCCATCATCAGATCGACTCCAGACCTTCATTAAGTAGCAGAGCTTTAAAATACGTAATGAAAAAAATTTACAAACGCACTAGTCGCCACTACGATTTTCGAAGGTTTCCCTCGATTTCTTCAGGGTTCCATCATCAGATCCTGACCTGATGACCATGTGACCACCTGGGAAGTATAGCCTTTCAAACAAAAAATACTTTTTCAAATCGGTTCAGGCGTCTTCGAGTAATCGGGTAACATACATAAATAACTGTGTTAAGTCAGTAAACCAAAATAAATACAAGTTAATACGGGTAAGTACAAATACACAACTCCTTCACCGTCAGGAATTGTACCTTCCATCATCAGCTTACCTGAATAACTTGATAGTACACAACTAGCTTTCAATACGTCCCTATAATATTTAAAGAATAATCCCCTAACTCCAAATCGTTGAGGAGTTGTCTCCCATCATCATTAGATCAACAATATCATCAGATGACGTACATTACGATTATTATTACAAGAAGCAAATATATGATTATTATTAGAAATTATATAAAATACATAGGTACGTGCCTATAAAATTTGAGGGTTTCCCTAGATTTCCTTGGGATTCTATGATCAGATCCTGACTTGGTGGCAATGGGACTATCTCGGAGGTATGCTCTTTCAAATAAAAAAGAATTTTAAAATCGGACGTATACGAACACGATTTTACAAAATCTTATAAAGAGGCGAATAAGGTTTGGTGCCCACTGACGATCGAGCTTAATCCATCCAACCGTGTTGATTGGCGCAGACGTCGTTATTTTGGGATTTATCCCAATCAAAACTTTTACTGTTTCGATTACATTTTTTGTTTTTCCGATTCGCGGAACTGTGCCCTTGTTCTAAATACGTTCATGGATCAATAGAGCAACATTTGCTTTGTAAGTACAGATGTTGATTCGATCATGTATTGTAGTGTATTAATAAAATATCCTTACATCATGTGACTTTCAGTTATAAACTACAACACGCGTTTTGCTTAAGTTGCTCCTAAAAAACTTGAAACAACAATGTGTTTTATTTATAACACTTTCTATGAGTTTTATTTAAGGTTTTATATTGAATTTATCGCTCGTTAATAAATGGTTTATCAGGTTTAAACATTACAGCATACAGCTGATAAAAGAACACAAACAAAAAACTAATTCTCTTTGTTGAAGGAGTTAGAGGAAATCGAGCTTAATCTATGTTTTATGTAATTACGATGTATGTAAATATTTATATAATCATAGTTCCTCTGGACATAGGTTACCAGTATCTATGGTGGGCACGGTCCTCAACATAGTATTTAATTTTTCCGAACTTTGGCCACAGATTGTTAGAATCAAGAATTTTGGTGCTCTCTCTAGGTGCCTATTGTTGAGTTTGCCTTATTCTTTTAATTTTACAACAACTAGACGTTAGCTCACTAATGTGAAGAAAACTCTTCGTTTTCGAGTTTTCTTCCATATTCGATTACTTATTTATTTATTTATTCATAGAATAAAATAAATAAATAAGTAATTACGAACAAAAACTAAATTTTATAAAGCACATTTTTGAGTCTCCCGGCTCGTCACTAGAGGGCGATGCTTTTTATACCATACAAATTGGTTTACTTTTTCGGTAACGCGATCATAACTTTTTTGTATCACAAAATATTTTCTCGTAGATAGGTATATAAACTTTCCTCGAAAAGCATTACGTAGCTCGCAGCTCGCAGTTCGCAGTCGCACGCACTACCGTAGCCACCAGGACTACGGCCGTGCTACGGGGCCCGGGCTACGGAGTAGTCCGGGCTCCGTAGCAGCGTAGCACTTGGGGAATCGCCAAATTAAGATTGCCAGCTCAGTATCTTAAAACTAAATATTTATTAACCGTCCAAAACCAATATAAATTTGAGAATCTCTTCATTCACAAATCTCGTATACCGTACAGGGATACTTTTTTATGGTTAAACTTTGTTTTTTTAAAGTTGTGTTGTGTGTGTTTGTTGTTTTTAAGTTGTTGTATTTAGTTACATACAATATAAAATTTTACTAGAAAAAACCTTTTTAAAAAACTTTTTTTTCTATAAATGCAATAAAAAGAAAAAAATAAACTTTTACTATCTACTTATAACGTCATTACACAATTTATATGATAAAAAAGGTTGTTGCGAGATTTAAGTCTCGATTTACTTAGATTGAAAAATTTTAATAGTTTTGAACATACATTTAATTTACTTGTTTATCTATACAAGTAAATCTCGCGACAAGCTCGGCCGTCGTGAGCGGCAGCTTCACATGGTGCACGTGAAGAGGACCGCGCAGACAGGGAGAGCATCCGTCGGTCACGCGACCCGGCAGTTCGACGAGCACGTGTGGACCGAGACATCGAGGATTACGCCCTGGCAAAACAATCTAAACGGTCAAATAGTTAAACTTTTACCGTTAGGGATGTTCTTAATATGATAAATTCATTACGTGAGGCTACGGCTCAGTCCTAGGCATATGTGCCGGCCACTCAGTTACATAGTAGTAATAGCATGAATTTCAAAAACACTTTGCAAGATTTTGATTCTTCTTAAAAGAGTCAACGTATAGACGTGTGGCTTAAGAAAGTAAACGAGTGTGCCGCTGTGTATGGCTGGGATGAGAAGACTTTTATTTATTTTGCTACTTGGTATGAAAGTTTGAATTCGATATTTTTCACTTGGCCCGAATGGCAGTAAAAACTAATAAACGTTTTTCCTTTCGAGCAAAATTATGGTCAATCCCTGGAGGATATGTAATAACGAACCTGTAGAAACGTACTAGGAATATGAGAAACTGACTTTATTGAACCAGTGTGACGTCTATGGCAAGCGTGCGGTGTGGCATGTATTCATGGGTTGAACGATGAAACTATGCGGTCTAGCGCTAACGCCCTGTACAACCAACCAACCTGCTACTCTTGACGCAAACTCAATCTCAACACAATTCCAATGCGATCAATATGTATCGATATTGGGATAAGTTTCGCAATTTCGGAACGCCTCATCTCGATAATAATTTGTTTGCTCAATTTCCAAGCAATTTAATTGCAATGTAGCGCTATTATCGCTTTTAAGAGTGCCATTTAAATTTTTTAGATTTGGGATTGGAAATTGATTATTGCAATTGTGTTTCAAGAGTAACCCACCTGAACGGTTGTTAGTTCCTTATCGACTAATAATGAGGTATTTTACGCTCGTTCATGTCAGCTATCAAAAATAACCAGGCTTTAAACTGCGTTAACTAAAAAAAACACCCGTATCTTAAATGCCTAAAGTTTTATTTTATCTATCTATATATATATAATTTTAATTTTTGAAATATTTGTGGAAGTTCAGGGAAGGTTTAAACGGTGAGAAACATAAATAATGAGTAACGGAAAATACGAAAAACGACAATTTTATTTTCCAATACAAAATTTTCCTAACTGAAAAATTTGCTGTCTTTTGTCTTTTTAAAAAAAAGTCACTTGTTTGTCAAATATTTACAGGTGCGTTCAAAAATTTCTGTTTCATAGATGTAGTATGAGGTCAGATCTCCTTGGTCTGTTTTGTTGGAATACAAAACAGTTCTGTTTCAGAAATAAATAAATAAAAAGTGTAAAAGTGTCAGTTGGTTGTATGTAGATAAAAATGTTGTATTATGTTTTGACCATATTTTTCACAAATATATGTAGGTGATACGAAGTTCACCGGGTCATCTAGTAAATAAATAAAGTAAGAAAGCATTTAACTCAGTGAGCAAAATAGGTAGTTCGTAGGTTTGGGCACAAAGCTGATACTTGCATGGTTCGATCCGAAACTATAGGCGTTTAACAATAGTACTTACTACTCCTACACATAAAACATTTTGTAATTCGACATAAGAGTCGAACTCTTGAGATTATTAGAAAAGTTAAGGTAAAAACGATTAGATTAGATATAGATTTCCATTCAAAGTCAAAGTCAAAGTCAATCAAAAATAAACTTACGAAAAATGCTTTTGAATCGTGTAGATAACATTTGCAAAAAAAGAGAAAAGAAAAAAAAAACTTTTCCATTACGTTACATGAGTCTTGGTCACTTTAGTAAATAAATATTCTATTTTATTACTGGTAGGACATACTGAACAATTACACATTGTCGTTTATAAAGACTGAACTGTTAAAGTTTGAAAATATGGCTGATGAAAGATTTTTGATTTTGATTTTGATTTTGAGGTGAAAGAAAGAAGGGAAGGTTGTAGGTACCAAACCAACAATTTAATATTGTTTGAGGGTAATTTATAAGGTTAACGGTGGACAGCTTTGTGTACATTACTCCACTGTCAAATAATTGTATTCTTCATGCAGAAAGTGTAATTGGCAGAGCTTCAAAAGTTAGGTAGTTAATCGTGTGAGCAGGTATATCGGCAAAGTTCCTCAATGGGAATACTACGACATAGATGTTGATCAACTTCATATAGGCACCTCGATCAGCAGGTAACATAAACAAACACTGCTTTTCAAGAAGTTTTTTCCGCACCCTTTAGAGTAAGCTAGCTAATAGACCGGCTACTGGCAATTAATGTCTCAAATGCTGTGACAGAATTACATATTGTCGCCATCAAAGTTGGTATCGGAGGCATTCTATTACAGAAGTTTCTACGCTATATTGAACATCGATCGTGCTGGCAAAATGGGGAACGTAAACGCATTGTACAGCAATACCACTCAAGAGCCAAGGCTATTGAGTTAAAACTATATCCAATTATAATGTCAATCTGTAGTCGACCTGGCTCCATCCACCCTTGCAGTTATGAGACTTCGAACTTTGTCCGATCCGTAACATTCTTGACTTTAGTATGGGCACAAGTCAGAGTGCCGTCTTGATGGTTGGAACTATGGTAATAGTAGTTTTTATAGGTGTGCGAGTGTATGTATGGACGCAGAACAATGGTCTTACGTTGGGTGGTTTCAAAGTGGGAACTTTGTCTCATGAACCATCAAGATCGGGCATTTTGGGATCGATAATACCTTGAACCGTATTTGAAAGACATACTGGTTTCCGAAAATGTCTAGATCCGTTAAAAGGTACGTTCAGGCTTGCATTGAGTGCACATACGCTAAGAAGACAAGTACAAATGAAGGGCATTTACATGTAATAGCTATTGTGGAGGTACCGTTTCACACCATACACGCAGACCACCTTGAAATCCTGGGTGCGGTCGAAAAGAGGAAATTCATATCATGATATAATAGTTGTGTTTACCGAATATATATTTATTAGGTCTGTTCGTAATACTAAAACTCCGACAGCTCTCAGGGCGCTTGAGGATGTTTTTTATACATTTCGTAATTCTGATCGTATAACTAGCGATCGCGAAACGTGCGTCACATCTTACGCGTTTAATAAGGGTAGACGTTACGCCTTGAAAGTCCGAGGTCAACGGACAAACGAAAAGACGTAACCGTACCATTCTTATTTCTTGACGGCTTGGCCCGAGTTCGCCCCAACTACAACATAATGAATGATTACGTAATCGGTCCGTTAGCATTAAACAGATGTTTAAAATCACTGCGTCTTTTTGGAGTTCATTATGTATTTTTAATCAACGGTTAACTAACCGAACGATTTTGAATGAATGAGTCAAAAATGATCGAATGGTATAACATTACTTGTGAAGATGGTAGTGTATCTGCATACCTTTGCTTATAACTGAACGACATCATAAAATGGTAGGGTAACATTATTATGTACTGCAAAATGCAATGCCTGTTTAGTTATTGCCATGTCCGTAATGGGAACGTTTTTTTATTTTGCATCGTTTCTACCGTCAATGTGAATAGCTTTGCAGCTTTGCTTGTCACTCTTGTGTTATTTTTTCGACTTAAAAGTTTTTCGTTCAGTTCAAGTTTTACTTTGGAATAAATAAACAGGAGACATAAATATGGAAGATAAACGCAACGCAAGGCACTACTTTTATATAAACGAAATACTAAATGCTTCTCGTCGTACTCTTGGAAATAATTGTGATGTATTTGGAATATACGGAGAGCGCGCATTAATTTTTCGATATCTTCAAAATCATCTAACATATTACTTTCTTCAAAGATATAATTCAAAGCGTCTTCCATTTTTTTTATTACATAAAGTGAGGGTTACAGCCGAGTTGGATGTCCGTCTGTCCAATAATCCGATGTCTAAACAAGGTTGGCTACTACGTTTAAGTTAATCAGTCGATTAGAGTACTTAATCAATGTTTAGTGCGTGGTAAACAGCAAAATATTGTTAAACAGCCGATTATGAGTTAAACAGCTGTTTAAAATTGAAACGTCTTTTGTTGACTTCGGTCTTTTAATTTTGATGAGAAGGATTAGGACGACAAAGTAGGTAGAGTACAAAGGGGAATGAATAATACTGTCCAGAAAACATTGGTTAGAACGCCAACTGAGGTTATGTTTGATTACAATATGTATTCGGAAATAGATCCTTAAATGAATAAGGTCCTGCAGGAGACTCGTGAAAATTCAGACTTAGTAACGATTCGAGAAACTGTTAAAGCTAAAAAGCTATATAGACGTCCATCTAGAATATACGGTGAGGGAGAACTAGCTAAACTTACTCTTACTTCTTTTTCAAATGATGGCAAAACAAGAAGCTCATAGCCCTCTACACAGGGCCATATCGAGTCGTGAAAGTGTTAGGTGACTAACGCTACAGAGTGACTGCTATACACTGAAGTGACTCGATTGGCCAAGTGTTAGGTTTACTAGTGCATGGGGACATGCACCTCGTCAGGATAGACGAGTGTTAGGTTGATTAATAATTTAGTAATTTAGAACTCAATGTTTTTATTTTACTGGCAACACTGAGTGTTAATGGGAACGAATGGAGGAAAAATAAAATGGCGGATCGAGTCACCACCTTAAAAACGGACGCCTTTTAATAGAATGTGAGTTTTATTGTGCTAATAATATATAAATTAATAATAATACTATAGGGTAAGGGTTTTTGCTACACAAGTTTACAATGTAGCTTATGGTAATCTTAAATATTAGTATAGTTTATTATTTATCGTAAACTCAACGGCAGTGTTTACATTTTATGTATAAAACTAAAATAAATTAATGGCGACTCAAATTAAACATATACAATATCATTTCTTTGAAGCATAATTTTTTTTAAATGATTTATATTATATAAAATATAAATATATGAAGTATGTGTAAGCATATACATACACCTAAATACATATACATATACCCATACACAATCATATCTATGGTTTGTACGTGTACATAATTTCAATATAATATGTGTATAACGTATATACATAAAAAATAGGAATTTAACAATAATTCAATTATCTGTCTATTATATGAACTAGTACTACAAGAAAATATGTTTACTGCAGTGGGATTCAGGGGACATGGCACATTCGAGTGCGAAAACGATTCGAGCCAAGAATGTTTAAGTAGGACAAGTAAAAAAAAAATGATTATATTTCGTTTTGCTTATAGACCAGAAACTACATTAAGTTTACATACAGTACGAGTCTACAGGTTATCTGAGGAGCTATTTAACCAACTAGAGCCTGAACTACAGCCTCTTTTAAAGGCTACTCGTATCCAACGACGAGGAAAAGGGCTTTCAACTCGTATAAAAGTGAGCAAGCATTCCCATTTTGTGCCTTTCTATTGCATTGGTAGTTTATTTGATTATGAGTAAGTCAGGTAAAAAATTATGAAAATCGTGTATCTAAGTACAAGGGTAGTTAAGGAGTACTCTTCCTGGCTTCAAGGTTCGACAGAGACCAGTTTTAGGTAAAATGAAAATTCCCGTAACTTTCCGAAACTTTAGAAGTTTTCAGTAATGTTATCAGAAAAAAATAAAACACTTTGAAAAGCAAAAATATTGGCAAATCTGCACATCAGTCTCTCTATGACCACGACCCTGCAAAGGGTTCGTAACGTTAGGGTAAAAAAATATGAAATCAATGTGTAAAATAAACGCAAGTAAAATAAAAGTTGTTTTATTTAAATGTGAAGTGTTCGCATAAAATTTGGTAAATAATATCATCATCATCGTTGCTGGGGTACGAGTCTTCCCTATGGATGGATAGGGAGAACGGGCCATAAACCATCATGCAGGCCCAGACATTTTTGGTCACCCATCCGATGACCGCCCTTTGCGAAAGTTGCTTAACCTTAGCACTCGCCGGGCGCGTTAATCACTGTTACTTTAGACGCTGTTACTGCGGACAGCATTAGTGACTGGTTGACATGTACTTCAACTTTCTATTGCATTTATGGCACTATTAAAACTCTTACATTTTTGGAAATCTGTTTCAAATTTTGCTTCATCTTCGGCTGACGCTGTCGGCGCCACGAATGGTCTGGTTTTTTTGCTGTGCATATTGTCCATGAATCCCAGCATTGCCTTATGCGCTATTAGAATTTAGTAGGTTGGAATACCTACTAAATTCTTTTTTAGTAGTTTTATAATTTTGCGAGTCAAAATTCTCAACATGACCTTTGCCAACGCGGCAACCGTCGCTATTTTCAAGTTTTCAAATAGAAAACTACCTATTATCTGCTACCACTTTAAGGGGGTGCAGCGCGGACGCAAAACTGCGAGTTTCAAGTTTCTTTATGACAGCGAGCGAGCGAGCGGCGCGTGGCAGTGGTGTGACAACGGCGCACGACTACGAATACGCACGCACACTAATATCTGTACAGAGTAGGCTGGTGATTTAATAAGAGTAATGTTTACTTTCGTAAAATCATAGGCGTTTGGGTAAAAAATTATAAAAGTCTTAATATTTTCATATTCATGTTTTTTAATTGAAAAATAAGACAACAGTGGCCTGCGGAATATCAATACAAACATTTTGGTGTCGGATCATTGTTTCATTTGTGCTATATTTACAAAGTTTCTGAAGAAATAAGTTTTTAGATATCATTATTTTACGTATTTTTTATACAGTTTCTGGGTATTTGTTTCAAATTCTAAGACAACCATGGCCTTGTGAAAGAATCAAGCTAACCTACACTAGTCATTTTAATGTATATGACCTATTCAGCGCCTAGCACCAGTGACTTAAAAACACGTAAATTTTTGAAATTCCGCGTAGGTGCCACGCGGAATTTCAAAAATTTTTGTAAAAAGTATATTGACAGTAAATGTTCTGCGAAAAATAACAAGCAAGTTGCTAGGCAACATAGAACGACAATACAAGAAGTAGTATCTGCTGAGTGCAATCATCCTAAACTTATCTAAGTACATCTTAAAATTATCTACATTACATAAGTCGTAATTATTTGCAGCCCGACTTAAAGCAAAGTTACTTTTTGTTTGTAACACTTTAAACAATGCATAAGCCAAAATAACATTAAATAATATATGATAATACCTACCTATTTTGTCAATAGACCGTGAAAAATATAGCTGCATAGCTACTTATTATTTGAGAGGAAAATTTAGAATTTTGACACGGTACTGTCAAATCTGTATCGTATTTCATTTTACTACCACCTCAATCGCTGGGGCGCTCGCAGCGTTTTTAAATCTAGCTTCATAGCTACTTATTATTTGAATAAAAATACGAGTTTTTGACACGGTAATGTCAAAAACTCTATCGTAGTTAGTTCATTTAACTACCACATTGATTGGTGAGGCGCCCTCGGCGTTTTTGAGTTTTACAGAATACTATGCTGTAGTTCACATTCAAGCAACGACTAATGTTGAATTAACTATTTTATTGATATGTGTATCAATGTCAAACCTCTGTTTAATATAGTTTCTTGTTTAAAGCCTAAACGAAGTATAATCGATGTTATCGATTCATACTGGCCCCACAAAAACATCCCTAACTATAACCAATCCTAAAATGGACAACAACATGTAACAGGAATCGACATACTGTACTGAATTTTTTATGCGATGCAGAGGGGATCGAATGCCAGTGTTTGTGAATTAGTGACTCGTTAAATTTTTCTAGTGCTTTGTGATTTACGCCGTATTACGAACATTGAACCGGTTATACAAAGGTCGTGGGTTCGATTTCCACTCGAGAAACGCGAACAAAAGATTGCCGAGTGCGAGTTTTATCCATCATTTGATTACGTCAACGAAAACGAGAATTTGTAAGGCATTGAAGCAGATGCAGCGCCCCTTGGTGTGAAACGAGGTGAGATGCAATTATGCCACACAACTAGCGTTCAAACAAACCGTAACTCAGTGGAAGGCCGTCTAACGGTGCGAGTTTGTTGTGGAAACTCGTGCGATAAGCGCACCGCACGCTACCGACCGGTGCATAATATTTTTTTAAATCTGACATGACTACAAACGCCTCCTGTCCAACCATGAGATTTTAAGCTATCGAGCAAGTGATTCTTCGGGCCTTAGTGTTCGGGAATTTGTTATTCGGGATTATATACCAGACCCAAATATCCGCATTACTTTTTAAATAATAATACATATCAATCGCTGTCGGAGAGTTAATGTATCAGAGTAAGCTCGTTTTCTATAAATATTGAAGCGATTTCTTTGCATGTGCATGTAGAATAATAATAATATACTTAACTATAACTGGTATATATAAGTGGTATAGCCGGTGCTGAGTACCCGCACAAAACCCGTCTGAATGGCTACCATCCTTATACCTTTTATAATAATTACCAAAATTTTGTACCCATATAAGGATATAGGATAATTATATCCGGTAATGTGGTGTGAATGGAGACCGCGTATCGGCAACCGTAGTGTAGGACGCCCTCGGACTAGGTGGAGCGAGGATCTTCGCAAGACTTGGATAAGGTAGCCGCAGATTATGCTGAGAGGCCTGCGTTTATATAGGCTTCCATCAGTGGATTTGATGACCAACGTAGCCGAGGAGCTTGCACGCCGGACTTTCGGCGGCGCTAACTTTAAGCCCGGAATTTAATTCCCGGTCGGTTCAATGTTGAAAACGAACTTTTCTATATTGTGTCGGGTCTGGGTGGTTTAGCTAAGAGTGCTTTAGCTACTTACCTTGGGATCAGAACAATATATGTGATGTGGTCTAATATTTTTTTTAGTGATGAACCAGTAAAAGTACTGGCCATAGAGGCATAATAACTTCGCAAACGCGTAAGTTATAAAACCAAATAAAATAAAAAACTAAAAAATTTGTTTAGACTAAACTACTGATTCTTTGCAACAATATAAACAAAGTATAAGGTCCGAATTGTTATTCCGTGTTTTGTCTCTTTTACTCTAATTTGAAATGACGTTTTCATGACAGGAACAAAACACAAAGTCAAAGTCAAAGTCAAATATTTTTATTCAAATAAACTTTAGAAAAGTGCTTTTGAATCGTCCACATATTTTTTTACTTACTACCCATTCAGGACGTTCTTTTTTTAGCTGTGGAGAAAATTGGGCGCAAGAAACTTCACGACATTTAAAAATTATATACCGTTACCGCAAGCTATACAAGTTTAAAATGACTTAACAATATTTTAAATTAGAAATACCTGTTGAAGTGATTGGAGCATTTTAAACCCATGCTGTTTTGTCTTCAATGTAATCAGACACTTTATAGGTAATAAGCTTTTTTATAAAGCTTTTCTTTAATGGTGATTTTAAATTTTTATATAAAAAGTTTTTGAATGTTACTTGGAACTTTATTGTAAAAACGTACACACAGGCCTCTAAATAAATTATTTAATTTGTGGAGCCTAGTATATCTCTTCTTTTTCTTCTATAATCCATTCTTAGGCATTGGAACCGAGTGCATAGAGGTGGGACACTCAAATTTTTGAAGTAGTGTGTTCTTTTGTGTTTGTTTGTTTTTATTTTTTAGTTGTGTATCTATATTATTAAGTATATTATTAAGTACCTATGTTACTAATCAACTATGTATGGACTAACTGATCTGAAATAAATGTTTTATTATTATTATATTATTATTATAAGGTACTGCTAGTTTGTTTTTATTTCTAGTGTTTACATTGTGAATATCACTGTTGTTAGAAAAAGTTTCAATATTTTTATAAAAATACATTAGGTTCTCGTAAATACCTTGTGGTGCAACTGTCATTATATTAATATCTTTAAATCTCTCCCTGAGAGAATTACCAGCTTTTAGGTTATGAATTGCTCGAATAGCCCGCTTCTGCAGCACAAAGATAGTTTGAATGTCGGCAGCATTGCCCCACAGGAAAATGACATTACGCTATGGAAATAACTGAAGCAAACAAGTCTAGCTGTATCAATGTCAGTGATCTGACAAATTTTCATTACTGCATAAGCTGCAGAGCTCAGTCTACTCGACAATGTATCTATATGTGGGCCTAGACTTGTAAATAAACCGTTTTAAACTAAAATCAGTGATTTAAAACACGTTTTAAATTTGTTTAAAACGGTTTTAAACCACGACCACGTGGGCCGTACGTTGATTAAATATTACTTTAAAAATTAAGTTAAAAAGTCATATATCATACATATACCACTTTTTTAGGATTAGACAGACTGAAAACAATCTTGTAATAATGCGTATTTGTAAATGAACCATCAGAGGAAGATTATGAAAGTGAAGAATCTGAGAACAATACTGAATATATGGAGGAGTGTGATCCTCTTTTATTGCCCTAAATTATTTAAATCTACTTGAACTTGATAATTCAACTCAAACAGTAGTTAAGAGTCAGCTATTTTAGATAATTAATATTTACCAAAAGAAGATAGAAGTTACTCGATTTGAAATTTCACTTAAATCAAAAGTTTTAATACAAGGTTGATCTGGTTAAATTATAACTAAACATTAGGTTAGTAAGTGAAAGGACTTTATGTAACCTTTTCGTGATTGTATTTAACTATTTATACATTATATAGTACATATTATATAGTACATATTATATAGTACATCAAAGTACTATTTAGTAATCAAAAACTATTGAAATAATAAAAAGAATATAAAAATATCTATAAATAATGTGGTGTTAGTCGATTTTATGTATATATACTAATATTATAAAGAGGAAAGCTTTGTATTTTGTATGTATGTATGTATGTTTGCAACGAATAAACTCAAAAACTACTGGACCGATTTAAAAAATTCTTTCACCATTAGAATGCTTAGCGCTGAGTAACATAGGCAGTATTAAAATTAAAAAAAAATTGGTACGAAGTCCGTCGGGTCAGCTAGTGTTGTTTGTTATAAACAATGTAAAAGGTTGATTATAAAACAACTTTTTATTTTTTCATTTTACTTGACCGGGATATATCCTAAACAAGGGAGTAGGTGTGGTCTAGATCATTTTGTGTTCAAGTCTCAGTGAATTCTAATAGAAAAAGTATTTTATTTTACGTTTTAAACAAAAAAAAACTGTTTAAAACCAAATGGTTTAAAACGTTTTAAATTATTTTTGTATCTCTATGTGGGCCCCACTGTAGCTTTGCATCCAACTTAATGCCTAGAAACACTGTGGTGTCCACAAGTTCCACATTCTTATTTTTAATTTTTACACTGGTAAAACCTTTATAACGTTGGGTAATACAAATCTTATACATTTGGTTTTTCGTTCATTTAATAGCAAATTATGGTGTTGCAATCGTATAGTAAAGCGTCAATCATAAAGTAAAGCGGTAACCGTTCATAATCAAGATAACATCAGAATGAATAGTATGCTTGGCGAATAAAATATGTATTCAACATCTAATACCTTTAAATGAGCAATTCTTGTATATATGTATATATATAATCTGAATCTCGGAAACGGTCAAGCGCGGATCCATCGTTGTGGGCACAGTGGGCATGCCCACAACCTTAACTGAGATCGAAGATATTTTTTTAATGCTATTTGTATTTTAAATAAATGTTTCTTTATCTTTATCTGCAGTTATATTCTATCCCTAAAAAAACTAGCAATGAACCGTGCGCGTGTGTGATTCTGAACGTAGAGCAGCACACAACAAACGCACACATTCACAGCTAAAACCTTACTAAATCCAGAAAAACAAAAAAAATAACAAAAAACAAAAACATTTTGATTACGACTCACACTTGGCCAATTTTTGGGTCGCCGTACCCACAGCCTTTTTTGTGTGCTGGATCCGCGCTTGGAAACGGCTCCAACGATTTTCATGAAATTTAGTATGCAGGATGTTTCGGGGGCGACACATCGATTTAGCTAGGTTTCATTTTTAGAAAACGTCGTTTTTCCCGTAAAAAGATACCGAGCAAAGCTCGGCCATCCAGGTACTTATTTATCATAAACACAAAACTTGAGGTACTTATTTATTGTAAACACAAAACTTGAGGTACTTATTTATTGTAAACACAAAACTTGAAAACGATTACTTCATTTTCGTAAACTAATTGAAAGCCGCCGAAAGATGCTTTACGAAAACACATTTTTTATATTAAAAAATGGTATAGTGAACATTGCAAAAAAATATTATTATATTATATATTACTAGCTGACCCGGCAAACGTTGTTTTGCAAATTATTTCTAGGGAATTTGTAGGGTAGAAAAACAAACTACTTACATAACTTATTGTAAGTGTGTGAGGATGTGGTCTATGAGTGAAAGAGGCATGGAGCGCTGTGAACGATGACGGAATATAAAAATAACAAAACACTAAACATTTTTTTTATTTAATTTAATTATTATAATAAAATTTGAGGAGCTCGGTGGCGCAGTGGTTACCGCGCCCGGTCTGCGAGTGCTGAGGTTAAGCAACTTTCGTAAAGGCCGGTCATAGATGGGTGACCAAAAGTGTATCATTTCGAGCTCCTCCGTGCTTCGGATATTATCATATATATTATGCCTATTAAACTAACACAAAAGCATTTTCGACTTTTCACGAAACTGAATAAACGCTTCTCAAAATATACTTAAGTATTTATATGTAGTACAAAATAACATTTGTATAATGCTATACTTAATTCAAAATTGCTAGAAAAATCACGGTAATTGGCTTGCATCAGGTGTCGCGAACCTTTCTTCGAATGGTTCTCGGTTTTTATTGAAACTTGAATGACGCAATGACGATGGACGTGAATACTATTATACAATACAAGTAAGAATCGATAACGGCTTTCAAAAGGGTTTCGATGAACAGTTTACTGTTCCGTAGTTTTTGATTTTAAAAAAATGAATATTATTCTTAATAGTATTGATCAAGAGCAGACAACTCCCAATCACCCGCAGGTTGCCAGGCCCCCTCCGATCCGAACCCCTCGGAAAATCTAGAAGGGAACATGATACATTCCCTATAAAGAACCTGTAACGGTGTTGCGTTTCACGGCTTGAGGAACCCTTTAGGCCGCCCACCTGAGGCAATCAGCAAACTCGCTCTACAAAAATCAAAAAAGGATTCCAGTTTTAAGTTTTGTCGCGCCTCCTGGCGACAAAGGGGAGAGCTAAATTATTGGCGTAAAAAATCACGTTTTCGTTAACGTGCTCGGGTGGAATTTCTTTTTTTATTTCAGTCGGGTATGCACTTGGCTTTCATCTCACCTGATGTTCGATGACAAGGCCGGCGCACTTCACCCGGTATCCTCAACTACTGAGGCACTGGCTATCTTATATAAGCTGACGGAACACAACAATGGTAACATTGCTTTACGAAAACACATTTTATTAGTAATAATATTGATGTTATGGCGTCATATTTAGATAAGATGGTGGTAGCTAGCAGTGGCGAAGGGTGGATATCTAAAGAAGGGAAGCCGCACTATAAATAATGTGCAATCCAAAAACTTAGCGCCAAAAACCATATCAGTCAAAATAAAAGTAGAAACAATGATTCGTCCATTACTAAACATTGTGTATTAAATGGATGAATGAATTTAGGTAGCTCATTAGGAAATGATGTTTATTTGTATTAAGTATCATCACCAGCTCCTATATGTCCCTACTGCTGGGGTACGAGCCTTCATATGGATGGAATAGGGAGAATAGGTGCGCGGGCCCAGTGCGGATTGGTGGTTGTTAACGACTAATGCAGCCTGGACCAACGGCTTTACGTGCCTTCCGAAGCACGGAGGAGCTCGAGATAAAGAATTTTTGGTCACCCATCCGATGACCGGCCTTTGCGAAAGTTGCTAAACTTCAGCACTCGCAGACCGGGCGCAGTGCAGATAAGTACTCGTATCATGTTGACCATTTTCTAAAGGGAAGCTGATGGAAATCGGGTTATTTATATGGAGTCTTCGCCACTGGTAGCTAGCTAGGTGGACAAACAAGCTCTACCGTGAATAAAAACCGAGTACACAAATATGTACCCCCGTTGCAATCGAACCCGGGACTACTGGGTCTGAGAGCGGTGGTGTTAACCACTAGACCACAGATACGGTTAAAACGTTTTTGTTAGCGTGCTCGGATGGAGAATAAATATCGCCTAGCTTTTTCTGGTACAGCACACGCGCGCCCGCATCAATGCACCACACAAAATAAAGAGACTGCAGAACGTAGGCACAGCTTCATACAAACGCGCCCCACCAAGGCACACATACACAACCTCTCACGGACAAGTTGTCTCAAGCTGTGAAAACGAAAAAAGATTAATGGGAGGAACTAATGGAGACTAACTAAAAATGATCAAAAAACAGGAAAAAAAGTGGAATTTAACTGTATCTATACTAATATTAGGCAGGCCCCCTACAAGGTGGACCGACGATCTGGTCAAGGTCGCGGGAAGCCGCTGGATGCGGGCAGCGCAGGACCGATCGGTGTGGCGATCCTTGGGGGAGGCCTATGCCCAGCAGTGGGCGTCATATGGCTGATGATGATGATGATGATACTAATATTATAAAGAGGAAATCTTTGTATTTTTGTATGTATGTATGTATGTTTGTTTGCAACGAACAAACTCAAAAACTACTGGACCGATTAAAAAAAATCTTTCACCATTAGAATGCTACATTAGCGCTGAGTAACATAGGCTATATTAAAAAAAAAACTAAAAAGGACAATTTAATTTTACAATACAAAATGATTTGTTTGTTTTGCTGTCATGGAAACCATTGATATATATTTAACTCAATGATGGAAACTGTCAAAGCGGTACGAAGTCTGCCGGTTCAGCTAGTCTTATATGCAATATTACAACTAAACACTGTAATTTCACCACACGATACCATGACAAAGACGAAAGCCAAGCAAACAAAAACTATAAAAATGTCAGTATTAAAAAAATATATATAAAAATAAGAACAAAAAAAGGTTTTCAAAAGAGTCTGCTACTAGCTGCGTTCGGACAGTTTTGAGCTGTTGTGAGAACCGTGTCCGCGAGAGGTAAATGTGAGGTATAAGGTTATTATAATAGGTGTTAGGTTCAGTGTTAGGTTATGTGGCAACTAATAGCGCTAAGAATTAAGGAGATAGTAAACGTGGCTCTAAATTGTAAAAATCTAACACAAAATTCCTTGTAAATCTTTAGCAGATCATTATTGTGAATCGTATTAAATGTATGTAACAATTAAATTAATATTGTCACACAACAATAATATATTTACTGATAATATGACAACAGAGCTGATCGTGTCAGAAGGGTCTGTGCGATTGAAAACGGGTCGACAGCACAGCGATCCTGTCAAAAGCAGATCAATTGAAAGTTTATTGTTATTGAAAAAAAAACGCCTTCCACGGTTAACGCATGGAAAGCTTAGTAAAATGAAATGTTTAATTATAAAAAATGCTAGTAAAGCGAATAGTTCAGGTTAGGTTCTTTGTTTTTAAACTTCACTAATTAACAATAAATTAAAAATATGATTAGACAATTTTCAGATTCACAAAAGAAGCTTCATCATCATCATCAACATCAGCCCCACCCGACCCACTGCTGGGCATAGGCCTCTCTTTGCTTGTGCCATTCGCCAAAAAAAAGAAGCTTATTTATGAGAAAAAGATATAAGGGCCGATCGTAAAAAAAAATGTTTCTTTAACGGTTTAAAATTGGCGTTAAATTTTATGCTCGTATATACCAATAATTGAAAAAGATATTCAATTGATACCTTTGTTAAATATTCATACGAACATACTAATCTCCGTTCAATGTACCTTAGATTCTACTAAGTTTAAAAGCAATAACAGGTAATAATAACTTTGATATTGTAAAACTTGAATACTTTAAAACCTCGTTCTGATAAAATCCGACAGGAAAATTAGCAAGGGCGATTATTTTTCCCTTTTCCTTTACATCTTTAGATAGTAGACGATAAATACTTATAGAGAATTAAAGAAAAAAGATGATCAATAAGTATACCTACTCATAATTATAAGATACATTATTCCTCAAGAATATTTTTCATCTCATGTTGTTTTAAGCCTATTATAAAAAGTTAATACTTATAGCAAGTAAACACTTAATACGATTATAAGGCCATTCCAGTGGGCTGGTAATTCAGCGCCCTCCATTCCTCCCTTCATTTCTCCACCCTCTCAACCGTTTCGATACTAAACTTTGCCAAATCTATGAACTGCGAGCTGAACAATTACAGTGCATATAAAAGCATGGTGTTACATATCAGTCGATACAAAGCTAAGAATGCAGCAGACGTGGCGACGAACAGTACTGCTATTAAACTTTATTACTTTTATCTGCGAATGAGACGTGTTGTTCTGTATTGCGATATAAGATTATAGTGGTTTAAATAAACATTTATTGAACTAGGAAAGATCATTCGTCATAATAGTAGTGCGTTAATAGACGTCCATTCAGATGCTGATTAAGAAAATGATAAAAGCTTAAACATAAATTTACACATAACACGTCAATAGCAGTAGCATAAATTTTATATACTCATCAAAACTTGCTTGATTAAAACTAGTCATCAGTCCATCTAAATAAAGATGTCACAGACGAGCACGTGACTGAAAAGAGGAAATCCGTAAAAATCAGGATGCGAAACAGCTCTATAAAATGAAATGGAATGTAGCTTGAACAATGTTTTGTAGGCATCTATC
The DNA here is from genome assembly GCA_963082485.1 of Eudonia mercurella. NCBI lineage: Eukaryota > Metazoa > Arthropoda > Insecta > Lepidoptera > Crambidae > Eudonia > Eudonia mercurella. The sequence goes on along the minus strand of OY720022.1, from coordinate 9,246,625 downwards.
TTTACCGCTTTACATACACATCGCGACACGATCCATTAGGGTTTTGCCATCATCATCACCATCATCATCATTATCCTCATCAGCTGATCATATGCCCTCGCCGCTGAAGCAAGAGCCTTCATTCTTAATTCTTCTCCATAGATGAAAACACCACAGAGAGAACGGAGAACGAACCACCACGCAGGCCCGGTTCAGTACTATCTAAGGGCGGTAGGGTTATTAATGACAACTGAAAATGCAGTTAGTCGCGATCAACGGCTTTACGTGCCTACCGAAGCACAGAACGTTACATGATCTACGAGTATATTGTTTATTATCTATATATTAATACGTGAAGCAAAAACTTTGTACCCGTTTTTACGATAATTGCTTAGGATACAATCCGTGCAGCCTTAATAAAATTACGGTCGAATTTCGACCACTGGGCGACCACTAGTACTTACAAATAAACAAAGAATAAGCTTCTAATAGTTATTCCGTGTTTTGTTTCTTTTACGAAAGGACGTTTACTTGATGGGAACAAAACACTAAATAACTATTCGGAGCTCTTTGTTTATTTGTAAAGCACTAGGAATTTAATTTCCTACTACATATTTGAAACATTACAGTATACTGGTTGGCTTGTTATTTCTAACGTGAAAACTGACTTTGCTTTTTAGTTCCAGTCGCAAGCAAAGGCTTTGATGTGACAGAGCCAATATCAAGAAGCGCGTATTAAATTGGATGATGGAAGGGGGAGCTTTTTAGGTCCCTTTTTAGGCATTGCAATATGGTTAGTGCACTGTTCGGCTCTCTCTATACATTGTCAAGCTATATTCAACCAAGATCAAACGTAAAACATTCCACGTTGTAAATTAAAGCTGGCTAAAACTATTCTCATTTCTAAAGTACCTGATATCTAAGTGATATTATATGAATGCATCACGAAGTTTAAGACTAGCTTTATTATGAAATTAATAATTCAGGTGCTTTCCTTAGTTTTTTAGCGGAAAAACTGCCTTGCGTTCGCGTAAATCACATTTTTATTGAGTATATAGAGAGCGATGGGGCTGACACGTTTGTACTAGAAAAAAGCCTTTAAATAAATAAATGTGGGAATGTGGCATGGGACGCAAGGAATGTCATCGGATGAATGTCACGGTAGTGCGCTCTGAGGAATACAATAGGAACGATGTGGGCCTTGACGGAACATTTTTATAAAGCCATATTATAGTATATTTTATTAAACGCGCTGCACTTAACAGTGCGATTTTCATTATTCCACAAAAATACCATGGAAAAATTCCTCAGCAATTGAGGATATCTGGTGAAGTGCGCTTCCACCTTCAGCCCTATCATCATTTGAAAGTAGCAATGTGTCGTTATCGTTTTTTGAAATCACAAAACGAAAACGTTATCCGTTTGTAAATAACGTTATTAAAACTACTTATCTATTTTTGACAACTATCTATTTCTACAACGTCGTCGAACTGTATGAATATTAACATTTTATGTTGATAGGTTTGAGTTGTTAGCTACTGTTACGGTTTCAGTTAACTTACCTTCGTACTTTACCAGGCTTAGGACTGTCTATATTACTTTATTGCAAGAGAAATATGAATAATCACACTTATGCAAACGTCTTAATATAGTTTCGTTCATTCGCTCACGCGTGAACAAACTATCTATCGTTTTCTCGTTTACTCAAAGTGTATATTCGCTCGGTTATAGAAGTTTAGAGCGTTGTGGAAAATAGATAGTTTTTTTATCATTGGATAACTAGTGATCGTTGTTCAGCTATATAGATTGTGCAGTGTGAAGGTGCTTATCCGTAAGGATTGTTTTGGGTCTTTACCTAAGAAATTGACGTTTTTTCTCAATCATTAATAAGTGTATTACTTCTAAAACTCAATACCAGTTGTTAATATTATTATAAACAATTAATTAAGACTATGTCACTTAGGCTTCAGTAATAACAATGATTTTAAATTTTGTGTCTTTATGGCCCTTTTTTTTTAAACGATTTCTTTTTTTGTTATCGGAATTGACTTTTTGTTTCATTGTAGTTTTGAAGGGACTTGTTTTATTTTATTTTAAGGTCTGCTATATATATAGCTAGAGAAACAAACACAATGCCCTACAATTTGTATAGTGTTAACATAAATAGATGCTAAAAAAATTTTAGTTAGTTTTTAAGTAAGTTAGTATGAAAAATAAAATTTTTTTAAAAACCTTCATACAAAACGTCAATTTCATAGGTAATGATAAGAAACCGCCAATTAAAAGAGATAGATTTAGAACTTTACAAGATACCTTAAGAATGTGCAAGTTTACTATCGCCATTTGTAAATTAAGCAGAAGTGCAGATTTGAGTACGTTCTCAGCACAAAGAGTTGCGAAACCGCCCGCGCAGCCCAGAACCCATACAAACAATTTCATTACCGGTGGTTGTGTTAATAATCCAATAACGGCGAATCACTACCAATTCTACTAATGGTTAAATTCATATATTTCATCACTTTAACATGTAAATATTCCTCAAAGTCTTTTGGAGCTGGTAAAACCAATACGGGGCTGTATACACCTTTTTTTGTTTGCTGTTTCGAACCGTTTTTTTAGAGAGTGTTAAAAGGAGTTGACAGTGAAATTGTAAAAGCCACAGGAGTGGCATTGGACATTTTTGGAGCGGCGAGAAACTTAAACGATTAAAACACCGTCAGAGTTTATAGAGGGAATGGCATCACTTTCATTATTTTTAACACTAAATTGGGTATTTCTTCTTTCATAATTTTTTTCGGTATTTTACTAATTAAGTGCACAAAAAATTGTATTTGACGTCAAAACACCTCACATTTGCAGAGAATACAAAATTACAGCGTCACGGGGTTCAATTCAATACTTAAGTAGTGCTCACGCAGGTCGTCGTTAATAATGAGCATCAGAGGAAAGCTCTTTTAAAATTTGATCTATGCGTCCCCAAAAACTTTACCTATCTATTAACTTTAATTAACCGCATTTTATTAACCAAAAATCTGAACACATTTAACAAAATAATGCTTCAAAGAGTGACTGATTGGCTCTTTAACAAAGAAACGAAACAACTGATACGGTAATACGTAATTTTTATAAGTATGACAATTGCATAATCGAAGAAAGAAAGAAAATATATTAATTTTTGCTTCACAACAATAAAAATATACAACATATCGGCATTTAAGTAATTATTTGAGCAGTGTTTTGGCAGCAAAAATGTTTCAGTCTCAGCAAACGTCACAGCTAGGCTATGACGCTGGTTTTCAAACACCGACGACGACGCCCGCCGACGCTACGGGCGTTCTTTATTGTTACGCTTTTCGTTTTATTAATTATATTCAATCCACAAGATGGTCATTATAAAATTTTAATCAAGTAGTGTCTAAAATGGTGTCATTTCAGTAAATAAAAATTAAGCTATAATAATTTAATTAATGTTATTTGTTAATTAAATAATCTATGTAAATAGATAATCAAACGGACCGAATTTCGGAAATTTGCTAAGGGCGTGAAAGAAAGGCGAAATTTTGTAGGTATGGTGGGTAAAGAAATCTAAATCAGTTTTGTAAAACGATGCATAAGCTACTGTCAATGGCAATGTACTGGCAAGGTACTGGCAAGCAACGGCGTGTGCTTTTTATTTGGAATCTTGTCTTGTGAAGCCGTGCTACTTCCTGGAAGAGATTGCTTGTTAGCAATAAGGCCGCATAATTTGTACTCTGTATCTGTATCAATTTAATATAACATAAAAATTGTTTTATCAACAAAAATCTTACATTTCAAGTAAATGAGAAAATTTACTTGTACTTAATCAATAGCAACTTTAATTTAGTTTTCTTTGGAGCAAAATATTATAATATAATATTTATTACTCAACCTCACCAATTGTGGGCAATGGCCTTATATGGGACGTTTATGGGATACTGTCGATTGATTAATAAATTAACAATAGAAAAAAGGCAAAGTGTTGAAAGTGTCTTGTGTTATCGTGCCTCAATACAACTCACCGGAATTTCGGCGAGTTGGATTGAGCCACGACAGCATAGTTGGTAGTGCACCTGACCCGGCACGTGGTCCACTGCTGGACATAGGGATCTCCAAGTGCACGCCACCGAGCACGATCCACGGCTATTCTCATCCAGCTCTTGCCAGCCACCGAGATTATATAAGCCTGATTATATAAGATTTTACTAAAAGCTTTAATAATAAGAGTCATGACTCATGTAACACGAAAATCGTCATACGACAGGTGAACAGGGAAAGAAAAAATATGAGAAAACATTTTAAAAAAATGGGACCAATTTGGGATAAAACATTTATCGTTCTTTTCTTTTTCTTTGTATGCATGTAATTTTTAAATATGTTTTGCCTCAAAAGAACGTTTTTCTTTATTTCTAAACGCAATTATGAAAAATTGATTAAAGTATGTTGCATGAACAAAACGTTTGGTTAGAAAGAACAGTGTTGAAAATATTGTCCACGACGCCCGAAATCTTACTTGACCGGTATGATATATGGTACGAAAAAAACAGCTGCCTACTGTTTTTTTACGATGTCACTGTTGATCACACAATAAAGATGTTCAGGATACGTGCACCTTTGACACATCCACTCGTATATCACTCTAACTCGTACATATATCACTTTAATTATATTTTTGTCACTGTCAAATCCGGTTTTATAAAAAAAGTATTTCCTTTATGTCCATATTGTTTCTGTTTTATGTTGTATGTTCTACGTATTACAATATCCGATTATGTATTTTTTTTATTGCATAATTGGCGGGGTAGCGACGGCCTTCGTCTCACCGTATGTTAAATTGGTGAGTGGCGATAAGGCTGAAAGTACCTGGAATATTTTACAGAGGAACTAGCAATCTTGACTAGAATTGTTGGAACAACGATTCCAACCCACAATGCTGTTGATACTGGCTTAGACAAGAAAGTGGTAGTCAAAATGGCGGACTATGAACACAAGCCGAAACTAGTAATTTTTTTTTATCTAGTTAAACTGTAAATGAATTTTTATTTTTACTTTTTCTACACAACTTAACAATTCGACATGTCAATTAATGAAAGATACTGGAAATAATAAAATCTGTGTTAAAAATCTAGACATTTTTTAATATTTAGTTACTACTTTTTGTGGCGTTTTGCATTGTATTCAACAATTAGTAAAAAAAGTAATAAGTTTCGTTCGAGGGTTCAAATCCCGCTCGTGGAATATTGTATTTTGAAATTTCAAATTGTATTTTATTCGCATACAAATTTGCGTAAAATTATATATTATAACAACTCTACAATTTGATACGTAATTAAATAATAACATATTTTCAGTAATACTTATTACAAGTATATATAATTAAGTTGTAGGTTAAACTGTTTCGGTTATTTTGTATTAACAAGTTTATTTAACTTTCTGGATTTTTGTTAGTTACCTACTTTTCCCTGTATATTATTAATCTTTTTTGAAAACAACAGAACTTACAAAACTTCGAGAACACACGCACGAAACTTTTTAAGAGAAAATTTTACGGATTCCTAGTGCAAAAGTAGGCATCAAAAATGAGTTTGGTCACAACGGCAGTACTCACTGCATCATATTCATGTCGTAGTGATGGTAGTGTGTCTCCGGCGGCGGCGGCTGCATTTCGTGCAAGTTGATGTAGAATTCGTGCATCCGGTTTTCCCGCGCCATGGCTGCTTCGAGCGCCGCTCACTACCCGACTGCCGACCGCCCGCTGCCGCCAGCGCGCCCTACGCCGCGGCCGGCAGGGCCGCTAACCGCCCGCGCTCACCACTTTCGCCACCGCCTCATCTACTTATACGATGACAGTTTGTGTTGACGCAGGACCTAAAGAAGCTATTGCGACTATGATTTCCGGACGAAAAAAGTAATCGCCGATTAACGACGACTGCCTATCGGCGGCCGTTCGGGACGGGGGCGCGAACACTTCTATCCGATTACGTGTAGGTATATGCACTTCATGAACTTCTAATCCAATACACAATCGAACGACACGCTCCACCGACAATGTAAACTTATAATATATGTGCAAGTAGGCAATATATCAATAACCTGTTCCATTATTAAATGTTTGATTTAATATTTACTTTATTCTCATTAGGTAGATCTAACATAACTAACTTAATATGAGGTGAGATCAAGGCACTACGCTTACCCGTTAATATAAAAAGAAAAAAAAACGAATTAATTAGTCTTCTAAACGAATGCATGCGTAAAATGTGCAGCTCGTTAATGGCATACCTATTACTCGTATGGTTGATTATTATTTATCAATAAATGGAACAAATGATATAGATCATTATGTAACTAAAGATAACTGGATCATCGAACTACACTATACGCGGCGTTTAATCACATAGTCGTCTATCGGTTGAGCGCAGAAAGTGAGGGCGCGACGCGAATGACACGCGGAACTAAGTCCGTCGGAGTAGCCGGCCCGCTGCCGCTGGCCTGGCGGAGGAGGAGCGCGGGCGCAGCTGCCAGGCGCGTAACTGCTGCACTCGCGCGCCACTCGCGGCTAAAAGTGCATCGCGTGACGTACATGTCCGTGAACCTGCCCGCACTAACCTTGCGTCTGCACTTCCGCTGACGTCACACGACCGCGCGTCTAATACATACATCGACACGTCGTTGCGCGCCTTTATCGCCGCGCTTAGAACTAGGAAAGCGTTGTAAGTGCTACATGTCGACGGAGGCGCTGTTATCGCGGAGGCGAACGTAACATAGCTTACACGTGCCGTGCAGTAATAAACCTACAGTAATATGTATGTTGTGGTGATATTATGCAAGGGATCGAAATGCACAAGTGTTGCCGCAGCGCTGCAGCCGCGCTTATTGCGCGCGATTGGCTCTGAATACGCATCAACAGTCTGGAGCCCTCAGTATAAGTTGAAAAAATCTGTCAAGAGTGATCTTTCTGTTCATCCCAATCTGGCACCGCTTGTAGAACGCCGTGATAAACAAGATTTCATATTTTTGTTTAAGTTTAAGTAACTTCAACAAGATTGATTCACCCTTCTTATAAAATTGTGTAAATTTCAGATGTATATGTCACCGGGTAAGTAATTGTACAAACCGTTAGTTTACAATTAATCTGGTAAAAAAGGGCCCGCATTATAAAACTTTTAGCCTTAGTATAGCTGTATATTAGCTGTAGAAGAGAGCGGAAGCTGTTTATTAGCTGGTTAAGAGCTGTTAATCGGAGTCAGGAAAAGCAACTACACTCCAAATAATATTTTATAATGATAAAAGTTTTTAATATGAGTTTGAAGTGAATTAAAAAACTATGAAAATAAACGAGAATCATTTCGTCCAAGAATAAAATGGTGACGCATGTTTATATTTCAAAGTGAAATCACAAGTACAAGTAAAATCTTAGAAATCTGATGGTGTTAATTGTTAAAAACAAGTGCAAATCAAATTTTATTGTTAATGTGTGGTTGGTTATTGGCAATATTTTAACGCGCCAGTAAAACAATCATAAAAACATAAAGAGAATTATTAAAGACGGGTAAGAAAGTGTTTGTTTTTAAGGTTATAATTATATAAATTATATTTAAAATAATAGATTAAAGGACAAAGCGATCATTATTTTAGCTGATAATCATAAAACGTTTCAAGCTATTATAAAATTTAAATCTAATTAACTAACATTGGTTTAATTATATTTGATTTTTTTTTTCATTCGTTCTAAAATTCAGTTGAGTTTTGACTCTGTTTTAACACCCTAAGCATCTTTTCACACTCTTGTACGTTATTAAAAGGACATTAAGTTCTAAATGAGCTGGTAAATTAATGTTGTAAACGCTTGTGTGCTGCTTGGGAGGTGGCTGCTATGCCGTCATTTGTTTAATGTAGTTAGGTACAGTCAGCTTCAAAATTATCTGAGCGTTCAAACACACCAAAAATATCTGAACATTTAACAAAAACCTTATCTCAAGAAGTAGAAATTCATTTTTATTTGTTGTTTGAGAACAAATGACATTGAATGAAAGTACATCTTTCACGTAACACTAAGAGTGATTTTTGTCAAACGTTCAAATATTTTTGGTAGGTTTGAACGCTCAGATTATTTCGAAGCTGACTGTACATAATTAAACTTTCTAACACATAAATAATTTAGAGAATTGTTTATTTCCAAGAGCATCTTGGCGCTCACCGTGACTAGCACTTTGGCTTGGCTGGTATCACTAGAGCCTTGCAGAATTACATATAGGAGCTGATGATGATGATGAAATTAACTTGATTACATAACGTTATCCTCAGGAACACAACATGACATACTAGGCGGTAAGCCTACACAGGCTTAGGGCTAATGGCGGGAACAATATTTACGTCAACGTTCGGACAGAGCGCTTAATAGTGTTATGTAACATCATTATATCAAACCAAGTCTTATTCATTACCCCACATACCCTGTTACGTATACCCCGCAGTCATAGAGCTATTTATGTCAAGTTCAAAGTTCTTTTGTTATATATTTGGTAACTTTTGTTTTATAATTGATTTACGGATGTAAACGGATGTAGTCAATATACGTAGGTATGTATGTAATACTATAACTTTTATGAAAGTGATCAAGAATAATAAAGGTAACAACGATTAAGGATTTGGGAGTGATAATTGATAGCTCTCTTAGTTTTAGAGAGCATATCGATTCAATTATAGCTAAAGCTGGTAGATTGTCAGGGTACGTCATAAGACAAATGAAAGTATTCAAGGAACCAAAGGTGACTATTATAATCTATAATTCCATTGTTAGGAGCATTCTTGAATATTGCAGCCCTGTCTGGAGTCCCTGTTACCAGGTTCACGTGGACAGGATTGAACGCGTTCAAAAACGTTTCGTTTACCACCTCGCCTACAGTGATAATAAATGTCGAAGTTTAAGGTCATATAACCAGCGGTTGAGTTGTTATAAAATATATCCTTTATGTACACGTAGAAAATTAGCCGATATCATCTTCTTACACAAAATCTTGCATGGTAAAGTCGATTCACCAGATTTACTTGAGTCAATTACTTTCTCTATACCTCGTCCCAGCAGCCGTCTGATTAATCGTAAAATATTTGTACTGCCACTCGTGAGAACAAATATTGGTCACCAATCTGTTAAATATCGAATGGTAGCCTACGCTAACAGTATTCGCCACGACATTGATATATTTACAAGTTCTGAAGCCTCCTTGAAATCTAAATTAAAGTCAATCTCAAATGTTAAATCTTAAACGTAAATTATAGAAAACAATATGTATTATATTCCAATCCCTTATTTATAGTCCAATTTTTTTTTTTTTTTGTTATTATTTAAATTTAAAAGATTTTTTTTTAGAGTTAGAGTTAAATAATAGTTGGGTAATAGTTGTCATACATATGTAGGTAATGAAAACTTACGCATGCTAGGTTCGCATCTAGAAGATAACATTCTAATCTTATTTTAATGTTTTATGAAATTATGTCAATATGATTGTTATCGGTTTTGTGAACTAAATAAAAAAAAAAAAAAAAAAAAAAATATATAAAAAAAATATTCAATTTAGAATAAAATAAAATTCCATTATGAATGTCACTACGCCATCGGTACCTAAGTCCACAGGACGGGAAATCTTGTAATGAGAAGAACCGGAAACCAACTCAGCGAGAGCACTTTTTATCACATATTAGAAACCGACATTTTCATAGAAAAATACTTGACATTACAAAACATCACACATAATAAAAATAATAAAAAATAAACCTCGATAGAAGTAGATTATGTTCACATCAGCAACTGCGACATTTTCATTGTATGTCACAAAGTAAGGAGACCCGAGAAGGTAAGCTTATTCCCCCTTAATACAAACGCACACAGGGTGAGGTTTTACACTCACGGACACGGAATCTCGGAACAAATCAAAACAGTCCGAGCGGCGCAGCTCTAATTACACTCGGTAATAACCATAAAGTTATTATGGTAATAACGCAACATGACATGTAATTGCGTGCAATTAAATTACCCACATATGGATAAAACTTGACAATTATAGGCACGCTAATTTGCCGATCGTTTGTCAGCACTGTGTCTAGACTTGGTAAACAATAATCTAAGTTTTTTAACCATAGACATTATTTCTCATTAAGACAATCGTCACTTACATGAGAACATAACAAATACAAATAAATTGAACAATTGACTCGAGGTGGGTAGTTAAAATTAAATTCCAAAAGATGCGTTCTTGTTGCTGTGGTACAGGTGCGCAAACTGTCAAATAGTTCATTCTAGAGGGCCCCATGTATTTGTACACTAGCTGTCAATCTCCATACAAATTATTATAATTTAATAGGATTCCTTAATTTTATTAAATAACGGGACGACGTGTGGCCTTTGGAAATGAAGAAATAGGTTAACAAAAATTTCCTCCAAATTCTACACTAAGAAAAAATGGGAAAGAGCTTTATGAAGAAGAAACTTTAAAGCAACAGACTATATTATGTTGTAATAAAAAAAAATTTTAAAACTTGTTGTAACAGGTTTTCTATTTCGGCGTAAATTTTAAAAAAAATCAGCGGTGCCAAGACAATTTTCCTGAAATAGCCCAGCAGAACCTTCTATTTCAGCCCGAACAGACCGATTAGAAGTTTAGGTTTAGGTTTTTAAGCTACTTTTAATGCTATCAAAATTGCAGTTTTTGTCATAAGCTTCCAATCTGTAACAGAAATAAAATGTTTAACTTCTTTATAATTGAATTATTTTAAGGTAATGTTACTTTTCTAATAAATTGTTAGTTCGTCTGTAAGGTGAAAAAAAACATATTTTACTACTTTTCATTACTGAATTTTATTTAAATAGTTGTAGTAGTCTAGAAGCGTGAAATAGGCGTGGAACTTATATCAAAACTTACCTTTCTATCAGATCAGTTTTATTTCCTTGAAACCCCTTTTTTCAGTTCTTCCTTCAGATCTGCGATTCGACAGGTAGAAAACATTGCTTAAAACTTTGTTTGCACCACAAAAGGGCACAACTTATAACAAAAAAACGTAAGAAAAACAAGCCGATTTTTATACAGAATGTTTGACAAGTAACAAACACACAGCGCCCTTTGCGTAAAAGTTTTGCGTTTTCTTCCCCATCAACACACAATTAAAAAAAAAACAATTTAGTGCTTCAGTTTCTTCAATGTGACTTAAATTTTGCTTTGGAAGTTTCCAAAGATTGTCTTATCTTATCTGAGAAGTTCTCAGTGCTCATTATCATAAACGATGACGACATGATGAATACTGTTCTCATCTCTGGACTGAAATGAAGCGTCCCAGTATCAGCAACTTCCATTTGTCTGTATTCAACTAAGTCAGACATACAAAAAGTAAGTAAGTAAACAGCCCATAACTGTCCCACTGCTGGGCAAAGGCCTCCATCATTGAAATCAAGTCATCACTACAATAAATGGGTAATTGCTGAATCACCACGCTTGCCAAATGCGGGTTGGTGATTACCCGGGCTATAGGCATCGAAAAAAACGAAACACACTTTACCTAACTTGCGAATTGAACCCGGAAGCCTTCCGTGCCTGCCTGCCTTCGAGTATCGGACCGAGCGGGTTGCCAATCGGCCAGCGAGGCGAAAAGAAATTTAAAATTAACTGCATATTTTTATGTTTAGAACTATTTTGTTTTCGAAATTCAAATTAATATTGTCTTAAAGAAATAAAATAAAGCATTCTGAATCAACAATAATCAATCTTAACCGTAGCACCAAAAGTATAATATTTTTATGATGTTTATTATGGTATGCCATTTTGCGATTTATGAATCGGAAAGGACTTTTAATGCCAAAATACTGTCCCTTAGCTGTACTATATATATCTAAGTCGAGTCAAACAGCGACTTAGGAATCTTATACTGTTGTGATATCTCAACATATAGGTTTCACAAGGCGCTCGATCTAATTTACTATGACAAGGTACAATAGTGGTTATACACGAGTATTATTGAACTCGACTGTATGGATGTATGGTGATTAATTAAAATATGATTAGGCTAAACAAAATAAAACCTTTTTAGAGCACACCAGTAACTTTAGAGGTCAAAGTGAAAAGCAGGTCATCGAACGTCGGGCACGTGCAAAAGAAACTGAGTCCATACAAACTTACTGTGTTCGTGGATAACATTCCGAAACATACATTGCTCGTCCTGGGAATTGACCCCGGGACCTTCGAGATGCGGGCCGAGCGCTTTACCACTCGGCCACCGAGGTGATATATTATCAAAAAAATATCTGTGTCATTTTAACCTTATGTTTAATAGGTTTAAAAGTATCTTCAAAAAATTTAGAACGCCTGGTAGCTATAATAACGAATCTTAAACGGTAAATTATAAAAAAATATCCCTTTAATTTTAAACTAGTGTCTATAGATAGGTTTAAGTACTTGAACGCAAATTGGAGTATCTTTAATAATCATAGAAAGCCTTAGTTTGAGCCCGTTTTAATGTAGCTATTATAACGACAAAATTAGTTATCCTTTACATCCATTACCACCGCCTTAACCTCTAACTGTGACGTGTAGTCCCACAGGCGTCGCGTGTTTTGCAAATTCTTAAAATTGACCACTTCGCCCCGCTTGCTGCGACTCCACGTCTTAGTAGCTTTTGTTTTGGGGCTAAGACGACCGCGAAAGAAGGTAAACGTGTTAAGGGGGTGCAGCGCGGACGCAAAACTGCGAGTTTCAAGTTTCTTTATGATAGCGAGCGAGCGGCGCGTGGCAGTGGTGTGACAACAGCGCACGACAAGAATACGCACGCACACTAATATCTGTACAGAGTAGGCTGCTGATTTAATTAGAGCAATGTTTACTTTCGTAAAATCATAGGCGTTTGGGTAAAAAATTATAAAAGTCTTAATATTTTTATATTCATATTTTTTAATTGAAAAATAAGACAACAGTGCCCTGCGGAATATCAATACAAACATTTTGATGTCGGATCATTGTTTTATTTGTGCTGTATTTACAAAGTTTCTGAAGAAATAAGTTTTTATATATCATTACTTTTACGTATTGTTAATGCAGGTTCTGGGTATTTGTTTCAAATTACAAGACAACCATGCCCTTGTGAAAGGATCAAGCTAACTTACACTAGTCCTTTTAATGTATATGACCAATTCAGCGCCTAGCACCAGTGACTTAAAAACACGTAAATTTTCGATATTCCGCGCTGCACCCCCTTAAACACGTGAGTAATACTAATAAGAAAATCGGCCGTAGCCTGTGAGGCTACATGTTCCTTGTTGTCATATAAAAAAAAATTCGAACAATTTTTTTATTTTTAGTACAAAATGGTAGGAAACGCTAAGAAACGTCAATCCCAGCCCACGAGTTCATCAAAGAGAAAAATATTACGGGCAGACAGACCATCGTTTGAAGAGAAATTCAATGCCCTCATGCTGGCTTCAGACCAAACTGATACTGAAGGTGATTTTGAAGAGTTCTTGGTTTCTGATCGTGAATTTTCCAGCTTCGTGAAAGTAATCAAGATGATATTATTTATATAAGGTCTATTAAAATGCTAAAAAAGGATCGCATGTCAATTAAGGCTGAAAAGTACCACTAATTGTTAATTATCAATATTTTTTAAAGTCATAATAAAAACTGATTGAATTTATTTATATTTGTTTTATTACATTCCAATAGTTAAATATCAACACAATATTGAATCATCCAAATGCAATTTTATACAAAATTTAACTTGGAAGGCCTGTGAAATGTCATGTCCCTTATAGTGTTATAAAGTCATGTGTGTCAGTTAAAGGATAATAAGATGATACAAAAAATACACCATATAACAAAAGTTTAAACGAAGATTGCTTTAATTGGCAATATTGACAAAAGTTTTCTTTTTCTTAATAAACATGACGGAGGGAAGGAGGGAGAATGATCACAATTAATTCCGAGAACTTTGAGTGGCGTTCGTTAAAACAAAATATGAACTAGTGAAGCGTCTGTCGTTGGAATCTTTTATAGAACGAACTATAAATAGTAAAGCTGAAATTGCGTAAGTCGAATCACCTGTAATGATGTACTGAGGGACGTGCTGCCACCTTTCTTAGACCAATGAGCGGTAAAAGCGCTAGAAAAAATCGCTATAATCCGCTAAAATTATTGTCAATTTAGCGGCTAAATTGACAGCATTAAAAAAAAGTTTTATTTCTAGTATTACCTACTAACACAAATCTTTAAAAAAATAAGGAAATATCAAAAAAAATCTTACTGAATTACATTATTTACATTTTGAAATTGGTATTACGAGTACAAACTAGACATGCTGAATTGTGTTTTTATGATGACATTGCATTGACCAGCAGGTATTGTATACTTTTACAGCAGGAATACTAACTTAGAAAAACATGAGCCGTGATAGGTAAAAAAAGTTGGAGAAACATTGTTGCCAGATCCAATTATTTATCACATCACCAACTCATTTATGCACTCTGCCGGGGTACGATTCTTCCTTATGGATGGCAACATGGCCGGGAGAACACACCACCAAGCGAGTGGAGTTTTACGGAATTTACAAATTCGAAAACTTTTCCACTATGAGTTGTTTTTTACACTACGGCAAATGAGTCTACTTCAAATGATGTTAAGTGGAAATGGGCGCCCGCCCACACACGAAGAAATTGGTGCTCTTTCACACTATGGGCCAAATTAGTCTCAGATGAACGCAGTGGAGGGGACTGGACCGACAGAAGTTGTTTTCAGCAGCTTTGGCGAGTGCCAAGAAAGATGCCAATGAAGCCACGTGATCCGGAGGGATAATTGGTCAAACAATCACCAATTTTGCTGATGTAGTCAACTTTTGCCTTGGCAATTGCTCTTTTGTTGGATCTTGAGGTGGCAATGTATTGTACTTCTTCCTGAGCATTGGCAAGTTTGGGTCTTTACACTGCCATGCCAGGTTATAGGCTTTGTAGACGGATTCTTTAAGGCATGCAGTCGTCTTACCGACCTTGTTAAACCAAGGCTGACTGCGACCTCCACCGGATAACACAGACGAAGGAATAAATAATTCCATCCCCTATAGGATCACGTCCACAATGCTGGCCGCACAGACGTTGACGTCGTCAACAGAAAAACAAAGCCGCAGCCAAGGGTACAAGGGCGGCTATTTATGTATCTGGAACTGGCCAGTTACAGAACAATATTAAAAAAAGTAATTATACCATTTAAAAATACAACTCTTTGGCTGAAAAATTCAATTTTTTAAATTTGTAAACGTTTTACAAGATGGGGCCTGACGCGAATTGGAGGTGGTCGACGAACTGGCGTAATACCTACATTGTTAGGTCAAGACAAGACACCTTTTTTTAACGAAACTTTTTTCTCAGTTACTAATCTCTTTAGTAGGTGTCTTTCTAAATATTATTATAGGTACCGACTTGTTGACCTTTTTTGCATATTGTACAAATATCAAACGTTTATTTGAAACGCATTAATAAATATTCCTTCTAAAAGCTAATTTCTTAGAGCTCCCCGTTGTACAACGTTGTGTATTCTCTGTGCTCTGCGTTTAAGATAAAAAATTGCGTGGCAAGTGCGGGCAAGCAGCTCCGAGCGGTCAAGATAACTTAGCGAACATAATAATTTCGTAAAAAATAGTAAACGCTCGAAAATTTGTTGGATTATTGATAGATCTGTTTAAATATAAAATAATATGACTAGCAATTTTTCACATTACGTAATTAAGCAAAAATCAAAAAAATATGTTTAAAATGGAAAATTTATTGGATTACTAAACAAAGCTATGTATGTAATAATATAAAAACATATTAAAAAATAAATTGGACGGAGCAATTTTTCAGTAGAAGTTATAGTGTAAAATGTTAAAAGTTAAATTTGGGGTTCTCTGAAATGGAAAAAATGTTGGATTCTTTGACATACTTATTCTAACTAGTACAAACGTACGTATACAGAAAGAATTTCAGCCTGAGGAAATATTTACAGAGAGTTATAAGCGACTTTCATGTTTTGGTAAAAATACCTAACTTCTCGTAACAAATTTTGTTGGATTATCATACATCTGTAATCTGTATCACCTAACTTCATCACATGCCAAATTTCAGAGGCAGAGGAATTATTCGGGTTACAGAAGCCCCGTTGATTGGACTACTGACCGACACGGGGTGATTGGGTGCCAGTGGGTGCCGCTTCCCGACACCGCCGCGCCGCCGACGCCGCCGGCCGCTGCGCTGTGTGGTCCGTCCCGTAATTAAATGCAGCGGCAGCGGACGAAGCCCGATCGCAAATGTGAGGGAAAACATTGGGCAACACGATCACCCATATTTGTGTTGTTTGTGTCAACTGAGTCCATCAGAGTGAGTTTTGTTTACTATACGTACTCATTCGATTACGTTTACGAAAACGAAAATTAGTATGGCATTGAAGTAGCGCTCCTGGCGACATACGAGAAGAGTTAAAACTTTGCCATACAAATTCTCGTTATCGTATGGCGAATGAAATTCGCACTAGGCACCCTGTACTTACTATACAAGTACGACATTGCAGATATTTATATTGGCACCTGATGTATATTTGAAATATGAGACATTACTTTGTACGTTACCTTTCATATTTTTAGTTTATTTGTAATGGAAAGGCATGGAACGGCATCGCTGCAATTGAAAGGCAGATATGAAGTTAATGTACTTCCAGAGTTTATCATTCGTGATCCTAAGGTCCTCCAGGCTAAATGTCTTTAGAATGAGTTAGTCCACTAGTCAAAACGTCTATCGAATAATTTGACCTCAAAGGGAAAACGGCCAAGGAGCAAGTCGTCCTCAATTCATGTAGTCCTTAGTGCAAACGGTCTTTAACGGAAAATAACATAAAATCATATAGAGATTAACGCATAATGAGCTCTTTCATGCAAATGTATTGTTTTTGCCACTTATAAAACCTCTTTAGATAAATTCTCTTCCGTGCTTGAAAATTTTACGACTATAATAATTGACATTGTCAATGCTCACGATTGATTAATATCAAACGTATCAAACGTTATATTTTTCGAAAAGTTATTTGTTGTGTGATAAATGGAAAATAATCCAGGAACTTTTGATAAAATTTCAGAAACCAAGCTGGTTTTCATTCAGAGTCAAAAGCAAAAGCCTGTTTTGTTGATTGATGGTTATAGATTCAACAGAATTGTCGTCAATAAAGGCGGCTCTTCGCGATGGAGATGTGCATACCGTGAAAATTGTAGCGCGACTATAACAATTAATAAAGATCAAAACAAAATTTTACGACCGGCGGAACACACATGCAAATCAAATCATATTAAAAATAAAATTGATATTGTTATGAATAAATGCAAAAAATCTGTCTGTAAGAAATATATACCAGTACAAAAGATATTTGAAAAAAATTTTAGTGAATTAGAAAAGGATGAATACGTACCAAACTTTCAGTCAAAAAAAGACACATTACGCCGAGCTAGAAGAAATTTCCTGAAGCAGCAGCGAACTGAAGTTACAAATTTAAATGATGTTAAAGTGCCCGAAATACTAGCCACAGATTTTTTGCTGTGCGAAGACGGTACGGACAATAATAAAATATTAGTATTTTGTCCCAGATTTATGAGATCCGCCTTAAAAAATCTCCAGAATAATTTATTTTTTATTGATGGCACATTTACAAGGACACCCAGACCATTTCACCAAATTGTAACTTTGCATGTAAATCTATGTAGTAGCAGCGAATCTGTACATGTAGTTGGGGTAATTTATGCCTTACTACCCAATAAATTGCAGCATACGTACGAACGCTTATTTGAACTTCTGAAACTACATTTAGATATAAATATAAAAAACATTAAGTGTGACTATGAGGCCGGTCTAAATAACGCATTAAAAAATTCCTTTCCGCAAATAAATATATCAGGATGTTACTTCCACTTAAATAAAGCCGTTTGGAGAAAGGCCGAGTGTTTGAAAGCCAATGAATGCAAAGTGTCAAGAGAGATAATCAGAATTTGTGCAAATTTCCCCCTACTGCCGGCAAGTTACCACGCACCATGTTGGTCATACATTAGGCAACATGCTGGGAATACTGAGGTCATGCAGAAATTTCTCGATTACTTTGAAAGTCAATGGTTAAAATCAACTATGAATATAAGCTGCTACAACGATATTTTTCGAACGAATAATCCTCTAGAAGGTTGGAATAGACGTTTTAATTCAAAAGTAAATAGGAAACCAACATTAGTACTGTTTATCGATGCTCTAAGGAAAGAAGCAAAGTGGCAGGAAATAAGATTTAAAAACAGTATGTTTCATGGTAGCAAGAGGCGAAAGGTGGATATCAGTTTCAACATCCGGTACACAGAAGAAAAGAAGAAATTAGAAGAAGAGAGTATCACACCTTACGAATTTTTAAGAAGAATTACAATTATAAAAAAGATTTTAAATTTTACATATTAACTCTTAAGCTAATAAGCTCAAGTGTAAATTTTAATTAAACAGGAACATAATTTAAGAATAAATAAATAATTACCATAAATAAATTATTTTGACTCTGATTTTTAAATTAGGCTCACGTTGAAACAAGTCGGTGCGAGCCCTTATGGTTGACTCCAGCCTCCGTGTTCTTTTTAAGAACGACATAAATTGAGGACGTTTTGCTCTCAGTAGGTTTTACTTTGCGAACATTAAGCAACAATAACTTTTTGCTTCGAAAACTAGCAAACTATTTCAATTGTGGACGTTTTGCTCTTAGGACATTTTATATAGCGGTTAATATGACACCAAGAACGTTAAGCTTGGAGGACCTTCTGCTCAATAAAGGAGTTTATTGCATGCCAGTTATTCTCAGTACAAGTTTTCCCGCCTTGTAGACGGATCCGAATGGCATCTATTTATAGCTTAAACTGAATAAAATATATTGAATTTTACATTTGAGAAAAGGTAAATGCAATAAGCGTGATACTTATCACGACGAGTCTTATCACAAGCTCCGACTTTTCGGAATGTGACTGTAACTATGACTGACAGCTCCAAGGTGTAGAGCTCTCGTCCAACCACAACTTCGAGTCCAAAGCAAAGACTGCATCAAAAAATCTTGGGGTTCTCTCTAAGGTCAGGCGGTACTTCACGCCAGAACAGCTGCTCCAACTTTATCAAGCACAAGTTCGATATGTATGGAGTACTGCTGCCACCTTTGGGATGGATCAGCCAAATACCATCTGGCTACTTTGGACGCGATCGAAAAACGAGGTAAGAGACTCATTGGTGACCCTGCCCTGATAGACGTCAAGCTGCAAAGTCTAGAACATCGGCGTTGGGTGGCTCGTCTGTTGGTCATCTACAGGATTCATTTCGGGGAGTGCGCAAGGAATTGCAGGACCTAATCCTACCATCCACTTTCCGCTATCGGAGCGCGAGACGCGAGTTCCATCCCTATGTTGTAGATATGCCACCTTATCGCACGAGCCGATTCGGTTCAACTTTCTTAGTGCGTACAGCTAGGGAATGGAACGCGCTGCCTGCGAGTGTGTTCCCTGAAAGGTATAATCTGGACCTCTTCAAGACCAGAGTGAATAGATTATTTCTAGGCAGATATGTTCCATCCTCGACCGCACCGTCACTTAACATCAGGTGAGGTGTAGTCAAATGCCTACCTATAACCAATAAAAAAAATAGTACATTGTTCACCGAGAGGAGAAAGTGACCGATTACCGTCGAGGGTGTCGTTTGAAGCCCGAGCCGTAGGCGAGGGCTTTAAAACACCCGAGATCGGGAATCGCAGTTTCTCTCGAGTGATACATAGTGCTTTATACTATACCTGATACTTTATCAAATTTACGGTAGAAAGTACGTCATTGCATATCGAACAAATATGCGGGGAGAAAACGCATCTGAGCGGGAGAGAAAAGTGTATGAAAATCCATTTCTTACGTGGTTTTTGCGTTTTCTCCCCGCATATTTGTTCGATATGCAATGACGTACTTTCTACCGTAAATTTGATAAAGTATCAAGGTACTTTCCAAGCAGGTGTAGTATAAAAATCTTTATATATAAAATTTTTTTGTGCGTGTGTATGTTATTGAACTACTTCTAAACGGCTGGACCGATTTGGATGAAATTTTCTATGTGTGTTCAAGTGGATTCAAGAATGGTTTAGATTTACAATTGGACCCGGTAGGTGGCGCTGCTATAGGGGTCCATCATGGGATACAAGTGTTCTTAAGCGGACGAATGATTTGTTTGTTTTGTTGTCATGGAAACTTTCAAAGCGGTACAAAGTCCGCCGGTCAGCTAGTATATATATACTACTCAAAACAAAATAAGGGCCACGAGGTATTTTGTATGTACCATGAAAATAATAAAACCAATATTAATTTTTTTGTCTCCATAACGAAAACTAATGTTGTTTTTACCGTGTAGACCAATAAATTTATTCCAATAATAATGATTAAAAAGTTTATTTGCTTTTGAAAGAAAAAACACATTTAAGGTTAAAAATAAAAACAATGTAAAGTTACTGAAAACAAAAGAAAATACTCCATGCTCATCTTTTAGTAACGGGTATGCCCCCCTCGTTTCGTTACGCACTCCTGAAGCCTGGAGTGCATGCTCTCAATCAAATGCCTGACATTTTCCATTGGAATCTCTTCCCAGGCTCTTTTAACAGCGTTGATGAGTTGCTGTTGGTTGTGGATTTCCTGATCACCGTCTCTAACTCTTCGTTTCAACTGATCCCACATGTGCTCTATTGGATTTAAGTCCGGACTGTTCGCCGGCCACGGCAAGACTTGAATTTGAGACGCTTCCAGTACAAACCGAGTCGCTTGAGCCGTGTGTGCACGAGCATTGTCTTGCATCAAGATGAATCCAGGACCCGCTCGCTGGGCAAATGGGATCACATGTGGTCTGACGACTTCCTCAATATACCGCTGAGCAGTAACAGTACCCTCATTTAAAATAGCGAGCTCAGTTTTGCCGTGTAAGCTTATCCCGCCCCAAATCATTACATTTGGACCACCAAAACGATCGACTTCATGGATGCAGGCTTCTGAAAATCTCTCGCCGCGTCTTCTCCATACTCTAATACGCCGATCGTCGTTAAAAAAATTAACTTTGCATTCGTCTGTGAAGAGCACCATGCCCCATTGGTTTATGTCCCAGTCCAAATGTTGACGGGAAAATCTTAAACGATTTGCACGATGATTTCTGGTTAATGGAATACGGACAACTCGCCTTCTTGATGCCTGCTGGTCTTCATGCAATCGATTACGAATAGTTTGGTCACTGACACGAGTACCCGTTGTGAGCCGTAAACGATTTTGCAGCTTGCGGGCCGTCGTTGTGCGATCTCGGCGCGCACTTAATCGAATGTAACGATCCTCTTGAGCTGTTGTAATGCGAACTCTGCCCGAACCAGGTCTTCTTCTAACACTGCCGGTCTCTTGGAAACGATTCCATAGATTTTGAATAGCTCTTCGAGAAAATCCCAATTGCAAACCTACAGATCGCTGCGAATGACCTTCTTCAATCATTGTAACGGCTCTGGTTGCTGTCAGCGAGTCCATATGACGCCTGCGTGCTTGTGGCATATTGCAAAAGATGTTTCTGACTCGAGATATCAATGAACTCTGATAATTTCTAATAAACCAAGAAGCTAAGGAAAGCAAAACGTCAAAGAAAATGCAATCAAAATTTTCAAAAATAATTTTAAATCAAATTTTATTTAAAATTGTTGCCAGCATTAGATGAATACTACAATATTAAAAAGTTTAGGTATCAAAGAGTTTGTATACTCAATATTTTACTACTTTCAATATGTAAATGTTTAATAATTTACACCAAAATGAAAAAATACCTCGTGGCCCTTATTTTGTTTTGAGTAGTATATATATCTACCTAAGACATATACGTAGGTGTTAGAACTTGCATTTTTTATATTATTATATTCTGTACGGCAAATGACTCCACTCCGCCTGATGTTAAGTGGAAATGAAATCCAGACGTGAAGACAACAGGGTGCCTGTGTGAGTTTTGTTTACTATCTGTATTCATTCGATTACGTTTACGAAAACGAAAATTTGTATAGAATTTTTTTAACACTTTTCGTATGTAGGAGGCACTGCTTCAATGCCATACTAATTTTCGTTTTCGTTAACGTGATCGAAATCGAAAAACGAAAATTAGTATGGCATTGATGTCTTAGGTAGATATATATATATATATACTAGCTGACCGGCGGACTTCGTACCGCTTTGAAAGTTTCCATGTCGTTAATGTAGTGGTTTATGGTCCGTTCTATCTATCCATCCATAGGGAAGGCTGTACCCCAGCAGTGGGGACATAAAATGAGCTGGTGATGACGATGATGATGATGATGATCGAATGTCAGATGAAATTCGCACTAGGCACCCTGGCGAAGCGTGAAAACAACGCAGCATTTCACGATAGGTATTTGTGCTTAAATTAATATGTGATGTACCTATTAACACTTTTGATTTACAGTGTAATACCGTCACAGATAAATACCGTGAATGAGTCTGGAAATTGGATTAGTTTGCTCGTCTTTTTTAATTCTATCTACAAAAAAAAATAAGTAACAAAATGTTAATTGAGAGTTTTTTTATTTTGTATATTTATCCTACATGTGGAGATTTGTAAATGGCATTGTCTAACTCACATTGTCTAGTTATAGTTGATATTTGACAAGCAAATAAATAAATAAATAAATAAAAATATATTTTAGCCATATTGCAACTACTTGCTAAGATGTTTTTATGATTTCCTTCGTATTTCTCTTGCAAAGAAATAAATGTCTTGAACCTTAATGATGAAAGAAAGAACAATCTGTGGTTTCTTAACATAGAGATACTACATCAGTTTCAGAACTATAAAATCTAATATATAAAATTCTCGCGTCACAGTTTTCGTTGCCATACTCCTCCGAAACGGCTTGACCGATTTTGATGAATTTTTTTGTGCTTATCCGGTATCTATGAGAATCGGCCAACATCTATTTTTCATCCCCCTAAATGTTAGGGGTAGTCCACCCCTAAATTTTTTTTAAATTTTTTGCCGGGTCATCCGGTATCTATGAGAATCGGCCAACATTTATTTTTCATCACCCTAAATGTTAGGGGTAGTCTACCCCTAAATTTTTTTTTTATTTTTTATGGCAAAACAACGTTTGCCGGGTCAGCTAGTCTAATATATAAAATTCTCGCGTCACAGTTTTCGTTGCCATACTCCTCCGAAACGGCTTGACCGATTTTGATGAAATTTTTTGTGCTTATCCGGTATCTATGAGAATCAGCCAACATCTATTTTTAATCTCCCTAAATGTTAGGGGTAGTCCACCCCTAAATTTTTTTTATATTTTTTATGGCAAAACAACGTTTGCCGGGTCATCCGGTATCTATGAGAATCGGCCAACATCTATTTTTCATCCCCCTAAATGTTAGGGGTAGTCCACCCCTAAATTTTATTTTTATTTTTTATGGCAAAACAACGTTTGCCGGGTCATCCGGTATCTATGAGAATCGGCCAACATCTATTTTTCATCCCCCTAAATGTTAGGGGTAGTTTACCCCTAAATTTATTTTTTATTTTTTATGGCAAAACGACGTTTGCCGGGTCAGCTAGTAGTAATATAAAAAGATACAATATCAGTGTAGTCAAAATTATGTTCCCAAATGAATTATTAGGTATATTATATATATTATAGTTATTAACGTATAATTAACTTCATGCGATCCTTTTATTGTGATACACTTGCATAAATAACAATTAATCACCCAACGGTTGAGTATAAGTTTTAAGAGCGGAATTTGAACTCGCTCTACCTTACAAGTTAGGGCTCTTTCAAATAAGGCGTTTCGTGTCGAACCGCTGCCGTGAGGGTACTACATAAGTACTATTAGTTATTCTGTGCCGTGAGCACTGAGTAAATATACCCACAGAGTAAATGTAAATATGGGGTCTGAACCTAAGTAGTGGGGCACCCCGTGGTAGCGGAGCGCCTACCCTATGCACTCGAATGGCAGGCTAGTAAATGCGTTGGCGATATCGAGCGATACCGCCAGCACGACTTCACCTTGCGCAACAGCCTCATGCGAGTGCGCTTTGACGTCTATAATGGCGTCAATCGTAGAGCGACCCTCTCTGAACCC
Source organism: Eudonia mercurella (assembly GCA_963082485.1). NCBI lineage: Eukaryota > Metazoa > Arthropoda > Insecta > Lepidoptera > Crambidae > Eudonia > Eudonia mercurella. The sequence goes on along the minus strand of OY720022.1, from coordinate 9,222,433 downwards.
GTACTGGCAAGAAGCCAAGTCCGGGCCTACCGAACCTAGATGGTCGTTGATTCGGCGAACCAGCACGCGTTCGAAAAGCTTACCGGCTTCGTCCAATAAAACGATTGGCCGGTATGCCGAGGGCGAATCCAACGGTCGCCCCTCCTTCTTCAAAAGTACAAGCCTTCCAGTTTTCCATCTAGAAGGGAATAGTCCTGAAGACAAACAGGCGTCTAGAAACACTCGGAATCGTTCTTCTAGAATTTATTCGGCCATCACCCAGGCACCCCCGGGCGTGCCTAGGTGGCATCCGGACCCGGAGCCGTCTTCTTGGCCCGAAGCCTCAGAAAGGCCGCGCTCAACTCACCAGCTGTGACTAGCGGAATCTGGGCATCGGCTAAGGGTTCATTCCGAGGCGGTGCCATTTGAGAAGGCTCAAACACGGCACTCTCCGGGAGCAGATGATAGACTCCAATAGAGGAGGCTCGAGACTCGGTCGGGGGGGGTGGGTTGGGGGGACTACGTTGCGGAGTTTTCCGTGAACGGAACGATACGGTCGCCCCCATGGATCTAGGTTAGGTTGGTACTCTGGGGGCCGAACAAAGTGAAAGCTTCCTTATAGCGCGCAAAATTTATTTTTACTACGATTTTGTTTAAGATTGTATATATACGTAGATTACTAAATGGCGCCTAAAAGAGCCATACCATTTTGTGTTTGTTATTCTTCTACAAAATTACTTTGCACTAAAACTACTGAAAATTGGAAAACTCGCCGGATCGCCGGTTGGGAAGGAAACGTGATATAGATTCTTTCATATCATGGGGAACTTTACAGACGACGCCGACGACGACGCCGACGACGACAGCGACGATTATGACATTTCCGATAGCGATGAAGAATAAACAAAGTAATTAATAAAATGTTTAATAAGATATTTAGGTAAATTAACTTATATTTTTTCGTGTTTATAATCGAAAAGTGATATCTTAACTATTTATGCTACCACCTAGTTCACCATAGTGCTGTAATATGTCAAAAAGAACTTCGTATTTGGAATTTAGACTGCTTTTCGCTGACATGACAGATAAATGAATAAATATCGTGCGGCTAGCGTTAATACGAAAACGACCTTAGAGTTCAAGACCGTATCCGACCCGTGCGAATTAAGACAACTATCTACATACTTTGAAAGTAAATGTGAGAGAGTAAGTGTGTTCGCACCACTCCGTCACAGTATACATATAAGCTAAAATATATACTGTGACTCCATCGCTCAAAATTAGAGATTTTGAAATGTTTGGAAAACCAACGCTCAGAGCGATGCCACGCAATCCACGTAGGTACTAGTTATACGGTCTCCATTCGTGGGCACTCCTTCTCGCCACTGCATAACTCCAAATAAATGGATTTTGGAATGTTTGGAAATCTAACGTTCAGAGTGATCATCATCATCATCATCATCATCATCAGCTCATTTATGTCCCCACTGCTGGGGCACGAGCCTTCCCTATGGATGGATAGGGAGAACGGGCCATAAACCACCACGCGGGCCCAGTGCGGATTGGTGGTTGTTAACGACTACTAATGCAGCCGGGACCAACGGCTTAACGTGCCTTCCGAAGCACGGAGGAGCTCGAGATAATAAATTTTTGGTCACCCATCCGATGACCGGCCTTTGCGAATGTTGCTTAACCTCAGCACTCGCAGACCGGGCGCGTTAACCACTGCGCCATCGAGCTCCTCTCGGAGTGATGTTTGTTTACTTTTTACACTTTTAATAATTGTCTACAAAAATATCATAAGGGTTTTAATAAAACGCTATTTTATAAAAAAAAATATTTATTCATCATCTTTAATTAACATGCTATCTAGAATGCAGCAGTAGGATACAAGCTGTCAGAATTATATCTAGCCCAAGAAAGAAACCATACAACCACCAATATATGCGAACAGCACCCAACTGTTCCACTAACGGCCTTACAGTTACAGTAATATCCTGTTATGCTGTCTTCTGTGTGTCCTGAATTTGAATTATATGTTATCTATATATTAATACGTGAACCAAAAACTTTGTACCCGTTTTTACGAAAATTGCGCGGACAGAGGAGTATGAAATTTTGCACACATAAAGTTTATATAGAGAAGGTTATCCAAATGTTAATTTTTTTTTTAAATTATGCATAAAAAATACATTAAATAAAAAAACAACATTACACACACTACCGTGTATTTGACACACACGTATTGTTTGTCTTTAATGCGGCCGACATCTGTCAATACCAATCCAAACTCACATTCTATCATTTGAAATTTTTCATTATTAGGATACAATCCGTGCAGCCTTAATACAATTTCGGTCGAATTTCGATCACTGGGCGACCACTAGTATATACATATAATTACACCTTACTCGAATGTGGAGAGAACGTATACGACCACGAATTAAGGGTCCTGAAATGTCTTCACTCTCAGGCTCTTCTTTAGTTGTGAATTGATTTCAATATTGAAAACTCCACCATATCTACATGCTCTCCATAATAGGATAATAATAATAAACTAGTGGTCGCCCAGTGGTCGAAATTCGACCGTATTTTCTATATTAAGGCTGCATTAAGGATTTATCCTAAGCAATGAAAAATTAAAAAAGATAGAATGTGAGTTTGGATTGGCATTGACAGATTTCGGCCGCTCCTCTTCCAGTTTAGAAATTTATGAAAAATGTATGAAACAGTGTTTATTTAATTTAATGTATTTTTGTATGCATAATTAAAAAAATATTAGCATTCTGCACTCCTTCTCTATATAAACTATAAGTGTGAGAAATTTCATAATCCTCTGTCCGCACAATTTGCTTAAAAAGGGATCCAAAGATTTCGCTTCACGTATTAATATATAGATAACACAATCGAAATTCCTTTTGACAGATGACCACCAGATGACTGGGACTGACATTGCCGTTTTTGTTTGAATTCGTACTTTATAAACAGAGAAAAGCAGAGGTATTGATCATTACATTAACGACATTACTTATAGTAATACGTGATTTGTATTAAGAAACCTTAACTATTAAAGGCTGTCATTTAAGAGAATACTTATTTTTTTATTTTTACCTTTACCTTTTTTCTTGAATTTTGAAGAATAAAATGTAATAAATTAATTTGATTTATGTTTATTTATTAGGTATGGCTAAGAAATGCTTAATATCAGTGCCGTAAAGCATTATAAAATCCCCAATGCTGGTTCCACAGCACTGTAATTCGTGGTAAAAAATTACGTGAGAAACGCACAGTAGTAGACCGCCATCCATCAAGATGGTGTGGATGGAAAGACTGTCGATTGCGTGTAGTGCGGTGAAGGAAATCAGCGGCAGGAATCAAACTAAACAATTCCTCAGAGCGAGGAGACCGAGGATTTCGAGGAGCTCGATGGCGCAGTGGTTAACACGCCCGGTCTGCGATTGCTGTGGTTAAGCAACTTTCGCCAAGGCCGGTCATCGGATGGGTGACCAAAAATTTACCATCTCGAGCGCCTCCGTGCTTCGGAAGGCATGTTAAGCCGTTGGTCCCGGCTGCATTAGCAGTCGTTAACAACCACCAATACGCACTGGGACTTTGTACAGACACACAAACGTTGCCAGCGCTGCCTCGGCCCACACTACGAGAACGAATGCAAATCGATAAGGGCATGCAAAGAGTGTGGAAACTGACCACCACACATCCCTCCACGGTCCAGACGACCCAGCGCTCTCAGCTCAATAGTCAGCCCATCTGCTTCCCCTAAACCTGAGGGAGCAGCCGAGGCAGCGTCCGGTACACAGCACCGCCCATGCGATACAGTCCACCTCCGCTCACAACATCAGCCCACCCAGGTCGCCGAGTAGGCCCCGCGAACACCGTCAGCAACTATGACTACCTACAATTACGGAACACCTTAGCGAGGAGGAACACTCACCTCATACACAATCAGCTCACACACAATCAGCTCACACACATTCAGCTCACACACTCAGCTCATACATACTCGGCTCATACGGACATAGCCATCTTCACACAGCCAGAGTATTGTTATCGTGGTAGTATGCTAACTTTAATATCTCCACGTATGGCACGACTTTTGAACTTGCGTCTAAACTCACATCCTTAAAAATAACAGGAGTTGGGAGTTTCGCCTATATCTGGCAACCTTAATTGTGGCGCATGCTTTGCACGCTCGCTGTTTCCATGGAAACCGCCTGTAGCTCGTAGCGCGTAGCGTAGCTCAGGACCTCGACTCGGTATTTAATAACGTCCACAATCGTTTCAAAGCAAAGCCCTGATTTTCACATTTGGAAACACGATTGTCTTTAAATAACAGATTCGAGGCTCAGATGTGATGTGTGTAATGTTTTTATGGAAAAGTAGCCGAGCACAGAATGCGCCAGTGGATTATATCCCCTGTTTTTCAAAGTCTACATGTTCGTAATTTATATAGAATAGAAGAGAATAGAAATATTTTTTTTTTAGTACAATACATCACACATATCAATTATAATAAATATCTTGATAAATATACAGAATTATGAGTGCATCTGCATTTGTATGGTTACTTATGGTAGTGAAAGTAATCTTAAATATGTATTATCATTTAAATTGTCTAGTAAAATTTCACATAATTATTAATCTTAGATTATAGGCATATAAAACAATATTTATTATCCCGACATTTAAGATTTACGGAAGGAAGGAAGGATTTGGCCAAATACATCGTGATGTGCAATATAGGAGTATTATATATTAATAAAATAAACATTTAGTCTCTTATCCTGTGAACCGGCATTGCGAAATGAGCTTAACTTGCAAGATCGCAAATAGATGCGCCCGACATGGGTACAACTGGGTACAACCATGCATAATGGTCCATTAAAAAACATAATTCAATATTGTATGTAAAAATATATGTGTATGTGTTATATTTACTTAGACGCTGTTAATGATCTTAGTTTGCAAGTAAATTTTCGTTTTAATATTTCTCCGCTTCATCCGGTCTACCAGCTTTCTCCATCCGGTAGTGCTCAGTAAAATTATAATTAGTTTAAGCTCGTATCGCTGATGTATGGTATATTTTGAAAGAAACATTGTATCTGTTTCACTAAAATTATGTGGATAACTGTTATTGACTTTGTCATTATTTGTAAAGCATTATTAGTATTTACGCTGTTGTTATCACGAATAAAATAAAATAAAAAACCCAATACGAAGATTTGGCCGAGTATGTCAAAAAAAGGTTAGTACCTAGTTAAAATAAAAAAGTAAACAGCTTATACTGCCCCACTGTATGGCAAAGGTCATCATTAAAATCAAGTCATCGCTTCAGTTTGATGGATTTGAAATAGGTTGAACATCCGTATTTATAAACAAGCCATTACTCGCTACTTAGCAATTTCTTTGTTAAGCCATTAATTGTTCTAAGAAACGAAACTAAGAAAATTTAATTCTATAAACAAGTAACGTATATTACTCAATATACTAAACGTATATTGGTCTTCACTGTGAATTCATAGAGAAATCTAGATTGCTTGAGTAAAAATATTGGTGACTATTGCTTGGCTAAAAATTCTAACTTTTGACGGTTCTAACGTCATCGGATTTCATGACTAAGGTTGTTTTTATAAATACAGATGTTACGAGTACACGCTAGCTAGATCTGCTAAATGAAACAAATGATCTGATCTTATAGAACATGACGTGTAGATGCAGCGTGGCATATGGAAGCATCATGATGCGTTCTCGGACTGGATTAGCTTGTCCGCTGGTGTGCCTCAAGGTGGTGTGCTGTCACCACTTCTTTTCTCTGTCTTTATTAATAAAATCTCTTTGTTATTTCTTCTCCTTTCTATCTTTACGTCGATGATCTCTTTCGGAGATCGTGAAAACGATTCAAGCCCTAAATCAAGACTTATCTGCTGTCCAAGCATGGCCTAAATCTTTTGGTCTTATTGTAAACCCTGCAAAATCACAAGTCATGATTGTGGGCAGCGATAGGTTAAGAGGCAGGCTAGATTGGAGTTCTATACCTGCGCTTCTTTACGACACAGCGTTCCCATCAAGTACGCCGAGAGAGTAAAGAACCTTGATTTGACGTTGGATTGTGAAATGTCCTGGTCAGCTCACATCAGTGAAAACAGTAAACACCTACATTTTAGTTTCCTCTCCCTCAAGCGGCTTCAATACTTTCTCCCCTTTCAAACCAAAATTATGCTCGCGCAATCCCTTCTTCTTCCTATACAAGACTACGTCGACGTCTGTTACCTGTATGTGATGCGACTGAGGAGCAACTGCTGAAACTAGAACGAACAAATTATACGGCTTTAGATCCTAAATAGGTTCACAATAGTTGTTCAATTGCATTACAGAGGCATTATATTAGCATTATTGTGGTCAAGGAAGGTAAAAATTGCATTAAAGAAGCATTATATTAGCATTATTGTGGGTCAAGGAAGGTAAAAATTGCATTAAAGAAGCATTATTATGGTCAATGAAGTTGCTAATCGCATTACAGAAGCTCTAGGCTAGCAATATTTTTGATAATGAAAATGTTAACTGTATTACAAAAACATTAGACGAGCTATTTAGGAGTTCACAGTTAAAACTTAATAAACCCTACATCATTGCAAAAACATCTTTAACACCACGGTACAAATGTTTATAATACATTGACGTTATAATTAAACTATTACTTTGTCTCGCAATATAAAAAATAGACGAAAACTGTCTATGTCAAAACGCTTGATTAAAAAAACAAAATTTATAATACTGGGTAATAGTTTTTGACTCTTTGCTGGCATGAAATAACTTTCATGCCAGCAAATATTAATGCGCAATATAGTTTACTGTAAATGTTTTTCATTGAAAATTTTCACGATCCTTCGATATTTTGTGGTTTTCATTTACAATGTTATATAGATATGTGTAGAATAACCAAAACAATTGTGTATTTCTAGTATAGAACGTATTTTGCATAAATATCATAATAGTATTGGTTGGGCAGTATATTAAATTAGGTTTTATCCTTGTTTTATAGTATTATTGCTTTTATAAATAGGACAGAATGATAATATTTTAGGTTATAAAATATTTACAAAATGGTTTCTGTCAATAGCATCCCGGTGAGCCTTTAAAAAAGCTAATTAATGCCGCCAGCAGTGTAAATACTCACACGTGAACAATTATTAAGCCGGAGTTTTACTTTACGAATACTATAAAGTAAAATGAATGTATATACAGCCATTCGCATTACAATAAGTCACGTGTATTTGATTAAAGAGTCTGATAGAAAGAATCTGAGAAGACTCTAGAAAGAAATAGAAGAATCTGATATATGCACCGGCACCGGCCGGTCGCACTCACATGTGATATTGTTTTATAGAAAATTGACAAATTAATTAAAATAATAAAAAAACAAAGTATTGAAAAAATCCATGAGCGGTAGTGGAACCTCACCTCATGATATGCCGGAGAAGGTGCACTACCAACTATGTTATCGTAGCTCTCACTATTACTCACTATCTTCATTGACCTGGCAAAAGCGTTCGACGCGGTCTCCATCCCCCACCTCTTAAATAAACTGCACAAGCTTGGTATCAGAGGTCTGCCACTGAGCCTACTTCATAGCTACCTGTGCGATAGAAGACAGAGGGTAAAAATTCTAGAAAATGTCAGCGATGAGTGCTCAATTGACTATGGGGTACCTCAGGGGAGCATTCTGGGACCTACCTTATTCCTAACCTACATCAACGACCTCTGCCAGCTTAACCTAAAGGGTGGACGAATAGTTACTTTTGCCGATGATACTGCCCTCTTCTTCTCTGGGGGAACCTGGTCGGAGGTCTTTAACTTGGCACAAACTGGATTCACGGAAGTCTGCAAATGGCTCCACACCAACGTCCTAACCCTAAATGTGCAAAAAACAAAATTTATCTCTTTCGCCTTGAGATCAGATCAACGCCACCACTCATCCCTGTTCATTAGAGCCCACACTCCAGGCTGCAACGACCAACAGCATTGTAAGTGCCCTCAAATATGCGAAACTGACTCCACTAAATATTTAGGAGTCCTTTTGGATCGTACGCTTAGCTTTAAGGAACATATTGAAGCTCTCGTTTCTAGATTACGTAAACTAATCTACATGTTTAAATGTCTCAGGAATGTAGCTGACCGCAACGTTATCAAAATGGTGTTCTTCTCACTGTGTCAGTCACTCGTTGAATACTGTATAACAGCATGGGGCGGCTCAGCTAAAACCTTCCTCATTGAAGCTGAGAGAGCACACCGAGCAATACTGAAAGTCAGCGCTGGCCTTCCCTTTCGCTCACCTACCTTTGAGCTATACAAATATTGGGATCTTCTCACGATCAGGCAATCTTTCATTCTACACACGGTTACTAAACAACATTCCCTAATAACATATAACCCAAGTAATGTAGAAGGAAAACGAAGAAAATACACTGTGTGCCTTACTAAAAGAAGAAACACCGCATTTTGCCACAAAACATTTACCTTCCTTGGCCCACACCTTTATAACAAATTAAACAAAATACTTAACCTGTTCCCGCTAAATAAATACAATTGTAAAAAGAAAATTATGACATACCTTAAGACGCTAAATTACGAAGAGACTGAAAAGATTTTGACAATTATTAAATAACAAATAACCCACATCCTTCACTAACTCACTCACGCGCACACACTCACACACACACCCCTACACCCTCACACACACACATACACACACACACATACACACACACACACCCTCACACACACCCCTTACACACCCTCAAACACACCCCCTCACACACACTCACACACATATTATACACCTAGCACATAAGAATTAATTCAATTAGTTGTAACTTGTATCTACCCTTTAGTTTGTATTACTTACCTTCTCTTGCAAGGCTTGATACTTATCTTTGTGCTTTCCCAACAAATGTAGTATAGACACTCACCTGTCTATTGATTAATATCCGCGGGAGGGCCCTGGTGACCTGTACTACAGTTTTCTTCAAACCTCTTCAGGCACCAGTCTCTCACAACGATATAGGTCATAAATTAAAATCACAAACTTAGGTTTGTAACTACAATTAGCACTAAGTCGTAGAATAATTAAGACCTATTTATTATTGTGGAGAGAAATAAACGATTCATTCATCAGCTCTATCGAACTCGCCGAAATTAATCAACACTATCTACTCTTACTCTGTAAGCCAAAGGAGCTATTCTAAATTATATATAACCATGATCATAAAATAATTGAACTTTGATTAAGGTAAATTACAAACAAGTATATAAACGAACTAATTATTAAAAAAAACAATCAAACATTAAAAATGACGCCGAATATGCCGAATACGAATATTGGGCCGAAAATTCAGCACATCCGTAATTTCATACCTACCTATGCGTCAGACTATATGGCAAAACATGTTAAATAGCATAGTTATGTAACATGTTACTATGTAACGTGGACTCACCTTTATAGAGCAAGTTCCCCAAGGCTGCCAGACCACTAAATAAGGAGACTGCAGAAGGTAAGTATTATATATACCGTGACAGGTTAGACGACGGACGCGTTTAAGGAGGTAAACTAGTAACTTATCTACATCCCTTTTAGTTAAAAAAAGGTTATAGCAAATTTTATAACACGCGAGTTATTACGCGTTTTTAAAAAGTGAACTATCGGCATTTCGCATGTACTACACGCACGAGTAAGGTCAACCGCACGCGCGGACTACGACTCGCTAGTAGGGTTCGAAGTATCGGCTTCGGGTATCGATACCAAGTACTCATGTGGCATCGAGGGACAAGTATCGGTCCTAAAGTATCGATACTACTCAGTATCGAGTATTTGCGGAAATCAATTAATTGGACCTGCAAACACGTGAACTTCGATTTTTTTCCATGCATGGGACATAATATGGGAGATGTAAACAAATAAAATATTTAATACAAAGGTAAGAAGGAAATATATTTTTAAAAATCAATTTAAAACCACTCTTCTTCTGGGCGTCTGGCTAAAAACAATAATTTATTTAAGCGCTTCGGCTTTAAACGATTGCGCGTTTGAGTCATTATAGCCCCAGCTTTTGAAAACAGCCTTTCGGCAGGGACAGAAGTGGCTACAGCTACAGCGTGATGCCTAAATTCCCTATAGAGACGGAAAAAGTTCCTTCATATCAAACTATCCAAAGTCGAACGGCTTGTGGAACGAACGACGAATGAACAAACAGCTGTTTTAGTGTTGCAATACATAATATACTTATTGCTAGTAGGCAACTCAGCGCGGTACGAAAAATTTTGATGTGAAGATAAAATAAAGTACCTACCTACTCGATACCAGGCGAATGTTGAGTACTTGCGAAAAGTATCGAACTGAGGCACCGAGTACTCAGTATGAGGTATCGCGATCAAAAGTATCGATACCTACTCAGTATCGAAATATCGTTCGATCCCTACTCGCTAGTCGCTTTGCTCGCCCGCGTAGTAAATTGTAAATAAACAGAAAGACCATTTCAGTTAGGAAAAACGTTAAAAATTAAGGTGGTGTTTTTTTATTTTTAATGGAACAGGTATCCGCTTTTCATACACCTCCTTTAACGCGTCCGTCGTCGTAGACACGGTGGTATGCCGCGCTCAGATAACGCACACAGAAGCTCTCGCGGACAAGGAGTCGTTGTTGTGTGGCTGTCTGTGTGGCTGTCTGTGTTTTTTTTAACTTTTTTTTTTTTACTTATTGTGTGTGTATTGTATGTATTGAGTGTGTATTGTCCTTTATATTTTGTTTGTTTATTTGTAATGGAAAGTGTCGTTTTATGAAAGGGCATTTCCCAATATTTTGACGCTTTATGGGAGAACCGGTTCTTCTCAATACAAGGAAAACGAACGAACGAACCGATGGCATTGCCATTCATAAGAGCTATTTGTAGCCTAAACTGAATAAATGATTTCGAATTTTTAATTATGTTTTAGAAAATTTTGTCAACCATTAATCGACAACGCCAGACACTTTCCGTGGGCGGTTGCTTGCGCCAGACGCCAATAATTTTGCATCAATTTAAGTTATTTCCTGCGCACCCTTGTTTCACCAAAACAAGCCACCGAGTAAGCGCCGGAAGTTTGTGTTTCTTGCGGATGTGGCCACTCTAGCCTACGGGACTTGCACAACCGTCTCCCCCTTGCGAAGTTACTTCTATGTATACCTATGTGGCAGTCGGATTGTATAATCCGCCACATTATATTACAGCTAGCCGTTTTCAAAAACAGGACCGTTTTGAAATACGGCGGTTCAACGACTATCATCTCAGCCAAAAGGCGTCCACTGCTGGACTCCCCCACGGATCTCCATGAGGGGTATTTGCCGTAATCGCCACGCTTGGCAGGCGGGATGGCGATCGCAGTTGGTTAAGAGTAACCTCAGAGAGATGCTGCTGCCCATCCTCTGGAATGGTCCCTTAGTCGGCTTTTACGACACCCTCGGGAAGATATGGGGTGGTGCAATTCCTTATCCCCGGCACCACACAGGGGTTCAACGACTAGCCGGATTGTAATTGCGATACGATCTTCATTTAGGTGGCCCACTTTTAGCCGCATCGTACTACTAGTTAGATTGTAGGGTGACCATGTCGTGGCCGGATCTTAAAATTGATCACTTTATGATGTAATCGACCATTTCATCAAATTGCCGTATTTCATGATATGCCCAGCTTAAACTGATCATATCGTTAAAGCGTCAACGTTTGATGATATGCCCGTCCACGTTTGGCCATATCGTTAATGTAGAAAATCTTACTGATGGTTAAGTTAAGTTTTTAAAAAAAATCCCGAGCGAAGCGTAGCGTAGTGAGGACCAGTCACGGAAGGGTCAATATTTTACGATATGATGATCACTAAAGTTCGACCATTTCATGAAGTAGCCGCGCGTTTAGTTGCCCATATCGAGAAACGATTTCTTATTATCATTGATCTGCTCAAACCACAGCATGATGTGGCCAATAGACAGTGAAACATTTCATGAAATAAAAACTGTCAAAGCGGCGGCTAATGACTGTATTAGGTACATTAGGGCTAGCCGTCTTGAAGAACGTAAGGCCCGAATACATTCCGGCGGGTTTTCATTCAGCCGCATTCAATCCGGCTAGTCGTTGAACCGCCGGCCGTATTTCAAATCGGCCCTGTTTTTGAAAACGGCTAGCCGTAACGTAATGCGGCCGATTATACAATCCGACTGCGACATAAACATTATATTAAGAAAGTCACAAACTTTTTTAGGGTTTCGTTACGAGCATTGTTCTAGTACAACAATACCTTTTTACACGACTGACTGCCAAAAAAAGGAGTTATAAAAACACAAATGCTGAAAAAATTTCCACGAGCAGGACCTGAAACCTTCAAAGTAAAAAGTGTTGAATAATTTCGGCGGGCTGGTTAGAACCACGATAGCTCATTGGAAGAGCACCTGACCCGGAATGTCAGAAGGGTGCAGGTTCAAATCCTGCTCGTGGAAATTTTTTCGGGTTAGTTCCGCTATGGTATGGTTCCGCTATGGCACCCTCGCAAAATGCCTACCAAAAAGTCCCACTATGGTACTCATCTATTAGATCTACGTCAAACAATAGAAGGTACAATTGAAAAGAAAAGTATAACTTTTTAGTCTTTACCGGACAGTCTTTTAGGAGTGTAAATAAATAAAGTCTGTTTGCAATATTGAATCAGTCTTGTATTCATTCAAAATATTTATTACAAAAATCAATAACTGGAAAGAAATATTAACTACAATGTAAACTTTAAAAAAACAAATCAAAAATATTAATTACCAACATAAATAATCAACAACTGGAAAGAAATATTAATTACAATGTAAACTTTAAAAAAACAAATCAACAATATTAATTACCTATATAAATAATCAACAATTGGAAAGAAATATTAGTTACAATGTAAACTTATTAATTACCAATATAAATAATCAACAACTGGAAAGAAATATTAATTACAATGTAAACTTTAAAAAAACAAATCAACAATATTAATTACCAATATAAATAATCAACAATTGGAAAGAAATATTAATTACAATGTAAACTTATTAATTACCAATATAAATAATCAACAACTGGAAAAAAAATATTAATTACAAAATCAACAACCGAGAAAACGTATTAAGAATTGCAAATTAAAACTACGAAATAAAACTGTACAAAGTACAGTTTATAATAATGTAACATAAGCAAAACCGTATTGCACAACGCGAGCAGTAATTAATTATTTTATTTTTATTGAAGACAGTTCAAAGCCGCCTTTCTTTGTGTGCACACATTATTTACATTTCTATAATAAATCAAGAGTTTACTTTCCGAGTGTTGTTATTTTACATTCAAGTCCAAATCAAGATAAATCAATCAAGTCAGTGTATGAGCAAAGCAAGGGCTCGTACAATAGTGGTCCTTCGTGAACTTTTTAGTGTTTTTGTCAGTTTTTCGTGTGGTTGCGATTCGGCTCTTCGGCCTCCCAGAAGCGGGTCTCACCGATAGAGTTGAGAAGGCGCATAAGACCAAACGGAAGCTGTGAAAACGCTAAAGAAGAACAAGCGACAAGGGAAACAAGTCCTACTACGAATATCTCAATTAAAGTGGGATAAATATCAGATCAAGACATAATCAAACCATTCAAGTTATCAAGACGGTACGTACCTATCAAGAACAAGAAAGGCAAGAAAGCTGAACTCACCATCAAGACCAACACTCATCATTATCAAGGTATTTTTTTATCAAATATTACCTACTCTTTGATTAATCATGGAATCAATCCTCGCCAACCAATATCAAATTTCTGAAGCAATCAAGAACTTCTTACGAAATTTTAAGAAAGATGGAGCAGAACGCAAGACTTCTGAAAATATCAAGAGAAGAATCGATAACCTGGATTTACACTGGGCCGAGTATCAGAGCAACTATCAGAAGTTATTGAACCATCTAGAAACTGATCACGAATATTTTTCCGAAGATGCGTACGACACGACTCGCAAAACTTATCAAGAAACCAGAGATTTTATTGAAAAACATCTATATTTAGAACAAGCTACCGTGTCGAAACCAAAAGCATCCCCTTTGCGCGTACCCGTTGCGAAGGAACCCGAGCCCGCCGCAGTCACACCTTCATTCAAGTGGGCGGAGGAAGAGACGTCAAATCGAAAGTACGCGACCCAAGGAACTAACAGCCTCCTGGATGACATGCTTAAGAAGCAAACTACCAACTTCAGGGCTTTTTCAAGAACAGTGTCTCAGATTAACATTGAAAACATCACAGAAAAATGGGAGTTTGAAGACACACTGAGGTCATTACATTCCCGTTGGCAAACTATAGATTCTCTTCACTGGGAGATCGACGGCATCTTAAATGGGTCAGATACGGCATACGAAATTTTCACACAGCATGAGAAGAAATACAATGACATCAAGAGAGCCATCAATAACAAGTTATGGTCTGCTTCACACCGGGAAAAATCGACGCCGCAGCTAGACATTCCTGTTTTTTCCGGAAATTACCAACAATGGACGTCATTCAAGGACCTTTTCTGTGAAACGATTCATAATAACCCTGCTCTATCGAATGCACAGAAGATGCAGCATCTTAAAAGCAAGTTAAGAGGCGAGGCTGAGCGTCTGATACAGCACCTACAGATTGGATCAGAAAATTATCTTAAAAAGAGATATGAGGACACGTTGGCAACTCACACAAAAGATACTTCAAGATGTATGGAAACGTTGGAGTTCAGAATATTTAACTCAGCTCACAACCAGGAGTAAATGGAGACGACCTCATACGAATGTCAAACTTGATGATGATGTTGTGATGATTCACGACGAAAACCTCCCCCCAGGCAAGTGGATTATGGGGAGAGTAGTGGAACTCCACCCGGGTCAAGATAACCATGTGAGAGTCGTGACATTGAAAACAAAAAGTGGCTTTATCAAGCGCCCCGTTACAAAAATATCAATACTTACCGAACACCAAGAGTTCAATAGTAAACATTGTATCGCAATAGTAAACAAGCAAGTTCCAAGAAATGACGCCGACGCGATAGCAAGTACAAGACCATTTCAAAAGAGGAGTTTCAACTTAACCACTCCGCTTACTACATTTTTAATGTTCATGACCTTTATATCAAGTTCATATGGCATGGCAAATATAACGACCTTCAATGAAAATCAAGGATTATATTTTGATAAGTTATCCAAAATGCAGTTAATAAAGGACGAATGGAAGCTGATCACATATTTCAACATGGAACCCTATTGGCAAGGAACACAAGCCTTAGAAAAGTATATAAATACTTTAGAAAAATCATGTTCGATAATTACAAACGAAAAGGCTCAGTGTAAAGCGATAACACTTCAATTACGTCACCAGTACACTGAACTAGAGTACTATAACCACCTGCTCTTGAATCAGCAAAATCAAGCTCGTGCCGGGCAGCACGCGCGGCGCACGCGACGCGGCATTGTCAATGCAATTGGATATATCGCAGGCGACCTGTTCGGCGTATTAGACGAGCGCTTCGCAAAACAATACAAGCAAGATATCAACTTACTTCAAGCAAATCAAAAACATATGTTGAATTTATGGAAAAATCAAACATCAATTGTAGAAGCAGAAAATAATCTTTTGAAGAGAACAGAAGAAGTAATGAATCAACAACATAAGATCGCAAATCAACATATGTTAGTTTTGGAAAAAACTATGAAAGACTTGAAAAATGCTGCTCAAGTAAATTTAGTCCTAAATGACTTCGCTTTAGAGTCGATAATAGCAAGCAACATGTTAAGCAACTTAAGAATTCTACAAAACACTTTATTGCAAACTACAAAGTACAGTTTATAATAATGTAACATAAGCAAAACCGTATTGCACAACGCGAGCAGTAATTAATTATTTTATTTTTATTGAAGACAGTTCAAAGCCGCCTTTCTTTGTGTGCACACATTATTTACATTTCTATAATAAATCAAGAGTTTACTTTCCGAGTGTTGTTATTTTACATTCAAGTCCAAATCAAGATAAATCAATCAAGTCAGCGTATGAGCAAAGCAAGGGCTCGTACAAAAACTAAACATTAAACCTTTTTTTTTTAAAGGTCGGAATGATAAGTTAATTTTGATATGTCTGTATAATATTGTTTTTAATGTTTTGTAGTCAGGAACATTTCCTGTAAGGCCTTTGTCTTTTATGCTTCGCATATGTTTTTCAAAAATCTTCTGTACCGATGTGTAATTTGAACTAACTTCTTTTTTGCACTCACTTATGGTTATTTGAACTTCATTGTCTTCAAAATTTGGCACGCGTTGATGACTGTGTTTATTTTTTTTAAATATTATATGATTTATATTGTCAAGAGTTACATATCCACTGCATTTAATATTATTTCTTCTATTAACACAACCTGACCAACCGGTTTTTTCGGGAAAACAATAGGAACAAGCCGTTCCTCAAATTCTTATCTAGTCCTTTTCTTTTGTTTTTATGTAAATAGAGAGAGGCAGTATGATTGCCGTTTTAGGGTCCGAATTGCAGTTGCAACTTTGCGAAAACATTAATTAGAAGAGTTATGATTAAATATTGATAACTTCAGGTCTCAGATTAAATAGTTATGTGCAGGTTATCAAAATTTTCTGCTTTTAATGAGTATGTGGTGTGTATTTTCATAAAACATCGTAAGACTTTTCTTTTCGTCAGTCCCAGAAACTGAAGGATACCAAAGCGGGACTTTTTGGTAGGCATTTTGTGATGATGCCATAGCGGAACCATACCATAGCGGAACTAACCCATTTTTTCAGCATTTGTGTTTTTATAATTTAACGCAACAAAATTTGCGTTAAAAATTATTTGAACATTTTTAAAAAAAGGAGTGTTATGTTTTCAGAAATGTGTTATGCTTATGAAGAGGAGAGGAATACAATTAAACAAAGAAAAACATTTTTATTGTTTTGTAACGATAACGACGTGCATAAATATTCTATTGACGATATTAGTACCTAAACTTAACCTAACATACAGTAGACAAATTTTTCAGTCTTTAAATCAGTCAGTCAAACATAATAACATAGCATAGTTGTACTTATTACGAGTAGTTTCGAATTGAGATCATTATTTGCAAATCAAATCAGTTAAAAAAAAGTAAAGACTACGTTAACCTATTAAATAATTAGAAAACTTACTTTTGTCTTAGAAAATAGGCTTTCAAGAATATTAGAGCATTAATCGACTCGTCCGAAAGTCTGTTCCTAATTTTTGTCACGATGTTTCCAGCTAAGCTGAAAACACGCTCATTTTCAGTTGAAGTGGGCTTTATTGTCATGACCGCTAGGAATAAACTCTCGAGGTTGGGTGTACGTTTCCCTGTTGGTTCTAAATTGCCGTGCGTGCTGAACGAAGTGTGGGAGTGAGTGAATAAATGAATGAACACACAATACGCACGCACACTAATATCTGTACAGAGTAGGCTGGTGATTTAATTAGAGCAATGTTTACTTTCGTAAAATCATAGGCGTTTGGGTAAAAAATAAGAAAAGTCTTAATATTTTCATATTCATGTTTTTTTATTGAAAAATAAGACAACAGTGACCTGCGGAATATCAATACAAACATTTTGATGTCGGATCATTGTTTCATTTGTGCTATATTTACAAAGTTTCTGAAGAAATAAGTTTTTAGATATCATTACTTTTACGTATTGTTTATGCAGTTTCTGGGTATTTGTTTCAAATTCCAAGACAACCATGGCCTTGTGAAAGGATCAAGCTAACCTACACTAGTCCTTTTAATGTATATGACCTATTCAGCGCCTAGCATCAGTGACTTAAAAACACGTAACTTTTCGAAATTCCGCGCGGCACCCCCATGGTCAAGACAGAATTTTTCCGGTTGGCTGGCAACTCTGCTGGGCGTATGACATTTACTGAAAATATCCGTAAACGATTCTTTACTTATTTAAACTTTGCAAAAATAAACCGTAAGCCAAAGTCAATACAAAAATAATATAAGTATTACAAGTTCCTGTTAAGTAATATAAATATTACAATAATAATAAGGTATTGGTCGTTCTTCTGTATTATTATTGTCTAATAACAAACTGATTATTCTGTAAATGAATGGACGCGACTCGGGTTTAAGCCGCAAAAGGTGATACGTAACACGAGTCCCAGAATCAGATTTCAAATGACCATTCGTTGAAAATTGCTTTTCCCCACTTTGATGGAATCAGAGAACAGATAATAGACTCACTACAAGGTGACTGAGGTGAGGTGAGGTGAGGACTTTGTTTTTTTTATTGTTATAGCACATGTCGGCTTTCTTGGCGGGAAAGTGAAGAGTCAAGTCTGCGGTTTTGTGTTATTTTCTAAAATTTGTGTTATTCGACATAATAGAATATATTAATGTGAAATAATGGTGGATTATAAACTGTTAAGTGTTCGTGAGTGTGCATGAGTGTTGGTAAATGCAACATAACAATGCAACGTCACTTTTCAAATTCTCTCAAGAACTCCGCCCGAGGACTTGTAAAGCCCCACATCTTTACTGAGATACTCGAGGGGTTGGGGGGTTTATCATTTCATCATCATCATACAGGAAAGAAACATCTATACTATAATAATAAAATAAATAATATTATAAAGAGGAAACCTTTGTATTTTTGTATGTATGTAAGTATGTTTGCAACGAATAAACTCAAAAACTACTTGGACTGATTTAAAAAATTCTTTCACCATTAGAATGCTACATTAGCGCTGAGTAACAGGCTATATTAAAAAAAATATATTAAATAAAATACTAAAAAGGACAATTTAATTTTCCAATACGGCAAAGTGGTACGAAGTCCGCCGGGTCAGCTATTATTGTTAAAGTGAGATTGTGCAACCAATCTTGGGAGTTGTCAATTTATTGTTGCTATTTGCAGGATAAAATAGACTCTATCGCTTCATGCCTTGCACCGAAAGGATTCGCCCATCGAAAACGGTGCACATCAGATATGACATAGAGGATCTTTTCGAATGGCAAACTAACGGCGCATCCATAACCAACAAAGGGTCCGTCCCTTTGTGTTGACCAGACAGTCGTTTAGTCGCACACGCGAGCTACCGAACATAACGAACTTGATTAAACGGGAACTAGTAACGTTGTACCATTCAAAATACACACACACATACACATACATACATACATACATACGCATTTATCTATATCTATACTAATATTATAAAGGGGAAACCTTTGTATTTTATTTATGTATGTATGTATGTATGTATGTATGTATGTATGTATGTATGTATGTATGTATGTATGTATGTATGTATGTATGTATGTATGTATGTATGTATGTATGTATGTTTACAACGAATAAACTCAAAAACTACAGGACCGATTTAAAAAATTACTAGTTATTTTTTAAATCGGTCTTATACTTATTAGAATGCTACATTAACGCTAAGTATAATAAGTATGTATTTAAGTATATTATGTATGATTATCCGTTGTCTAGTTAACCATATAACGAGTTTCTTAAGGAAGCTTTTCTTGGGGCTAGATAATTGGTGTGAGTGTGGGAAACATTTATTATTATTATTATTAAGTAACATAGGCTATATCAAAAATATATATATACAGGGTGGAAAAAAAAGACGTCCGGTACGAAGTCCGCCGGGTCAGCTAGTTGTTTATAAATTAAGTTTTCGACTGAAGGATTAATATCCAAGGTCATGAATAATTAAAAATAATATTGTCTGCTTAATTTTAAATGTTACATACAATCTGAATGTTTGTTATTACATCAACTACCTACGCCATTTAAAAATTTAAACATAATTTTGTGTACTCGTTATGATATAATTGTGCTCTAGCTGCTCATAGCTTGAAATTTGGTTCACTTCACCATCATCATCAGCCTATACTAGTCCACTGCTGGGCATAGGCCTCTCCAAGTACACAACACACCACTAAGCACGATCCACACTTATCTTATTAAGGCCTGCTGAGGTTTCCCTTTCGCAGTAGCACTTCGACCCATTGGGATTAGCGTTGCCAGGCGTCCGGATAAAGCCGGACATAGTTAGGCTTTTTAGGCTGGTTTCCGAGCTGTCCGGGAGATCCGAACGAGTAGCGCCCGCAGTGATTGAAAACTGTGTTCTAAGTGCCTTACATGTGTCTCCGCTCCGGGAGTACGTGCGGCCCGCACAGATCTGAAACCAGCTTTATTTGCGTGTCCGGCCAAAATAAACGGTGTCCGGCTTGTCCGGCTTTTGTTAAGCTTTCTACATTTTTATTTTGACTTATTAATAATAAAGTACTTAGACTGATTTGGCATTCGGTTTTATTTATATTTCATTAGAATTTAACAAGATTTATGGTAATAATCAAAAAAGGTTGATTTTACATACAATTTTTTTGTCGTACCTATTAATACTGAGACTCAAAATTCTCAATAATGTAGGGTGTCCGGCCTTTTTACCCAAATGTCCGGCCAAACTGGCTGGTCGGTCCGGCTTTTAGGTTTGGCGACCTGCCAACCCTAATCGGGATCTTTTGATCCCCATCGCACTTAGTCATGCCTAAAGTAAAACCGTGTAACTTGTTGAGTTCGCATCTACAAGTAATCTATTATGTCTCCTATCATCATCATCATCAGCCCATACATATACTACAGTCTATTAAAATTGGTTAACTTATTTATTTGGCAGTAGGTATCCTTTGAACAAGGCGTTTTCATTATATACGAGTACCACTCTAAGGTGGCAATCAGGCATTCGAATTATATATGCTGTGGTGAATACCTGAAATGCCTGAATCGTGTAATGCCTTGCGCCAGCTTCGGCGCCGGCCCCTCATCCCTGGTCTACCTGCAAGCAAACTGATACTTAGATGCCTTCGATCAATGTACATGATTGATCGAAGTTAGAGGCTGAACAGCTAAACAATACTATCAGCTTACTACCTGATATGTTATGATACCTACTGTTACCAACAAACTAAGCAAATTTTTGTTTTAGATCTAGTTGGCCATTTTAGTCTTTGTAGTTTTGAGTAATTTATGTAGACAGTGTAGACAATGTAGGCAGTGGCTCGAGCGACTGCTCGTTTAAGCGGTTGATGATCATTTCGAGTTTGATCCATTTAGCTCGAAACTAGATACCTACAGCTTGGTTTATTGTATTATGAAACTTACATAATTTGACATTAAACACTTTATGAGCAGGACTATTAGGTATTTATTGAATTTTGTAATTGTGTGTCAATTATTGGCCCCACATCAAATTGTGTTCTATTATAATACCGATTTTGTTAATTGCAAAGTCCAACCATATACTTAATAGTAAAACATTACAATTTAGAAATGAAGTTCGTAACATATTAAGTATATGGAACCTCATCACCATCAACCTGCAATGTCGTTGCCAGGCTTATAAGATTGTATTAGCCCTCGACAGGGCAATCGCACCGGCTATTATGGGCTGTCAACACCAGACCTGTCCCGAGCAGCGAGTAGCCCTAGCAACGGACGAAAGCGGTGCAATATGTCTACCGGGGTCCGGGTATCAGGGCCGTAGTTAGACTTGAATTCAAGGTAGGGCAGCTGTGGTTACAGGTAGGGCGGAAGTAAAAATGTTACTTGATCTGTCTTGGTCAATCGAATTTTGGTGTCCTTGATTTGTGAACATGTGCGAGTCAGGTTAATACTTATGTAATTGTCGGGTTGATATACAGGATGTAACACAATTCCCTTAAATTGCGATTTCGAAGTTGGAGCTATAGTAAAAGTTGTTGGTATTGATGGGTGGAATGACCCCCATTCGGCATTTAAGGGAATTTTGTTACACCCTATATTATGACTGTAAGACTAAATGCCACTATACGCTAGTATTTTTTTTCCGTCTTAAATCTGTTTTACAGTACTTGCTTATTATTAGTTGATTATTAAGGTATTTTATTAAGGTAAGACATTGGTATTTTAAGGTAGGGCATTGCCCCACAATGCCCTACCTTCGCTACGGCCCTGCCGGGTATAGCATAAATAATCAAGATTATATTATGTTACACTCACCACTTGCCAAGTGTGTATGAGCAGGTATTGTGTATAGAACTGATCGCCTGTATCAAGGGATTTTATAAAAACAGGTATACTCAAACAAATTATCTATGTTAGTAGGTATACCTTCCTTAACCAAACTCGTACAAATCATCATCATCATCAGTCATCTCAAATAGTTATTTATATGATTTTTTCACTTTATTTTTCTTTGGTCACTGACACGGTAATGCGCTTGACTCATCCCTGCGATGTATAGCAAAGTACCAGTGCTTTGCCTATACATATACCTACTAGAGTATGTGTCTATGCAAAATTATCGCTGAGCTATAAGTATGGCTCTTTTGCTCTGCTACAGCACACACATACTGTTTTAATGTGCGTTTTGATTTTATTGTGTGCAGTAGGTATTATCTTATTGTTTTATTTTGTTTATATACCTGCCTACTATTTTTGCTATGTTATGATAGTGTGTGTGATGAAGTACTAAATAAACTTTGTATCTATCTATCTATCTATCTATCTACCAAGTATGCGTAAAATGCGTGCCATATTGGAATGATTATGATCCTTAATATATGGCAACAAGATAAGGAGATGGCACTCGCGCTCGGACTGTTGCGAGCTGTACTGAACTGGATTTTTTTTAAACATTGCGGACCTTGCGACACTAGGCAAACATCTAATATTTAATAATTGTGCACTACTTTTAGGTTTGTTTTTGTATTCATTCGCTAACACCAAAAGTGGTCATTGTTTGTGAATAAACCATGCAACAAAAAGTAGTGCACAATTATTAAATAAATACTATGGATGCTTTTCTGTTATCGGACGGTACGCAATGTTTAAAAAAAATCCGGTCCGTTATTAATTGTCAAATTATTAATTGGTGGCGCTAGTGTGCCATTCCGTGTCCGTGTGCGGTGTCTATATGTGCGTTGCTACAGCGCATCATGTATGAAGCTTAATTTATATATGAAGCTGTCTCATTATTTTGTGGTTATGGGCTTTTACTAAGCAGCCGCAGGCAACGGTAGAAAGCGACTTAATGACACTACGGGAGCTTACCGGACGCAATGTAGATACTCGTAAAAAACGGGCACTATCAAACAAATCACTTTTGGTAATTTCAGGGAGCTGATAGAGTCGAAGTCGCAAATTTACACGTATATTTTTTTTCTTAAACAATTTATTTATTTAAGTATATTCAAATTAACTTAAAAGAAAATATTTTTGAATCGTCCAATTTTTTTTCAACTATCTTATTTAGAATGCATTTTAGTTGTGAAGAACAATGGGCGCATGAAACTACACTCTGCACAGCTTATAAATAAGCCTACTTATTATACCTACTTATTTAGCAAGTAGTGATTAGGTACATCTACAGCGACAGCAGTCAGCCCGTGATTACGGCCGGTGCAATTCGTTCGTAACGGTGTCGGGTAAAAAGAAGGTATGATATACACGAGGCGTCAAAGAAATCGCACCTTTTAAAAAAATTTCTTTTAGCGTCTCTAATCCTTATTTAAAATCAACGTGGAGGGTAATGTTGGGTATCGTTTGAAAGGTACCGAAAAGGGGTACACAAAAACAATTCAGTAATCTTTTATTTTTATTAAAAACGCACAAAAAGAAAACAAAGTTTACAAAACAATAAAAATTGTGCATTAATGTGAACCTCTGGCCAACAAAACCGGTATATCTCTGTAATGTACCGGTGAGCAACAATTGCCCGCGAGCACCTTGAGCCCGGGAAACGCATACAAGGTCGGTTTTGCCGTCGGCAGACATGCCGCACCAGAACATAAAGAACCGCCCCCGTATTCTACCGTCTTGGGTGAACCATTCACTCTGTCTTCTGTACACTTTTTTGCGTCTATCGTTGCAGAAAAGGCAGACTCTCGTCTCGTCTGAGAAGAGAACATCTCTCCATTGGTCAAGGACAATTGACGTGATCACGAGCAAACTGCAAGCGGACTTGCCGAAGCGCTGTGGTCAATTTTGGACCCGTAGCAGCTATACGACCCGCTACCTCCTTCTCCCTCAGTCTTCGTTTAACCATAGACACGCTCACGGTTGTTCTGCGAGCTGCCTAAAGCTGGTGTTGCAACTCAACAGCATTTGAGAACCGATTTCTCAAAGACGTCGATACAATGAATCGGTCGTCTCTCTCCGAGGTGCAGCGACGTCTACCAAAGCCATGCCTCCGGAGGTAGCCACCGGTCTCCAGGAACCGCTGGTAAACTTTTCTAACTGAAAAACGGCTTAAGTTCAGTTGCCTAGCGACATAACACTGCCGCATCCCTGATTACAGTAGTGCAATCACTTGGGCGACTTCATCAGCAGTGGTATCCATCTTCAAGGTTGTTTTTCTTCTGAAAGATCTTCTCGTATGTTCTCTTTAACGGTTGGATAGCGATGACCCCCATTGAACCTGTTTTGACCCTTTTATACCCACAAAAAGTAGCGCAGCTAGCGACCCTTTTGAAAAGCAAAATTGCCATTTTTTTGAAGTCGCATTTGTAGTGTTAGGTTTTTGTTTGTAATAAACTGATATGTAGTTTTTTCAAGTTTTTTTTATTAGGCTTTGAAATGACACCAATATCGGTGAGGTAACATACGTGGGTTAAAGGTTGATGAATGAGGCTTGAAAGTTATTTTCGTAGAGGTGC
Source organism: Eudonia mercurella (assembly GCA_963082485.1). Lineage (NCBI taxonomy): Eukaryota > Metazoa > Arthropoda > Insecta > Lepidoptera > Crambidae > Eudonia > Eudonia mercurella. The sequence continues at coordinate 9,197,668 of OY720022.1, read as the reverse complement.
GATTTCTTTGACGCCGAGTGTATTATGATACCTATAAAAAAAAATTAAAAATGCTTAATTTTTTTCAAGAAGTAAATATTTAGACCGCCTTTTGATCTATACTAAGTAAGTTTAATCACACTTATATTTTAAATGCGAAAGTTTGTGTGTGAGTATAGGTATTTGTTGCTTCTTCACGCTGCAACGGATGGATGGATTTGGATGAAATTCGACGTACAGATAGCTTATAACCAGGATTAACACATAGGATAGTTTTTATCCCGATATTCCCACGGGAATGAAACTCATACCTTTTCTCTATATTTGGTTTCACAATTTACTACCTACTTAGGTCTTGGATTTGATATTAGAACCTATTTGGTTAATAATACTTTATTTATTGAAATTTTGACAGACTTTTGAAACTGCCAAAGCGGTACGAAGTCCGCTGGGTCCACTACCACTAGTATTTAAATGTTTGCATTCACAATAATATAACTATGTAGTAACAAGATAAAATTTGACTATAGAATAAATCAACCTGTCTCAGGAAGCTCAAGTGGGAATTGAAACCACGCGACCGCGACGCGATTACCGGTCCAATACTCTGACCGCCCGCCGCCCGCCGCCGCCCGCATATTGGGCTGAGATTGATCGGTAGTAGACTTTTGTTTTATGAAAATGGACGAAATGTCGGGGCTTATCTATGTACCTACTGGTCCAATTCCAAAAAAAAATTCACTGATAGAATGTTGCATCCCTTGCGGGTGACATAGGTTTTATTTTATTTTAAAGAAAAGTTTATTTTTAATCTTAAATCCACGCGGACGAAGTCACAAGGAAAGTGCTATTAATAATTAACTGCATGCATCAGATCAGCAAGCTGAAGTGGCAGGCAGTGGGCCGGTCATATTAGTGGCAGACACTACACCTAACACGGATAACAGAGAACTTCCTTTGCGTTTGCATATTTCAAATAATACTCGTAGGTCTAAGTATTGGTATCTATTGGTATCTATTGGTCGCATTGTTGTTTTCTAATTTAATAATTATTTAAATTAACTATTAAGTCAGTGCCAATGACTTTCATGATGAGATTCGTATGATATTTTATGTGTCACTTAGAAATTTTCCACTCGTTCGCGCGAATTTCAGCTTTTGCATGGCATTGAAGGACTCCTGGTGGCCAACAGTCGCTTATTTGCTAAACAAACTCTCATTTCCGTTAAAACGAGATTGAACGACGAATGGTGGAGATTGGATTGGGCGCTTCGCTATAGCCGCTGCTCGCAACGGCACGCTGACTTCACTCGCCCGATTAGAACGATTTCGGAACATATCAAACCTAAATGAGCTTTAAATTCAGGAATTAAACCTAGGCCGATAAGAACTGGCTTAAAAGTAAATAAATAAGTAGATTGTAATTTCCATTTTCAGTTTAACAAAAGAGTTTACAAGCCCCCACACTAGGCATCGCCTGACTTGTGGGGGAAAATAAGCGACTTACATATGTTTTGGTAGCCAAACAAAAAAATTAAAATTAAAATTAAATTAACTAATTTACGGTTTGAAAAAAGTGGTGAAATTATTACTTATATAACTATACTTTATTTAAACAATAAAGAAACTTAAAATAAAATGATGTAAAAGTGATGTTGTTTTTTGCCAAAATATCAAAATAGATAGGACGACAGGCAGATAGGACTCCTCCATCATATAAACCAGGGCTGACATTAGCCCACGCATTCTAATGCTGGTAATGGGTTTTTGTAGTAGACTCGTAGGATAATACTGCAGCGGCGCAGCGCCGGTAAAACAGATATTGATGGACGATGACACAGGAGTGAGTGAAAACACGTGACTCCATTAATGTCCGGTTGCGGCACGAATTGATAGTACTTTTCTCAAATATGCGCAGAAATTCAAAATAAGTTTGTTTAAGTAGAGTATACATATAGGGATGGTATAAGAGTAGCAGGGGGTCGACACTTCATATAAAAAATATATTGTATGGAATTATGTACGTACTTTGTGCCAACATTAAATTACGAAATAATCCTACCAATGAACAAAGTTAATAAAACGTTCTGTCTTATTGACCAACCACAACACGCTAATTTAGTCGCATTATACAGTATGGTCATGTTGGCCAACATGTAACGCGTCATTCAAAGTTTCTTTATGGCGCCATTGTAGTTCTGTTTAAATATTTGTGTGTTTTATTCAGCTCGGAAGTTTAAACTGTAAAAAACGTAGTAAAACTACATTATGGGTGGCAAATCTTTGCGTAAGTGTGAAATTTGTGGTGTTCAAAGAGTGAGAAAGTTAAGTAAGGATATATTTTTGGCTAGATTCCCGCTTGACCCAAACAGGTAAGTTTCGTAGTTATTCCAAGTTTTAAGTCAATATGAGTAAAACAGTGTTATTAATTAGTGGTAATATCGGTAAATACATATATGTGTCTAAGTAACATTTAGAAGAAAATTCGGGTTATTTTTTAGTTCCTTATTTATAAACTTTACATTGTCCTAGTGCTGTGCTCAAGTTATCGATATTTTTATTTATTTTAGATGTCGACTGTGGGTTAAATATACAGGTAATGAGGATTTGGTCTATATACCCATACAGAAGTTAAATGACAATAAGTTTATATGTGGCGATCATTTTCCTCGTAAAATGTTCAACGAAAAGGGTAATAGATTGAAAAAAAATGCCTATCCTACATTAAAAGTAAATACACAGCTTTCTGATGAAAATCTTGCAAATTTCCCTATATGTAAGCTGGAGAAGAAAAAAGGTAATTTTGCGTTTTATATACCTACACGAAGTTTGCAGTACACCATTAGGTGTACTGTGTGATCATTTGCCGTACATAAAATAAAATTGTTACACTTTCTAGCAGGTATTTTGCTTAATTGTCCGGCAAGTAGTTCTAAATCAGGAGCTCAGAGTGGCACGCCACAGGTAGAAGAACCAGCACATAATTTAAAAAAACGCAAAATAGGTACAGAACATTTTGAACACTTTAAGCAATTTACAGGTTGGCTTTTCGATGACGCTGACATTCTTAACATCTGATATTTATTATATTTTATTTGTAGATATATCACTCGATTGTCTGCCTACATCATCATCAACATCTACAACATCTAAATCAAGGACGCCTCATGAAAATGTGGCACAATTTGAGGAAAGACTGCACACGTTCAAAAAGCATAAAATAGGTAAATAACAATTGATTCAAACTTAAGAAGTAAGAACTTTAGTGAGTGGCTTTCCAATGACACTAATGTTTGGTCTAAATTTGCTATTAATTTCTTGCAGATATTTCAATGGATTGTCCAGCATCGACTTCTAAAGCGTGTACTCATTATGAAAACATGCCAGAAGGTGATTTTAGTTTCCCAAGTACTTTACCAAGTTTCGTTCAATGAATTTGATTTTTCCACGCCTTTTTTACAGATGATATTGTCCATGGATACAGGAATTTTGAAATAACACCTCGCAAAAAAAAGATAATCAAAAAGTTACTTCGTACAGAAAATTTATTGAAAACTCTATCAAATTCTTCTTTTAATTTAGACAACTTAGAATCAGATTTTCTTAAAGATATAGTAAATCAAGCCGCAAAAAACCAAGCCCGTAAACCACACGGAAAGCGATGGGATATAAAAACTCAAATTTCATGTTTACAAATTTTTAAAAGATCACCTAGAACTTACCGCCATTTACAACATAACATGCCGTTGCCAAGTGTCAGAACAGTCCAGCGGCTGCTGCAAAATTTGCCTATGGAACCAGGTATTAATGTAGCATTATTAAAGCAGCTGCAAGACAAAGCCATAACTATGCTATCAGGAAGCAAGTTATGTACATTAATCTTCGACGAAGTATCTTTAAAAAAAAGGCTTATTTATAATGAAAATACTGATAAGGTTGAAGGCTTTGTAGATTATGGACCAGGAGAGGGTCGAGGTAGACGAAATGAAATAGCAGATAAAGCATTGGTTTTCATGATACAGGGTGTCCAAAAAAAATACAAACAGCCATTGGCATATTATTTTGTTAAAGGCACTATCTCATCCCAACATTTGGCAAGTTTAATTAATAATATAATCGAGATCCTAGAAGATGCTGCTTTCACAGTTATTGCCACAGTCTGCGATCAAGGGCCTACAAATTGTGGAGCGTTATCTCGACTAAAAAAAAATGCACATTTACCACCAGATGCTAATTATTTCCTTGTGAACAGCCGTCAAATTTATATAATATTTGACGTTCCTCACTTGTTCAAATCTATCAGGAACAACTTCTTTGAGGCAGGTACTATGGAGATGGACGGAAAACGTGCTAAGTGGCAACATCTTCGGGATGCTGAAGATGTTAATCAAGGCATGCTGTACTTTCACAAAATTACACCAATGTTGCTTAATCCTAAACAAAAGATGAAAATGAAAGTAAAGCATGCAGCCAAAACATTAAGCAATACTTTTGCAGCAATATTAAAAATGATTGCCGAAAAACACGTAGGTACACAGTATGGTCAAGAGGTAGAACAAACATCAGAGGTTGTGCGCGATTTAAACAATCTGTTCGATATAACGAATGGTCCGGCGCACCCAAAGGATGTAATAAAAGGCCGAAGAGAAAACGTCTCTAGAAAGACCAATCACTTGGAAGTATGGAATATGTTTTTAAAAAAAATTCCCACTATCAAATTCTTGAAAAACGATAGCAGACTTCAGTTGTCAAAAGTCAGATGCGTTCAAGGCTTTATCACTACTATTAAATCTTTAAAAGATATATGGTTTGATTGCCAAAAGAAAGGATTCAGATATCTCAACTTACGGCAGTTAAACCAAGATTCTTTAGAAAATTTGTTTGGCATTGTTCGGCAAAGCAGCCCTACAAACAGAAACCCTACATGCACTCATTTTGCTAGTGCCATAAAAACTGCTCTTGTTTCTGGTCTGAACGCGCCACACAGTCGAGGAGCAAACTGCGAAAATGATATCAACAAGTTATTGTTTACGACTAATTTGAAAGATCCTGTTGGTAGTGACACGGCTCCACCTTCAGGTAGACATGAGACTGCACAAAAGGACAAAGATACTGATGATGATGATTACCCAACCCTAATGTTGCCGGAAACAGAGGAAGAGTCACACATTGAGAACGAATTAGCCGATTTAAAAAACCAACCTCTTGTGTACCTGAGTGGATATTTAGTCTATAGACTACTAAAAGTCAATGATTGCCCGACATGCTCTGAATTACTGCAGGAAAAGGTATTTACTTTGCTCTATCCTGACACAACTCTCTGGCCTCACATTTATATCCATAATCTTTTCATACATACATACATTCCTTCTATTCTTGCCACTTCGGACCCAGCTTTTTTAATGACATTGCTGATCTGATCAATGAACATTTTCCTGGGTCGTCCTCTTAAAGGCCGATTTTTCACTTTTGCACTATAACTATCTTTTTTAATCTTCTTTCATCCATCAGCTCCACATGGCCCAACCATCTCAGCATACCCCTTTTAATTTTAGTCACTACATCATCTTTCAAACCACATCTTTCACAATCTGATTTCTAATCAAAAATAGCACTGTTAATACTGAAAATCTCACTTTTTTACAGGTTGCTATAAATAACCCTGTTTATAAATACATTAGTCTTCGTGAATGGTGGAAGGATAAGCGCTCCTTAAAATATCCATCTATCCAGCTGTGTCGCACTACCGAAGAGATATTACTTTGCTTTAAAAGTAATCTTCACGTATTTCATGAAGAACATGTCGGTCAAATGTTTTGTACCCTCATGATGGTGCAGATCAATTTTGCATGGTGGAACTGTAATAATCACCGTTACATGACAGAGAGAATTGTTAGGTTAATTGTAAAAATTTTGATTCGAAGACAATGTCAAATATATAATGATGACTTCATAAAGGCCGAAGAAATTAACGCCAATGCGAATAAAATTTCGCAAGCTCATAGTACAGCAAAGTAATAAAAATGTGAAATTAAATAGTAAGATTATACCTAATAGACAAATTATATATTTATTCATCACAACTGCATAACAAAAGTTTGCAGTATAAAAATGACAACTAACTTCTACAAAATAGTATAGAACAATTTACAGGACTCTCTTCTTTCCCTTATACTATGCTCCACAAAGTAAATAATTTATTTAGAGGTTTGTGTGTACGTTTTTACAATAAAGTTCCAAGTAATATCCAGAAACTTGATATTAATAAATTTAAAATCGCCATTAAAGAAAAGCTTTATAAAAAAGCTTATTATAAAGTGTCTCATTACATTGAAGACAAAACAGCATGGGTTTAAAATTCTCCAATCACTCCAACAGGTATTTCTAATTTAAAATATTGTTAAGGTTTTTTAAACTTGTTTAACTTGGTAACGGCATATAATTTTGTAAACAAAGCTGTGGAGTTTCTTTCGCCTATTCTTCTCTACAGCTAAAAAATAGACGTCCTGAATGGGTAGTAGGTAAAAATGTTTGGACGATTCAAAAGCACTTTTCTGAAGTTTATTTAAATAAAAAATATTTGACTTTGACTTACTTTTTTATTTAAAAAAAACAAGCGGTAATTCATTCACAGCATATCAGGAGAAAAATTCTAGATTGTTTTTAGACAAATATGTATTTTGCTTGCATGTTGTGTTGGGATTTATCGCTTGCTTTTATTCCAACATATGAAATATTTGAGGTTAATGAGTCTAGACACCACGAAGATTTTTTTTATCGATATCGATATTATGCTCAGTTTGCAAAGTACCTACTTCACTATTCTTTTGACATTTCCTGCTTATGTTGGTAGTACGATTTTATTTATTAGGTTGGTAGAAACTACGTACATAATTGTGAATACGGCTAGTTATGAAGTGCCGACTCTTATAACGTAGTGATTATTTGCTCAGTGAAGAGTAGTAAAACATTTTCACGCGCCTATTATTATGAGTGATTTTTTTTTTTACTTTTTCCCCTTTATTTGATGGCTTCGTGCGATTAGCACATTTAGCCAGTGTCAAAGTTATTTTTCTTACAAGTACATTTAATACGTATAAATAAACAATATTTCCTTCCCGTATGATGATGATGAATGATAATAGAAACGAGAAGTGAGATACCCCCAACCCCTTGAGAAGAAGCTTTTTTATTTACCAGTTCCAAATTTGAATATAATATGTGGTGATGACTTATCTCCTTGGTTGTCGTTTTTGGAGTAAAAACTTCGAAATATTTTTAAATAGGACGACAGTTATCAATTTTTATTTTTAGTAATTTATTCGGCCTGCTAAATACGACAGTTATGGCGTTTTCTTTTCTACCAACTTTGCCAGTCGACGCCCGCGTGTCATGACTGTGTGTAATCAGTACAGCAATTTCAATTTACCAAAAGAAAACATATATACACTTGATAGCTACCCAAACGCAATAAAATCGATTCCGTTAAGAGATAACGATTGTCAGTAATATGCGTAGGTATGTCGCCTAACATCTGGAAAACTATTTCAAGTGGTAGAACGACATACTCAGTTTCCTAATAACGAAAAAAGTCATAACGATCGTGAAGTACTGTGTAAAGACGACGAGTTACAAAAGTGGGACCGACTTACAGAAGCCCTTCAAGTAAAGTCTATGGGAAAGGGTATTGTCAAAAGTAAAGTACCTTTACGCATTGTTTAGACACAAAATGAGGAGACCCCCAGAAGGTAAGCTTGCCGAGCTCGAGCAACGCATACATAGACCATCTCACAGACACGGAATCTTGTCTTGGACAATCTTGAACCAGTCCGAGCCCAGGTGTATGTGTGTCTATGTGTGCATTGCTCGAGAACGTTTGTATGAAGCTCACCTTTTGCAGTCTTCCTATTTTGTGGTTTAGGGAAGCAGGGGGAGGGGTAAAGAAATGGAAAACAAAGCAGGCACGTGCACAAGTTATTATAATTACGTACAATATCAAAGTGTTTTTTAATTAAATTGTTTGTTATTTTATTAACTTTGTTAATAAGTTGGAACCACTACTAAAAAACTGTTGAAAAAAATGAGAGATTTTTTAGACTTTAGTAGGTATTCAGACATAGCAAATAAATTATAGGAATACCTATTACGTGCTCGTCAATTTGTAGTACAGTTATTATGCGAGTTGCATGGGAGAATAGTTTTTAACCCCCGACACAAAAACGACGGGGTGTTATAAGTTTGACGTGTCTGTGTGTGTCTGTCTGTGGCATCGTAGCTCTCGAACGGATGAACCAATTTTGATTTTGATTTTTTTAGTTTTGAAAGGTAAATTAGTCGGGAGTGTTCTTAGCTGTTTGATGAAAATCGGTCCAAGATGACCGCCGACGCCACAAAATGGCGGATTACATATTTTTTTACAACTCCTTCATAATGGGTATCAAATGAAAGGGCTTGACTAGTAGAATACTATGTACTATGACAAATTTCAAATCCATGATGGCCACCAGAAAATGGCGAATTACATTTTTTTTCACAACTTGTTCAATATGAGTATCGAATGAAAGAGCTTGACTAGTAGAATAATGTACATACAGTATATTGAAAGGGAATGAGAAATATTAACTAACTTCAAATAAATTCGAATAGATGAAAACTAAAAACTTGATAATTATTTTTTTATCTGATCAATGCCCTAGATTGATGAGGAAAGTTATGTGATGGATGACTGATGAGGGTATCTATTGGAACTGTGAAATTATTTGTACCTATATATATAATACGGTTAGTTAGTTTAAGTCGGTTTTTAGCATCTGTTGTCGCTTTACGGTCTTAGCAACTACGAGTATTCTAATGACTAACTACATAATCGTACGTAACGGTTTAAAAACACCAATACAGAGAGGCCGTTCATACATAAATGGCAGATTTCATGAACTTTAACAGATACTTGAACACTAGTAATTCGATTAATTCCGAACTACCTACTAACAAATTTTTTTGGAGAGTTTGCTGATGACCTCCGACATTATCAGGCATTTGCAGCGTCACCGGACTTTTTTGGAGGAAGCGAGAAACTTATTAGATTCTCTGAGGGGTTCGGATTGGATCGGGAACTCATTCAATCCGTAACAACAGTAACTTAACTATTCTGTGCTACAGCGACGTACGACGGACGGTGGTGGAAAGTGGTACTACAGCATGTTTGTTTCTTAGAAATAAAACTAGATGGCGTTATTTCTGCTATGACTATCTTAGATTTTCAGCTTTTTGGCTTTCCGGAGAGACGCCACGAATATTGGTCCACTTCGAATATTGGCCGAATATTCGTCCATCCATACAAATTGGTCATTGTCTTTTGTACTCCATCAGTCTTATTATATGTTACAATTTTAATTGTTCACGAGGACGTACAGACGGCGGCAGATTTAGCTATCCAAACCGGTCAAAATTATCCAATGAATATTGATCCTTATAACCAAATAATAAAGTTCAAAATTGATTGTAGAAATTTGACAGTTTAGGGTAGGTGGATCTGCCGCCGTGTGTACGAGAAAATACAGTCAGTCATCCTTGTCTTTGGACGTTGGACCGCTAGGGGGCGTTCTGGGATGCGTGGCTCTCCGGTTCCCCATGACATATAGCCATGAAATAAATTATGGTTTATGCTGGTATATGCTGATATTGTTCCGAGGGATAGTTTGAAGATTTTAAATGTGTATAAAAAAAGTTTTTATCATAATTTTTTTTCTAAACCATTTCAGTAGTTAGGCTCCTCCTCTAGTCTTTTGGTAAAACCAAGCATTGGTCGCAGACGCAGAGGTCCGATTTTCAGCAAACATACATACCTATTGACTTGGTTTGGCTGATGTTGTCGGCCACACACATGCTACCACTACGGGATCGTTAAGGACACATCTGTCGAGTCGTGCCTTCAACAGGAGAAGCCGCGAGGCCATCTTCGTGCAGCGATAGGTGGAAACCTGACTCTGCCGGCCATGCCAATAGTTATAGTCGGTAATTGATCAGTGTGTGCGAAACTACTGTGATAGTGTGTGCACAAAAGGAGGCAACGGAAGGTAAAAGGTAGAAGGTCCACTCCCAGCCCCTATAGGCCGTAGGCGCGTTGGACGGCGTAAGCGCCTTCACGGCTAATTCATGCCATCCTAACAGGGTCACAAACTCGCGAGTGAGGGAGCGGGCGTTCCCCTCACTTGCCACTTAGTGCCCTTGCGATTGGAGGGTCCTCGTTGTGTGTTCTGAGGTCGTTAACCTAATAGGCAGGTCTGAAAGGATAGTCGCGAAGAGTAGGCTGTGGTAGCGCAATAGCGTCATCTTATTGAACTTCATCAGCATACTAACAATATTAACAGTATTTTTGTTATCTTCATCATTCAGCTTACTTTAATGTCTCCACTGCTTGTGCATGGAGCCTTCCTTATGAATGGAAACACCTCAGGGAAAACGATTCATACACCACCATCCGGTGCCCAGTCCGTATTGGTGGTTGTAAACCAAATCATTTCAAATGATGTAATTGTGCCATTGCCCCGCAGCATGGGATGAAATGAAGTGCACACGAATGTGTATGGTCCACTAAAACAGTAGTGCCTAGTTTAATATAATATCTGTACGCGCAGCTCCAGTACACTCTAGAACATACTGAATTCAATTTGTGCAATTGAGCTTGCGGCATGCACTACGTACTATAGATATACCTAACTGCATCATTGATTGAATGATTACGACATACGATTCGCTATGCAGTGCTCGAAGGGCGAATATTGTAGACTGCATAGAACTCACTAGAACATATGCAACGGGAGCGGCGCCGCGTTACATCGTTGTCGGTCGACACGGTATCACCTACTTCAAACAATCTATGTAATTTAGTAATAAATATAAAACTTTATTTCTTTCATTTCAAGTCAAGTATATTACTTGACTTAAGTATTATGTAACATTTCATAGAAATCAACATTTTAAGGGGGCGCAGCGCGGACGCAAAACTGCGAGTTTCAAGTTTCTTTATGATAGCGAGCGAGCGAGCGGCGCGTGGCAGTGTGGTGTGACAACGGCGCACGACTACGAATACGCACGCACACTAATATCTGTACAGAGTAGGCTGGTGATTTAATTAAAGCAATGTTTACTTTCGTAAAATCAAAGGCGTTTGGGTAAAAAATAAGAAAAGTCTTAATATTTTTATATTCATGTTTTTTAATGGAAAAATAAGACAACAGTGACCTGCGGAATATCAATACAAACATTTTGATGTCGGATCATTGTTTCATTTGGGCTATATTTACAAAGTTTCTGAAGAAATAAGTTTTTAGATATCACTATTTTATGTAATGTTTATGCAGTTTCTGGGTATTTGTTTCAAATTCCAAGACAACCATGACCTTGTGAAAGGATCAAGCTAACCTACACTAGTCCTTTTAATGTATAAGACCTATTCAGCGCCTAGCACTAGTGACTTAAAAACACGTAAATTTTCAAATTCCACGCTGCACCCCCTTAAGATACTGTTTTAAATGACAACACCTATGCTATTAGTTGATTAAAAAAAATTAAACACAAACATTAACACATTAACATCATAATACTGCAAAACAATTTGGTAGTTGTCCGGTTAGACTATAGAAAAACGTTTTAGCAACTGTCAAAACAATTTTTTTATGGAAATTGTATGAGAATGGCAAACCATGAGGTCACTATTGTGTTCGGTTAATTTATTGTATTGTTGAGGAGCTCGATGCCGCAGTGGTTAACGCGCCCGGTCTGCGAATGCTGAGGTTAAGCAACTTTCGCAAAGGCCGGTCACCGGATGGGTGACCAAAAATGTATCATCTCGAGCTCCTCCGTGCTTCGGAAGGCACGTAAAGCCGTGGGTCCCGGCCGCATTAGCAGTCGTTAACAACCACCAACACGCACTGGGCCCGCGTGGTGGTTTATGGCCCATTCTCCCTATCCATCTATAGGGGAGGCTCGTGCCCCAGCAGTGGGGACAAAAATGAGCTGATGATGATGATGATGATGATTGCATTGTTAAAAACTATCTAAGCTATAGAAAATCATACTTAGGTCAAATAAAAAATATGTTAATGTTTTAAAGAACTGTTACATGATGTCATTTTAGACTTTTATATATTTATTGTTTTGGAATTAATTATTGTTGTTGTCAACTTCCCTATTGCTTAGATGTCATGAATCTAATGCACCTGCACAATTTGTTAAGGGATTGTAATATAGAATGCAATATTGCAATTTAAGTTCCTCGTAATCAATTTATGGCCCAAGCAAAGAGAGGCCTATGCACTTGTACTATTATGTATTCTGTGCCTATGCCCAGCAGCAGGTTGAAAAGGGCTGATCATGATGATGAATCAATTTATAATGCAGTATATTTCAAAAATTTTTTTTAAGTAATTAGGTGATACAATATTAGAGGTAATGTAAATTTTACCTTGTTCAGTTATTGTTATGAAAAGTTTTAATACCTATTATTTGGTGACCGTAGTCACAAAATAAAGATAGCCCAGAAGTTAAGTGATATACATACCTACCACACTCGGGCAACTCAATCAATCTCAATCAACTCAATATCGGACCATCTTAAACTAGTCGAGAGCAGATATTGTGAGATTCCGTTTTCATAAAAGGTTGCATATGTGTGTGTGATCAAGCGCACTTGTGTGAAGCTTACCTTGTGCAGTTTTATTTTGTGCCGTAGTTACTACACTATTTTGAGTGCCTACCTACTCAGTTAAACGGACTTACTAAATTGTTTTAATATAAACAGGTAATAGCAAGGTGATATGGGGTTTAAGAACTTTATTTTCTCATAAGAACAATATAAGAAAACTTTAAAATACATATTACATATATTAAAAATTATTTATGTTGACATACAAAAATATGTGAAGATGCTAAGCTAAGTTAAGTTGATATGATATTTTTTATGTATTTAGGTTACAAAATTAAATAATAATAAACTGACACGAGTTTTTTGGCTATCCTACCATCGAGTTATGAGATGACATTGGAAAAGTTAAAACTTTTTAACAAAGTTTCAATGAAGTCAGGAGCCTCGAAACACTTGTCAAAAGTTCTACAAGTAATGAAATACTTACTGCTCGCACTTAGAAGTACTGGGTCGGCTATGAATATCATCCATTCTGCGTAATAAAGCATGGAAACTCCACGAACTAGAGTGTTGTGATGATCTAAGAAGTGATAACACTGCACAACTAGTTTCCGAACTCGAAATTTAACCACTTCTGTCTCTAGTAATAATGAAAAATAATTAAGTATCTGAATTAACACACGACACGGTATAAGAACCTGTTTAAACTAAACAATTAATGCAATACAGGCAATTTCTATCAAAACTATTATTTGACATAAGAACTAGTGATGCCAACCACTTGTTGATTTGTCAACAGTCTATCTATCTATACTATAATACCGATTATGGTATTAATTATATTGAACCGATTCCGTAGAATAGTTTTGAAATATCGTGAATTCTATCTATCTATAACTTGCAATAGTAGGTACATATTGAGAGACCGAATAGAATTCTCATTAGCAGTATTAGGGCACTCGGCGAGTAGGTGGAGGCTGGTCTCCTCACTTTCCGTCCACTCCGGACATGTGGGGTCGGCTTTCACTTCTATCACTGTTCAGTCGACTGTGTCCTGTTATGATCTCTATGACTAGCTTCATGTTCTCTTTCGAGAGTCCCATCAGTTTGCTAGTCTTTTTCTTGTCCATTCCCTTGATGAAGATCTTCGACTGTTTCATGCCCGTCGAGGACCTCCATCTTCGGTTGGTTTCTGCTGTGATACTATGGTTGATTACTCCCTTGGTGATATTGTGTGCTATTGGCAACCGGGGTTCCAGTCCCACCAAGCTTTCCTTTGCTCCCTTTCTGGCTAATTCGTCGGCCTGTTCGTTTCCCGTGTTTCTCTCGTGTCCTGGGACCCACGCTATCGTCAGGTCCGCTCTCTCAGCCAGCCTTTTTAGCGATTCCTTGCATTCTTTGACGATTGCTGATATCGTCTCTTCTCTGCCTAGTGCCTTCAGCACCGCTTGGCTGTCGCTGTAGATGACCATCTTTCCTGTAATATTTAGGTGTTCGGCCATCTCAGCGCATGCGATAATTGCGTATATTTCTGCCTGGAAAACACTGGCGAATCTTCCTAGCGGTATAAACTTGTTTATTATCTCCGTCCCGTCTGCGCAATTAATATGCACGCCGGATCCAGAGAGTTTTGTCGACTCCTTTCTGGAGCCGTCTGTGTAGCAAATGGTGCCGTCAGTTTCTATGCTCCAGTTTTCTCTTGTTCCTATGTGTACTCTATATTTTTTTTCAAAGATCCTTTCCTTCCGTAATATGTCGTTGTTGGAGAGGATCATTGACAGCCTAACTTCGTAGTTTTTGCTTATACTGGCATGACCCTCGTCCATGAAGTTTCCGGTCCATATGCCAGTGCGTCTTAGCTTGAACCATTGTTCAGTAGCTCTTCTCTTTATTTCTAAGTCCAGGGGATTTAGACCCAGTAGGACCTTGAGCGCGGCTGTGGGTGATGTTCTCATCGCGCCCGTGGTCACTAGGGCCGCTAGCCTTTGTACTTTATCTAATTGTGCTTTGTTTTTCCCTACTGCGGCTTTGTGCCACCATACGATGACTCCGTGTAGGATCCTTGGCAAGGCTTATAGCCTTGTATATCCATAGTGCCATCGCTGATTTCATGCCCCAGGCTCTGCCTATTATACTTTTACACTGCATTAATGCCATCTTAGCCTTTAAGCATGTGTTGCTTATATGGGTCCTAAAGGTAAGCTTGCTGTCCAGTGTCACTCCTAGATACTTGACTTCCTTGACTGTTTCCAACTCTTGGTTGTCCAGTTTCACTGGTTCAGCACGTTCTATTTTTCTTTTCTTTGTAAATAAAACTAGCTTGGTTTTGTCAGGATTCAGGTTCAGACCTTTGCTCCAGCACCACTCTAGAGCTTCTTTTAGGTCTCTGTTTATGATTTCACACATGACACTGAGAACTTTGCCTGTCACCAGGAGCACGCCATCATCGACATACACCTGTGTGTATATGTGCATCCTGTTTATCTTGTTTACTTTTTCGTCTAATAGCAGGCACCACAGCAGTGGCGACAGACACCGCCCCTGGGGGAATCCTCTTTTCGCCACCACCGCATGTGTTATTCCTGCTATCTCTGTTCGTATCTGCCGATGTCTTAGCATGTTTTTCACCCAGTCTGATAGGTCTCTGTCTATTCCTTCGCGGCTCAGGGTGGCCTCTATTGAGTCTGGGGTCGCCCTATCGAATGCGCTCTCCACGTCAAAGAAGCAACCCATTGCGTACTCTATATTGCTTATTGATCTTTGCACTCTCGTCACCAAGTTATGGAAGGCCGTTTCGGTGGATTTGCCCTCCATGTATGCATGTTGGTTTTGGTGGAGTGGAAGTCCGCTTTTCTCTATTTGCTCTCTAATTAGTCTGTCTAGGATTTTCTCCAGTGTCTTTAGTAGGAATGAGGAGAGGCTGATGCATCTGAAGGCTTTGGCTTCCTAATAGAATGCTCTGCCTGGTTTTGGGATGAATACTGCCCTCACTTCTCTTCATTTTCTCGGTATGTGCTTAGTTCTGATACTGCCGTTGTACAAAGCCAGCAGATTTTTGCTTATATACTTGATAGCTGTCTGTAGCATTTTTGGGAAAATTTCGTCCGGTCCCGCTGCCTTATAAGGCTGGAAGGATCGGACGCTCCACAGTAAATGTTCCTCAGTGATGATTGTCTTTGGCTCCCAGTCCGCTGTGGGACCTGGAAGGATTGGTGTATCATCCTCTCTGTATTCCTCGCTTTCCGGGAAATGTGTTTTCAACATAACTGCTATTATCTTTTCCGGCTCAGTTATTAGTTCTTCTCCGTTCTTGATACTTTCTAGCCTACGCGAGTTGGCTTTGGAGAACGTTTTAACTAGTCGCACTGCTTCAGGGTATCTTTCGCCTCCTGCGCAGAACACCTTCCAGTTATTCCTGTTCTCCCTCCTGCATTCTTTCTTATATATGTTTCTTTCTTCTCTATATATTTGCCAGCTCTTATCGTCGTTCTTTTTTAAAGCCGTTCTTTTTTTGGGGAGCTCGCCGTGTCTTTTTCCTCTGTTTCCCTAGTGCCTTTGTCCACCAGGGTTGTCCTCTATCTGGTCTTATCTCTCTAAGGGGACATGCCTTATGATATTCTCCCCATAGAGCTTCGTCCAGTCTATTGGATTCCTTTTCTATTTATAAGGCATCTTTTAGCGGGGTGTCTCGTCCTGGGCTCCACTTCTCCATATATCGTTGGTACGTGTCCCAGTTGGTTTTCTTCGCATTTCTAATCAGAATCTTTTCTGTCTTGGCCTCCAGACTGAAAGTGATTCGTCTGTGGTCTGACATAGAGTCTCTTTTGTGTATTTTCCAGTCCCTTATGTGTCGGCCTATTCTATCTGTTGCAATAGTGATGTTCAACACTTCTCGTCTTGCCTTGGTGACGAATGTAGATTGCCATTCATTATTTTATATTAATATTGGGCATTTTTTTATTTCTAAATAGTAGTACCTAGGTAGATATAGTATATTTATGGTATAGTTTTATTTATTATGTATAGGTATAAATTATGTGTTTTTATGTATATTGTGTATTGGAATATTTGCCACTGTGATACTGTCGATACTGATTCGGTTTTATTTTCGTCACTTGCAAATTTCCAGAAAAAATCAGTGAACGGTAGAAAACACAAGACACTATCGAAATTCGAACTTTTTTTTCAAACGACATAATTATTTTTTGATTGTCAGTGTGTGACGCTTATCGTGCGTAACGTAACGCACTGTTTCATATGTTTTGGCGGGAAAAATTTAAATCGCGTGTCGCATTATAGAATTTACAGTCAAGGGCATAAATATATGTTCCCAAGGCGTCAAAAATATGTAGGCAAATAGGAAGCCATAAATATCTATACACGCAACTCTCACATACATAAGAACAAAACCCAAGCCAAAAATATCTATACAGTCAAAGGCATTAATATCTATACACGCAACTCGCACATACATAAGAACAAACCCTAAGCCAAACATATCTATACAGTCAAGGGCATTAATATGTATACAGGGACCTTATTGCCAGTGGTATAAAGGTGTATGGATATTTTTGACGTCTTGGGGACGTATATATATTTATGCCCTTACTGTACACATAATTCGAATTATCATTCACATTAAAACTATTTTTAAGAGGTTTTTCAAGAGATCACTTCTGTATAAATACTGGCCACTTACTCGTACCTATTTAATAATAGTGTATTCGAATGTCAAGTTTGCCATTGATATACGTCAATTTGATATAAGTTATGTGTAAAAATTTAATTTAATGCTAAGTATTCTGGATATTATTATATTATTATTCTGGATACACATCGATATTATCGAAAGTATTTAAAAATAATGTACAGGGTTTCAGACCATATAAAACACCGCATCGGCATCGTAATGATGTGGGAAGACAGAATTCCTATATCACAAATTGCTGAGGAATTGTGTGTAATGGTGAGTGAGCCCAATCATACATTTGAGTGATCCGAATGTTTTTTTAATACCACTTTTGTAGCTAACTGGTATTCATTGACTTATCGTTACTGTTAATTGTTTTAGAGGAGCACTGTATATTTATGGGTGAAAAGGTATAGAGAAGAAGGAAATGTAAGGAATCATGCATCCAAAGGACGACCTCGAAAGACGACACAACAAGATCATCAGTTGGCTGAAGACGTTAAAAATCAACGTTTCGTCCGCACTGCCGACTTAGCGGTGCCTCTAGCAGTGTTCACCCACACAGTGCGACGAAGATTGCTTGAAGCTGGCCTTAAACATCATACGCCAGCCAAAAAACCATTGTTGACTCACAGGCATAAACGCTATTTAAATTATGATTTTCAAAATATGGTATTCATGGACGAAAAAGTTTTTGTGTCCTCAGCCTGAGGCTCTATGGACGACTATCCCTTTGGCGGACACCCAAATCCAGGTACGGAGAGAAAAACGTATTACCAAACAGACGTAGTGGCAGAATTTCAATTGGGTTTTGGGGTTTTATGAATAGTGGCGGGCCTATAGAGTTATGTGAGGTCTCTGGTCGATTGAACAGCCAGGGATATCTAGATCTATTACGGGATGTATTTTTGCCCTGTGCTAAACTAGTGTATCCTGATGGACACGTAATTGAATTCATGCAAGACAACTCTGCAATCCACAATGCGAGACGCGTCCAGGCTTGGATAGACAACAACGAGGAATTAAATTTAATAAAAATGCCCCCACGAAGCCCTGATATCTGTTGAAGAAATCGATCGATTAGGTAAGCTCTCTAATTGGATCTCTTTGCCAATGGCAACATATTATAAAATGTAGTATTGGCAACTCTTGAGCTGTCACTTCCTTTTGGTTAACCTTTCTATCTACCACGCAACTGCACCTTGTAAAGACTAATAAATGAAGAAATCTTTTGCTGTGTTTCTCGCGACCTCCAGTATCATTGTAAGGATTAACAGCTTTCTATCCGAATAATAAATAGTATTCAAGAAGTTAAGTTGTTTTCTGTTCCTGACAACCTGCTCGCATGGAGAAGGCGATCTGCCCCTTTGACCGTCTTCACAACAGGTTATGGGCCCAGGCCTTGCTATATGCGCTGGATTAGGCCTTGCAAAGCTAAGGTTGTGTCAGGTATCAAAACGCGGAAGGGATCCGTTCGCCACAACATAACCTATCGTCAATTCGACGCTATTGTTGCCTCGTTGTTCCGAGGTAGGCTGTTACGTAACGATAACTAGCACGTGGCGATATCATGACGAACACGGAGAATACCAGTGGACGGATCGGAAATGGTAATGGAATGGGAGGCGCAGGACCAATAGGAGCGGTAAATTATCATGCGGTCACACCACTTGAGGGCGCATCCAATTGGCAGACATGGAAATTTCAAATGAGAATGGTGCTCACACTCGAAGGCTTATGGGCATGTGTCTTAGGAACTGATACAGAAACTTCACGCATGGAGCGCGCGTTAGCCAGAATATGTTTAAGCGTGAAATCTCACTGTATTCAATACGTTCGTGACGCAACCACGCCGAAAAATGCATGGGATAACCTCAAAAATATATTCGAAGATAAAAGTCTTTATAGACGTGTCATATTGCTGCGACAACTGCATCGGGTAGACTTCAATCAATATAATTCAATGGCAGAATACATAGAAGCTATTATGGGAAATGTACAACAATTAGCTGACATCGGAAAAACCATAGAAGATGGTGAGATAGCCGAGCTGTTGCTTAGCGGACTGCCGATGGAATATGATGTTTTAGTTTCAAATCTGGAATCAGCAAGCATGACCAGCACACTTTCCAGCGAGCTAGTCAGAACCCGTCTACTACAAGAAGAATTTAGGAAACAAACCACTTCACAAAGCGGGCTAGCGGAGCAGCAGACGGCCTTTATTTCCAAGGATTTGTCCTGCCATTACTGTAAAAAGAAAGGGCATGTTAAGGCAAAATGCTTCAAGCTTAGAAGAGACCAGAAGAAGAAGATGCCCCAGCAGACCCTAGTTGCCATGAAGGACAAGCAACTATCTCAAGAATGGATTGTCGACAGTGGATGTACGCAGCACATGACTAATTGTAAAAATAATATGTATAATTTTAAATTTACAAAATCTAAAATTACAATTGCCAATAATAGTAAAATCTATAGTGTTGGAATAGGTAATATTGATATTCAATTGAATAGAATAGATTTGACTCTTTGTAATGTATTGTATGTGCCCCAATTATCAAATAATTTATTATCTGTGACCCAATTGACAAAACAAGGTTTGCAAGTTAGTTTTATTGGTAGTAAAGGTTATATTAGAGAAAAGGATGGCAAGCTTTTGGGCACTGCTTCTAAAATAAACAATGTTTTTGTGTTGGACAAAGTTGGAATATGTAGGTGTGTTTCGCAGGTCAACTCCACATCAAGGACCAACCAGCGGAGTGGTCCACCACCACAACTCTGTAATGCAGCTGCAAGTGTGTCAAGTAACACTTGGCACAGACGTCTCGGCCACCTCAGTGCACGTGGTATGTATGCTTTGAAGAATGGTTTGGTTTCTGGTATATCATTTCAGGATGAACAGGACCATGGCTTGAAGAACTGCGTGGCTTGCCTAGAGGGTAAGATGAAGGCCACGTCTTATCCAAAGGGAGAAGCTAAGCGAGCCAGCCAACTTCTACAGCTTGTGCATTCTGATGTATGCGGTCCGATCTCTGAAAGCAGTTGGGGAGGTTCACGTTATCTGCTTACTTTCACTGACGATTGTTCTCGAAAAACATTTGGATACCTAATGTCTTTAAAAACAGAGGTAATGTCATATTTTGTTCAATTTAAGACTTTAGTTGAGAAGCAAACTGGACAGTCTATAAAGTGCCTACGTTCAGATGGCGGTGGCGAATACTGCAATGTCAGATTTGCTGAATACTTGAAAAAGGAAGGTATTATTCATCAGGTAACAGTACCTTATTGTCCTGCTCAGAATGGCGTCAGTGAACGCCTCAACAGAACGCTCATGGAGAAGGCTAGATGCATGCTGCAGGAAAGTGGCCTAGGTAAGCGCTATTGGGGAGAGGCGGTGATGACCGCAATCTATTTAAAAAATAGAAGCCCTACTGCTGCTGTACCCGGATTCACACCTGAGCAACTCTGGACAGGTTCCAAAGTGGACTTAAGTCATTTGAGAGTTTTTGGTTGCATTGCCTATGCTCTCATACCTGAGCAGAAACGTACAAAGTTAGACCCTAAAAGTAAGTTACATATATTTGTAGGGTACAGTGAGACCACCAAAGGTTACCGTCTAGCTGATCCATCCCAGCCAAAGAAAGTTATTATATCTCGTTCTGTGATATTTTTAGAAAATCAATTTTATAATGCAATGACATTGAATAATAATAATAATAATAATGAAGATATTTGTGAATTTAATCAATATTATATTTATAATGGAAATAATATGAATGTATCTTCATGTAATAATTTAAATAATGTTTCTGATAATGATAATATTGTTAATCAGAACATTTCTGCAGTATCAGGATCAATGCCAGAAGCCTGCCAGCCGGAAAAGGGCGAGGACCTCAGCTTTCAGTCTCCGCTTGGAGAAAGCATGGAGTCTTTCTCATCTTGTGATGAGGAGGAGGATCCAGTTGCAGAGGAAGCGGTGATCAATCCAGAGGTACAGGTCTCAGTGTCTGGACGTCCCATTCGAAGCACGCGTGGTGTTCCACCTAAAAGGTATGATGACTTCAATCTCTCTGATGTCTCGCTGCTGGTCCAGGAAGGCGGCTGTCTGGATGAGCCGACAACTTACGAAGAGGCCGTGTCAGATCCTGATGCTATGCATTGGAAACATGCGATAAAAAAAGAGTATGATTCCCTCATCAATAATGGAGTATGGAGGTTGGTAGATAGACCTGTGGATAAAAATATAATAAAATGTAAATGGGTTTTTAAGAGAAAGCATGATGCTTCCGGCGAGTTTACACGCTATAAAGCACGCCTAGTTGCCCGTGGTTTCTCTCAACAACCAGGTGTTGATTACAATGAAACTTTTTCTCCGGTTGTCCGTCATTCCACTTTGAGATTATTGTTTTCATTAGCAAACTCATTAGATATGGATATAGACCATTTAGATATCACAACAGCTTTTTTAAATGGTGACTTAAAGGAAACCATTTATATGGAGCAGCCTATAGGTTTTTCTAATAATAATAAAAATAAAGTTTGCCTCCTTCTCAAAAGTATTTATGGACTTAAACAGTCTTCTAGATTGTGGAACTGTAAAATTAGTGAATTATTATCAAAAAATGGTTATTTTCAAAGTAGGTGTGAACCTTGTGTTTATGTAAAAAGAAATAGTAAAGAAATGATAATAATAGCATTGTATGTTGATGACTTATATGTTTTCAGCTCAAAAACTTCAAATAAACAAGAGCTATTTCAATTATTAGAAGCTAATTTTGATACTCGAAAATTGGGTTCTCTAAAAGACTGTTTAGGTATGAAAGTAACTAGGGATAGAAATAAGGGAATTTTAATACTTGACCAGTCTAATTATGTTAAGAGATTATTAAATAAATATGGGATGCAGAACTGCAAATCTGTCTCTACACCTATGTCTGTAGGTTGTAAATTAAATAAAGCTGAAAAGCCACTTGATGAAAATGTTTATAATTACAGGCAATTGATAGGTCATTTGATGTATTTATGTGTATGTACAAGACCAGATATTGCTTATGCTTGTAGCCTTTTGAGTCAATTTAATAATTGTTTTGATATGTCACACTGGGTATGTGCTAAGCGTGTACTGCGTTATTTGGCTAGAACAATCAATTACGGTTTGTTATTCACAAAAGGTAATAATTGTAATAATAGTTTAATTGCTTACGCAGATGCAGATTGGGCAAACAACCCTGTAGACAGAAGGTCCTACACAGGTTTTGTTATAAAATTTAATAATGATTCAATAAACTGGGAAGCCAGAAAACAGCGCTGTGTAGCACTTTCTAGCACAGAGGCAGAGTATATAGCGATGGGTGAAGTTTGTAAAGACATTTGTTTCATAAAAAACTTATTGTTTGAAATTTTGAGTTTGAAGTTAAATATTACTTTGGTAAATGATAATCAGGGTGCACAGAAGTTGTTACAGATCAAAGAGTTTTCACATAAAAGGACTAAGCATATTGATCTCAGGCATCACTTTGTTAAAGATTTTGTAGCTGAAAATAATGTTAATGTTATATACTTACAAACAGATAAGATGATAGCTGATGTAATGACAAAGCCTTTGAGTTTAGTAAAGCACTCTGAATTTGTTAATAAATGTAATGTTGTAAAGTTCAAGTAGTCAAGTTGATTTTGTAAAGTTGAACATGTAGAGTCCTCATGTAGAGACAGATGTTATTAAGGATGGAGTATGCGTAAGATTTTGTCATTTTTTTTTTAAATCTTTTGTGTAACATCTCTGGGGCTTTATTGTAATATAATGATTATATTATTGGTAGAGCCATTATAGAGCTTAAGAGGAAGTGTTGAAGAAATCGATCGATTAGGTAAGCTCTCTAATTGGATCTCTTTGCCAATGGCAACATATTATAAAATGTAGTATTGGCAACTCTTGAGCTGTCACTTCCTTTTGGTTAACCTTTCTATCTACCACGCAACTGCACCTTGTAAAGACTAATAAATGAAGAAATCTTTTGCTGTGTTTCTCGCGACCTCCAGTATCATTGTAAGGATTAACAGCTTTCTATCCGAATAATAAATAGTATTCAAGAAGTTAAGTTGTTTTCTGTTCCTGACAACCTGCTCGCATGGAGAAGGCGATCTGCCCCTTTGACCGTCTTCACAACAATATCAACCCCATAGAGAATCTATTGGGTTTAATGGTTCAGGACTGGGACGCAAGTAAAGCTCGCACAACTCCCACCTTAAGAGCGCACGTCCACGAAATTTGGGAGCAATATAGAGGCACCGACGACGTATGTGCAAATATGGTTAACTCGATGAAAGACCGTTTGCAAGCGGTGAAAGATGCAGATGGAAGGTATACAAAATATTAGGTTGTTAATATGTATGAAGAAAATATGGAGTTTTTATGATGAAAGTAGGTAATTTAAGTTTAAAAAAAATAAAATGTGTAAATGTGTTTTTTTTATGATGAAAGTAATTTACCTAAGTTTTTCAAATAAAAAAATGTAATTTTTAGCAATTTGTTTTATTTGTTGCTAAATAAACTCCGGTGTGCACAAACGTCATAACGATTCTTTACAAGTATAAATTAATTTTAAAAATCCGACCGCTTCTTAAAGTGACCTAAATTAGGTCGACACCTACTTTAAAATTTATTTATGTATCTACTTCTTTGTGATGTTTATATGAAAATGATAGCTTAAAAGTGTTATAATACCTACGCATATATTCAGAATAGGCTAAATATTAGCTTTCATTTCATACCCATATTGTTGCAATATAAAATATTATTTCTAGACCTCCATATTTTTTTCACGGACGCTGTATTGAAATCATTATTATATACTTAACACTATGTCACACCGGCAGTTAAGAACAAATCTAATAGGTTAAAATCCGTCCAGCCGTTTAGGCTACGGAGGGTGTCAACAAAACAGACATACATACAGACATACGCTTTGAAAACATAACCCTGCTTTTCTTCGGACAGTCGGGTAAAAAGATAACATTTTGTGCTTCTGAAGGGACAATTCATAACAAAGAGGCTCTTATGAGCTAAGAAATACTAGCTCATAAATTGAAAATGTGATTTTTTGCAATGCAATAAAAATGTAAGTAAGTATTCTTTTTAACCACGTGTGTGATTTTACGAAATCAGATAAATTAGCGAAATCGAAAGAACTTTATTATTATAACCTACGTCTAGTATTAATATGTTACAAACAAAATTCAGCATCGGACAAACGGTAACGTAATATTTACGAGAAAAGCCACATGAAAATCTTGTATGGTAGGTATATGGCTGTGAAGCAGAATCTAAAATAATAGGATGAAAGGTAAAACAAATGACACGTCAATATGACGTCACGATCAAAATGAAAAGGACAAAGCGATCATGACAGAACGGTACTCTTTTCGGTGATTGTCATAATTCAAAATTAGAAAACTTGTTTGTTTAGATATTTTTGACTGATGTAGGTATAGATATTTTTGACTGTATAGAGATTATTGCCCTTGACTGTATAGATATTTTTGGCTTGGGTTTTGTTCTTATGTATGTGAGAGTTGCGTGTATAGATATTTATGGCTTCCTATTTTCCTACATATATTTGACTGACACTATACATTTATTTATGGTCATGCTTAGAATAGGCGTTATTATTCTAAGCAGTGGTCATGTAAATGTCTAGATCTTTTTGACTAATAAAATGATCGCATATTTTTGACCGGATTACCGTACAGATATTTCTGGCTAATCAACTGTATAGATATTTTTGACGCCTTGGGAACGTAGGTATACCTATATATTTATGCCCTTGACGTACAGACAAAGACATTTAATTACCTATTAAATCTCTTTGCGTACAGGCAATTAATTTTTATTTAGGTAATAAAGGTAGATACGTTTTCAGCGCCCTGAAGACGTTCCGAACAAAAGAAGACAATCGTATCCTTTTGGCCTCAGTCGCCCTCGAAGAAAGACTTAGGTACAAAATCCTATTTTAGATTTAGTTTTTGTTAAAATTGCCGAATATCAAACACCAGCTGTTTTTTCGTTCTTATTACTTTTGCATTATTTGACAATGAAATTCAATTCAAAGCGGGATGAACCATTTCCATAAATCCCACCGCATCATCAACCTCAACCGCCATGTCTCCGGGAATGTGCGAGGATGACCCTTTCCTCGCTGCATACATGGCGGATGCCCCGTGTATGCGGAGGTCCAAAGGTAGTACCTATCCCTGACAAGACCCTGAGTAGCGGTAAGTACTGTACGGTAGGATTTGCAAACTTTTGAGCGATACCCCGCTGCGCTGCCGCTGGACATAGATTTTTAGCGCCCTCTATCGGGAAGAAGCATAAACGCGCACGCAAACGTCTGCTACCGCCATCTATTGTACAGGGAACCTAGTTTCCCATCTTTTTTTCTATGAGAGATACATCTTTACTAGAGATAATAAATATATTCATTAACCATTAAAATAAACTAATAAAAAAATATATCACTAACATTCAATAATTGAAATTAACAATATCAGTTGAATGGTTGAAAATATTAGTTAACATCGCGCGCGGCGAATGGCGCCGAGCGAACCGCGGAGGCACCCGCCAGACGACGAGCGACAGAGACACGACATCAACTATCAGTTGACGTCAAATCTAAATTGACCCTTAACTATTATTAGTTAAAGCACATTTTTCTTTGATATGTTTTTTATTCTTTTTTAACTTGTCATTTATTGAATAATTTTGGATGCACTCGATTGTATGTTCTTTCACTATCGAAATAAAAGTCTTTTTATTTATTACGATTTATCGTTCGTTCGCCATGTAATATTTTTAACTGATAATTTCATCGATACGATTTTTTTATTGTTTAGCAGTCGGTGGTTGATCGTTGTGTAGATAGGATTGCGTGGCGATTCGAGTGCAATATCTATGTTGTTAGCTGACGTTAATTAATTTTATACAGTTCTTAGTTGATTAAGTAAGTAGGTAATTAGGTTTTCATTGAACATTAATAAAATGCTAAGACGTCATACAGAAATTTGAAGTCATTTTGAAAAGTGTAGTGAATGGACAAAATTGCATGTTGCAGAAAAACGTTATCATTTATAGGTCTTTAGTTTATAATTTCTAATTATTTTTTCTTTGTTTTTTTTTTCAAGTTAAGTTCTGTATTTTTTGTTTAGAATAATATTTATGGGAACTAAAATTATTAAAGAGGGGTGAATCTTCCATACATTGAATAATTACAAAAAAAGTCATATACGGCAGCGCTATCTTCCGTAGGAGGAACCCCTCAGTTACTAATTAGTTATCCATATAATGTCACTAGATGGCGGTAGTATAGATAGCATTTTAAATTAATAAATTACTTTTAGTTATTTTCCAGTATCTTTCTTATAACCATAACTTTCGTCTTCTCCTTAAGAAGCTCGGTGGCCTAGCGGCTGCGACGACGCATCGTGCTCTAGTAGTGATAGAATAGAGAATGCCTAAGTTCGATCCTTCGGAAATAATTTGATATTTTTTTGAATTTTATGTTCATTTATAAGTTTTTAATATGTTTATATCAATCTTACAATAATAATCTACACGAAAAAATGAACTAGTTTTTTGTAAATATTATATATATTTTTAGCGCCATCTCTCTATCCCATCTTTTTTTCTATGAGAGGCACATCTATAATATTATACAATATTATTATTAACTGATATTTTCAACCATTAAAATTAACAGTTAAAAATATTTATCAATTAACTTTTAACGAATAAATATTTTCAACCATTAACGCCATCTCTAATCTATACCCAAGTTTCTGCTGGACTTCTTGGCGAGAAAGTGAAGTCATGTCTGCGGTTTTGTTTTATTTTCTAAAATTTGTGTTATGTCGAATATTAATGTGAAATTATGGTATATTATTAACCGTTAAGTGTTCGTGAGTGTGCATGAATGTTGGCAAATTATACAAAACAGTGCAACGTCACTTTTCAAATTCTCTCAAGAAATCCGCCCGAGAACTTAGTAAAGCCTTCTTTGCTGAGATACTCGAGGGGTTGGGGGGGTATATCATTTCTCACTTCTCATTTCTATTATCATTCATCATCATCATACGGAAAAGAAAAATTGTTTATTTATGTGTTACTTGTTACAAAAAATACTTGACACTGGCTAAATGTGCTAATCGCACAAAGCCATCAACAAAAAAAAAGAAAGAAAAAAAAAAGTCTATGATTTTGATTGCTATTTCGTATTGTTTTGGTGTTTGATGTACGAAAAGAGGCATTTAGTGATTTCTATTTACTTACAGTGTCTTCTGTCGAGTTGAGAGTTTTCCCCTCCAGATAGTGCGGTTGTATAGAAATCTAGTTGTTAGTGTGTTGAAAAAGAGACTCGTGGTTCTGTGTTATTTTTAATTGAGACAGCACTGAAGGCATTAAGTCGATGTCTTGGAAAAAGTGTTGTGTTCCTGGTTGTTCAGATTCAGGAAGTAAGTTAAGTAGAGAGAGAACCAAACTCTATGTATCTTTCTAATACATATAATCATCGCTCATAGCACCTAACCTTTCATGTTACTTCTCAAGTTATTTAGCTCACATCAACCTACTCTATTGATTCTATTGTGCCTAAATATATTAAATACCCGACTCTCCGACCAATATACCTACTGCATAAAATACTGTAAATCAGTATAAAGCCACTCAACTATAATTACCAATAGTTACCAAACATAGAAATTGACCCGGCTGCCATAAACGAAAGTTGAAGTTGAATATAACATTAACACCAGAGTGTAACTGCTTCTCAATATGATCACCTTTGGCCTGCTGTTGTGTAACTAATAAATAGGTTGTGATGTTTTAATTTTGGTTTTTCAGGTTCACATCGAACTATGCATTTATTCCCGAATCTGGCAAAAGATATGGAACAATTCAATCAGTGGGTCTTCTCGATTGGGGGTGATATTATTGGCTTAGACAATGAGGACATTTATAAACATTGCAGTGTCTGTCACTTACATTTTGAAGAAAAATTTTGTTGCCGCTTCAATCGACTAAGTAACATTGTAGTGCCTGCTCTAAATTTGCCAGGTTAGTCTATAATAAACTTTTATTTTTATCATTACATATCTCAGTATATAAGTGATTGCTTGAATAATAATGATCTTCAATTCAATAAATATAATAAGTGCCAGTAAAGTATGCTAGCATTAAATTATCTAATTAGTTATTTAAAAAAAAATTAAGATGATTCATGAAATAGTGTTCACTATTTTACATCTATTAGTACTGTATGACATTGTGAAAATTGAAATTGGTAGGTACCTGATGTTATTTTTGCAAACTTTTTTTTTTATTTTGTTTTATTTTTGGGTGTTGTGATTGTCCTTTTTTTTGTGTGTTTGTTTGTGATGGAAAGTGTCCTTTTATGATAGGGCATTCATTTTCTAATATTTTTGACCCTGTAAGGGAGAAAAGAGCTTGACACTTGCTGAGTTTCTTGCCGGTTCTTCTCAGTTCAAGGTCTCCCGCCCAGAGTAGACTTGCGAACCGATGGCATAATGACGTTCACAAGAGCTATTTGTAGCCTAAACTGAATAAATGATTTTGAATTTTGAATTTTTTACAAGCAAGCAGTAATTTTAACAATTATTGAAATAATATCTTTTAAATGTTTTTGTTTTGTTTATATATTTTTAACGCAAATTTGGTAGCGAACAAACTACAAAATGACATTCTGAAAAAAAAAGCGGGCTGGTTAGACCCATCAGGTGCTTTCCCGATTGAGCTATACCGGGCTAAATATATATGAAACCGGGGTTTAATATATATTTAGCAGAACCAGAAGATGGAAATTTTTTCAACATTTTGTAATATCTTTTAAAATAATGTTTATGGGTTGAGTGTTGCAAAATTTATTTATACTAATTATTCTAAATTTTTATGTTTCAGGATATTCAACTGTTCCAAAATTTACATTTAGTGAAAGAAGGCCTATGCAACAATTACAAAATTGTCCAACAAATACACCCTCAACCATTGTGTCCTCACCTATACCGTCTACTTCAGCATACATAACAGGTATTTTACAATTTTAGTTTCACTTTGATCCCACATGCTTACCTATATACTACGGTTTTCTTATTACTTTCCTAGTATGTTTAAACACAAATGTATTACAATCGAGAATTTGATTGCATTCTTATTAGCATATTCCATTATGCTCAAATGCTCATTGTATTTACTCAAGAAATATAATTATAGATTTGGTTTAAGAACACAAAACTTTATGAATACTTCTTTAATTTCAATAATATGAACTGTATATATGTGTGCTTAGCTTCAATGATACTTATTGAAGCATAGTATTTACAATTCTTTAACTTTTAGGTCTTCAGATCGACGGTCCCTACGTAAAATTCCTCAAGTGGTACATATGTATGTACCACTTGAGGAATTTTACGTAGGGACCGTCGAGATGCACTCACCTGCCGTAGCAGTTGAAGTAATAACTTCAGTTGAAAATAACGAAATCAGGAATATCTCTACATTAAACGAAAATATTGGTAAATGCCTATTTCTATGCTTATTTTAAAATTTAATTATAGTTACTGACTGATTATTTTCTTCTTATTATCATTGTTGTAGACCCAGTTAAACAACCATTGCCAGCCAGAAAAACTGCTGTGAAATTCAATAAAGGTGATTAATATTTCTATTCCATTTCTATTAATTACTACTTATACTGAATAAAAATGGTAACATTTACATATACTACTTAAATAATACATAATATTTTATATTATAGTATACATATATGGTGCTAAATTAATATTTATATTTTTTTATTTCAGAAATCCAAAAAAAGAAAGGTGCTGTCATTAAGAAACGGGTAACTCCTGATGAGCAAAAGTTGCATCAGAAGTTGTTAAAAATTAGAATAAAATTAAGCAAATGTCATAATAAAATGAAGAAGCAAGCTGCCAACCTAAAAGCAGCTAAAAACATTGCATCAAACCCAGCATTTGTAGGTACAATGGAAAAACTGCCTAGCACAGCCAAACTTTTAATGTTTTTGCAAAATAGAGAAGCTAAAAAACAAAATAAAGGCAGACGTTTTTTTAATTTGCTATTTTTTTCATATCAAGTCAGTCTGCATTTTGGTTGTGCATTCACAAGTTGTTTGGACTTAAAAACTTTGTAATACAGCAAGCATTATACTTCAGACTTTGTAGATGCTCGTTCTGATACGAGGCGATCTTGGCAAGAGCTATGGGACTCCTCCAGGCTTATTAAAGGACGTCACTACGGGAACATTCAACCTTTTATCCCAGCTAAGCCCTGGTTCTTCCGGTTTAAATCAGTTAATAAACAAACTACCTCCACGATTTGTCGCTTAAGCCTCGGCCATGTATGTACCCCAGTCTTCCTCGCCAAAATAAGAGAATGAGATCATTCACTTTGTGAATGTGGGTTGGACGTAGGAATCACAGACCACATTTTTTTTAACTGCTCTAAATTTTCCTATTCTTTGTATGAAGTTTTGCCCCCTGAAATTCCATGCCCTAGCAACTTTCAAACACTTCTTTGTTATTTAGATTACTCTCATATGTCTCTTTTGATAAAATACATACTTAAACATGAGATTAAGTTATAAATACGTCCAAAAATTATTATATAATTGGTCTATTTTTCCTGGTCATTACATCTTTAATGTTTATAACTTCCCTCCTATCCTATAACATCCTTCAAATTTTAATTTGCAATTTTTTTCATATCAAGTCAGTCTGCATTTTGGTTGTGCATTCACAAGTTGTTTGGACTTAAAAACTTTGTAAGTAAAACTTTAACTTTCCTGTGTACCCAATAAACAAATAAATTTCTTTTTCACAATATCTATTACTATTGATTTTCATTTCCTATTCGCCTTTTCAATGTCGTTATTTGATACCTATCATTTATATTTACCACTTTTACAGTACACTTTTACACTACTGCTGCATAAAGAAAATTCTGGCTACAAGGGTGTGAGGCTCATACCTAAATTAACCGAAAACCATGTCATACCTGAAAAGGTATCTAAAAATAAAATGAAAGTAAAATTTGCAAGTCAAATATTCAGCAGAACTGTAGCAACAAATATATACACATACGCTTTCGGGCCCAGACACAATAGAATTCAATTGTTCTGTGGTAACCAGAGCACATGAGTGGACATGGGATACCTTGCAAGTAATAATGTGAAACACACTTAAAATCTTATACTTGGTTTACTTTTAGCTTGATGTTTGAGGTTTACAACAAACTCCAAGCCAACTAACTACCTACCGCAGCAATAAATAACGTCCATACATTGATGTATCTATGTATGTTTATGTGCATTGCTCCTTTTTGTCGCGTTCTGGTTGCGACCTTGAAAGTTAAGCAACCTCCGCCAAACCGGATCACCAAATGGGTGATTTAATCCAAAAATCTTGAGCTCCTCCATTTTTTAGAAGGCATTTTAAACCGTTGGTCCCGGTTGTAGTAAGATAACAGTCAGCTAGCGTGTTCGGATTGCGCAAATTTGCATAATGTTGCCCACAATAAAACATTCCTTGAATTCGTCCCTGCTTATATATTTTTACATTTAAAAAGCAGTGTATTTTGTTTTTCAGCTAAAGGAATTCTTCCCAAAGAGTG
The DNA here is from genome assembly GCA_963082485.1 of Eudonia mercurella. Taxonomy (NCBI): domain Eukaryota; kingdom Metazoa; phylum Arthropoda; class Insecta; order Lepidoptera; family Crambidae; genus Eudonia; species Eudonia mercurella. Next base: position 9,165,658 of record OY720022.1, on the reverse strand, counting down.
CAATGAAACAGCAGATGCGCTTTTCTTTTTTGATAATCTTTTTGATTCGCAAAATGGGGGTTTCAATAAAAAGAAGATTGCAAAGCCGCTCCTTGGACCCGTCACGCCAAAATCTCAGCACCATAGAGTGTGGCTAGAAGCCAAACAAACTTAATAATATGAAATTTGTTAATGCAACTTCGTTGCGCTCTTTGTTGAATATATATTCTATATATATAAACATAACATGATTCAGTGGCACTCAAGTAACCGATAGATAACTTTTTAGTTGTTTTTTAAAAGTACCCAAAGTGCGACATTCTCGTAGAGGTATTGGTAATTTATTCCAAAGTTTTGCTGCTTGGACTGTAAAAGAATCACCATACATGTTAGTGCTGCAAGGAGATAGATTTAAGTGGAGATAGTAAGTAGGCTGAGCGATGAGCGCGTATACTTAGATAACGAAAGGTAAGAGAAACGCTCCTTGAGGTACTGAGGCGAAGATGGGTTAAAAAGAATATTATAAAGAAGAACCAATATATGATAATTACGGCGCATTCGTATCGGAAGCCACTGTAACCGTTGTCTGTATTCGGATATATGATCATACTTACGAAGACTAAAGATGAAGCGAATGCATACCTACGTTTTGGAAGGCGCTCAAGCTTGTTCAGTAATTCCTCGGTTGCATCGAGATAGCAGCTACCAGCATAATCCAAAATTGGAAGTGTCAGAGATTGAGCAAGACTTTGTGGTGATAACTGGCTCGACTGCGGCTGTCTACATACAGCGGACCACTTCGGGGTGCAAGCCCCAGCTAACTGGCCGTTCAGGCAAGTTGCGTGTATAGTGTCAATGCTTTTGTGCAGATATTTGCCACATCTGCTTTCAACGTTAGCTTATCGTCGATAGTGAGGCCAAGCAGCTTGATACTACGTGACATTGCAATGTTGACTTTGCCCATACTTAAGCTTTTTCATTAGCACCATAGCACAGGTTTTGTGTGGTGCGAACTCCAGTTTATACCCCAAATACCTCATTGGCCTGTCACTAGATCTGTCGCATTGTCCCCCCACTAAAGACGATGGCCACGTTGTCAACGAATGCCTGGGCGAATACGCCATAGGTGCTAAGAAGATGGAGGAGCGGGTCGAGTTGAAGGTTCCAAAGTATAGGGCCGCCCGCATCCTCGATCGGTTCTTTGGTATATACTACTTTACCTCAGCTGTCCTATCGTTGAAGCAGCCTCTTGGTGTTAACCGGGCAACTTTCCTGAGCCAGTCTGCTGACCTTTATGGCCGGCCAGTAGGCGCTGTCGAAGACACTAGGGTCATGAATCTTTCCGACTTTAGATCTCCCCCTAATGCGTTCCATTAGATTATAAAGGGCGTCCTCCACTAAAAACTGATTGGATAGGTAGGTTATAAATTTCGGCTGTTATCGATGTTTGCCATACGTTCGAGTTCTAAGTTGTTCGATAAAGTGGCCAAAAATTGAACTTCTTTCTTTCATTCTTTCCAATGTCCCAAGCGTCAGCAGCCCGACCACACTGCATGCGCAAGCGTTCGTCCGCTCTCGTAAGAATGACGCGCGAACCGCCACACCGTGGGCACAATAGTGTATGGCTATGCTTTTGTATAATATGCAAACACTACCATTCCCAATTGCGCTTAATTAAAGAGCCAACAACAGTTGCGCCTACTTATAGGTAATCGTTATATCATTGTAAATACTACAAAAAGTTATTTTTTAAATAAAGCCAATACCTAGGAAATTTCATTGTTTTATGAAGGTATTTTGTGCCCCATTTCATTCTAACAAAGTTAAGCGTTAAGGTTTAAGGGATAGTAGGATAAAAAAGAAATGAACCCATTGAAGATTTTATTAATTGAGTGCATTGTAACAGCTATATCTATTAATTGAAAACGTTTTGATGATACAGTAAACAACATACAAGTACAATCATCTACGAATGTAGTTAAAGTAGAATCGCATTTCACATGAAATAGCTGCTGTAAGTTAGGCACCATATTCAAATTAGGTAGTACCGACCGTACATGTATTTTGAAAACCTACTCTCATAAGCGCACTCTCTCTTTCACACCGCGAGCCACGTTGGTCAAAAATATAAATTATTTTACAGAGAGTTCTTTAAGGGTGACACTCCATTGGAGCAGAGCTGTGCTGGGCGGAGTTGGGCGGAGCGGCTTTATCCTCATCTAAACTCCACGCTACGCTCAGCCTCGCTCTCGCGACGTGACGGTTTTCTTTAGAAATACGACGCAGCTCATTCTGTCCTGCTAACCACCGTCCACTCTAGCAGAACTGAGAACTGTCGTAAAAATAAAGGGACTGTATTGGTTCATTTCTACGCAGCCCCGCTCCGCTTTAATGGAGTGTCACCCTAACAATGTTGTCCCACAAAATCTTCTTGTGTTTTACAGTTTTCTAAAGTACACTTACAATTAAATGAAACACTTTTTACGTATGTAGTTCCTCGCGTTTATTTTTACACATCCCTGTTAAAATAAACGTGAGTAAATCTGTAAAAAGTTTTTCAATTTCAAGGTTTTATTCGATTACATTTGCATGGGTATCCTTAACAATAAAATTTTAATAAAATATTTTTCAATCTGGTACGACATTCATATTTAACTGTTAATGCAGATAACAACCGACGTTTGTACTCACACCAAACACATGCTGTGAGTTTTTAAATATTTTTCAAGTTATAACAGGCTTTTATCCTATTCATTACGTTTGCGGGGTTTCCATAGTAGTTATTAATTACGTTTGCGGGTTTTTCATAGTAGACCTTTACGGAATGCACTTTTACAAGTAAATCAGTTAATTTACATAACATTAGTATTAAGTATAATATTAAATAACTTACGCGAAGATATTTACAAATTTGATCCGATTTGCTTTACAAGTAAATACGTAATATTTTTCTCGTATTGAATTAAAAAATGTATTTTTCCTTAATTTTAATTAACAATTGGGACAGCGCGCCGTGCGCGGGATGGTAGTTTTTGAAATAGTTACATTTAATAATGGTTATTTGTGATTACTTCAATTTACTGATCAATTATTTCTTCAATCCGTAGTGTACACAGGAAGTGCTGTTACGTTGCTTCATTCATTAAAATTAACATTGTTAGTGCAATTACTAACGAATGAAACAACATATCAAAACCTGATTTAAATATCACCCAGTATAAACTTTGTGTAAAAATAAAATAGGTACTGTTTTTTTTTAAATTTAGATAACCATTTATTCTCTTATTTAGATTTTTTGTGAAAAAATATAAGCGCAATTTGACACTGTTGGAGCGTATTGTAATACCTAAAGATGCGTTTGGCATGTCAACCCAATGACACAAACTTAACAATATTAAGGACCTACGACCCATTAGTCACTAAAGTTTAACATTTTAAAAGTTAGTCAATTCTACCAGTGAACACACCGCGTCTAACCGAGCCGAGCCGCCTTACACAACTGCACGACGGTACACTCAGCATCAAAAGTAGACATCATCACAAAACACTTTACTTCCCTTATCTTTAATTATTAGCAGTGATCGGAATAGGTAGGGCTAATTCACCTAAAGTTTGAAGAACGGACAAAAATAATGGAGACTTTCTTATGACTCTATTTTTTTTTCGGAACAACTGTCCGGGTTTCCGGACATCGCATAAGAACATTAAAAAATAATATTATTAATACAGTAATTAATTTTATTACTTATTTTGTATCCTGGAATTGCCGAAAATAAGTAATAAAATCAATTACTGTATTGAGAATATTAATTTTTAATGTTTTCAAGTGATGTCCGGAAACCCGGACAGTTGTTCCGAAAAAAAATATTGTCATAAAGAAGTCTCCATTAATTTTTGTCTATGTTCTTCGAACTTTAGGTGAATTAGCCCTACCTATTCCGATCACTGATTATTAGCCTTATCCTTAACAGCAGTTGACAATCGCCCATTATTTTATCGTTTCGAAAAGTGTTCAGTGACTTTCGTTGCTGACTATACGGCGTAGCTATATGTTGCTCACAACAGCGACCTATGTCAATTAAGACATACTTATTTATAATTTCAAATCAGTAGTGAAATCAGTCTTAATTCTGTGATTTGCTCTGACGTCACTACTCATTTCTCATCTTCCATCAACTTTGTGTTCGATTTAAGATTTAATGACATGACATTAATAATCAATTTATCTAAAAACGAAGAGAACACTACAAGGTGTTCATAAATATATAGTTATTGATTCTAGCAATATTTGTGTTAACACAGAAAAAGTATTAAACAAACTTCCACGAGCAGTACTTGAACCCGCACCTTTAGTTAATGCAAGCCAAGCGTCTTATTATATTAGGCTTTCATAGTTGTGTCGTTATAGTTATTTTTGCTTGCTTTTTCTGATTTAAACTTTACACCAAATTCCCGTAACAATTAAATGATCAGTATTAGGAATGTCATATAAGATAACTGTTATACTGTCAGTACTCCAAATAGTTAACTTTGTATAAGATATTTTAAATAGAATATTCTTTTAAAAATATTTATTATCAGTTCATAGAATTTATCAGGTACAAATGAACAAGTCAACTCGGTAATATGTCAAATCCCAATAATGCTAAGTCTGTTTAGTAACTGAGGCTTGCGCGAACCACAACTCACTGAACCATATTGTCGCGAGATCATATCAAAAATATAATTGCATTTCACTCAGTTGTTTGAACATGTTCGTTTCGTTCGTTTGTTACATGTTCTTTTCCACTTTTGATTAAATCCAGAGTTACGGTCCGGTCGCAATAATGTATCTATGTAAGTATAATAATCCAATTATGTATAAAAACAATCAAATTCAAACATGCAATGAATTCAACTCTGTTAGAAGCTATTTTAACTTTTATATAGGCTTCTTATGGACCATAATCAAGTACAACCTCTACGATTCAACCTTTTACTCATTAAAAATGAATAAAGTACGTTTCGTTACAAGGTAAGTAGTACAGTAATTTGATGAGTTTTGTAAAAAATAATTTCAATTCACCAATATGTTGAAGCGATGGTACCCTTCTAACGAAGAGAAAGTATACGAACTCCTTTCGGCCCTCAAAATTATCTGCACAAATTTTACGGCTTTCATTTTACCAGCACTTAGAGAGACCTTAGAGAGTGGCACAAACCACTACATACACATAGAAATGCCTATTTCGATTGCTTCATAAGTGTAAACCGACAGACAAAAGGCTACACTACAATAAATCGAACTGCTACTGTAAATCGAAAGCTACAAAATTCAATGTGTTTTGCCACAAAAATTATTGCTTTTCAGAATGCGTTCTCAACTTTTAATTTAGCAACTAACTTAAAATTAATTGTGTGTATAACATAATAATAATGAAAAGTGTATAAATAACTTACTCACGTAAAATACTTAAACAACTAAATTAAATTCATGAGTACAATATTGCTTAAACTAACATCATTGCCATAAACAAGAAATGAAACAGAAATGTAAAAGGAATGCAAAAATGCGATATATAATTACTTACTATTAGGAAATGTTTACTTACGGTTGTCAAATTGACAGGGATTGGGGTCTATGAACTGCGCTAATGAGGCCCTGAGTGGAGTTAACAGATAGGTCTTTAAAGAGGTTTGAGTAATTTTGTATGGAGAGGTGGGTTTTTTTAAATTAATTTTTTATCGCCATAAATATACTTCAACATAAAAATAAGCGCAAAGTCGGAAACCTCATAGTTTGTGAAAAATTGCTCATATAAAATACGAAAATGTAAGAAAAAAAAATTTTTCTTGTCGCGGCTCAATTTTTTGAACTTGTCAAGACATAAAAAAAATACTATGACAACATTTCCCAGTATTGGTCAGTTTTTGAGATATCGACTCTTGTTTGCTTTCCGTAAACCTGTTTATGTGTAAATGTGGAATTGGAATTTCAGTATATTTTCATTTAGTTTTTTTAAGGAATCAAGATAGATAGAAAAGAACAAAAGAGCAGATTATGTTACAAGAGCAACATACATACTGAATAGTTTTTTTTTAAATAAAAAAATAATTAAATTTTAAAGCGACATCGCCAAAAAAACCCCCCAAACTACTCATACCCCTTTACTCACTTATATTTATGAATACAAGTTTGTGCGACTGCTTCAAAGACACATTTAAAAACACTTAAGACATCGAAGTAACTGTTATATCTTTAAACGACAACAATATGAGACAAGTGACGTTGCTTGAGACGTGCGAATGCTGCACGCTAGACATGCTGCGCTACGTGCGGCGTCGCGGTTGGCAGGGCGAATGGCGAACGTTCGCGTTCGTGTTCGTCCGAAGTTGCGGCGCTCGACGTGTGTGTTCGCTACAAATTACTTCTTCGAGTTTGAAGCGCCCTTATTTTGGCGGGTCTCCTGAAGCGGTATCTGCAAGTTTTAAAGAACTATTATGTGAGTGTGTGTAATCTTGACACAAGAACATGAAAATTTACATCCATCTATAAATAGTTACTCAATCAATAGCGACCTAATAAAAGTGGATATTTATGTATTTATAGCTTTAAACAAAAATAATTTGGGAGCTCTCTATAAATATTTGTTTTCTTTAATTTCTGCAATATTCTTTAATATCTGGAAAAATAATACGTTCGGATGTTGATGACGTAGTCGTCGACATTGAATAAGGCTCCTTTGGCTTACAAAGTAAAAGTAGATAGTGTTGGCGGGTTGGACAGAGCAACGATAGCATAATTGGTAGTGCACCTGACCCGGTATGTCATGGGGTGCGGGTTCGAATCCCACTCGTGAAATTTTTTTCAATACTTTTTTCATTTTAATTTGTTTGCTTTTTTAATTATAATATATAACCAAAATGTTTAAAACCGATTTTTTTCCGGATTTAATAATTTGGTAATTAAGTATAATTGTATAATATACTAGCGGCCCGGCCCTGCTTCGCACGGGTGAACTATTTTAAATGTAGCCTATGTTACTCAGCGCTAATGCAGCATTCTAATGGTGAAAGAATTTTTTAAATTGGTCCAGTAGTTTTTGAATTTATTCGCTGCAAACATACATATATATATACAAAAATACAAAGGTTTCCTCTTTATAATATTAGTATAGATTAATAAAAATATATTATACAAAACCCAAGCATATTTTATTCGACGACTGTAGCTTATTGGCTGCCATATCATAGTACAACCCCACGTCATTTCGAAGTAGGTCAGTGTCTTCTTCAGTAGTTAGTCTATAAATACCGCATTGGCCAAAGGGTGCGCTTTCATATATGAATTGGTTGACATTCGATGTCCGTTTAATCGATAGTAACCTCATTACATAAAGTATTACAAAGACGCAAAACTCAATAAGTATGTCAACCGACGTGTGCTGAACGGAGTGGATCGCAAAATGTAGGCCACGGGCTCTTCTCGTTAGTACGACGTGGTACTCAGTTGGTAGGATGGCTTGTTCGAAGTCTGCTAAACTAGCAAACGGCAGTCTAGTGAAATCAGCCATACGTCCCTTTTAAAAAATCCGGTTGTATTCTTTGTAGCCGCTGGATACGTGCAGCACAGAACCGGTATATACATAGAAACGAAGAAAATATAGAATTCCAACGCAGCTGTAGCGTTTACTTACGATCATTAAAGATGGATCCCTTGACTTGGTCCACCAAAAAATATCTAAATCTCAAATTTTGTACTGCACATAAAGCAGCTCCCAAGCCTTGTCTGGATTGTGGCTAACTCCCTCGGTTCATGTTGATGTCGATGGAGAACGCTTAACAGCTCTAGTTACCCATCTGGAATATAGGGAGTGTGCCAAATGTGTCCAGGGTTACTCTAGTGAGACTGTCATAACCCCTTGAGCGTCGATCGACCCCAGGTGGCCGATAACAATTAAAATTCTATTGTGTTTGGTATTCGCGCGCTCGAGCTCTTATAAAGTACTAGATAAAAACGAGTTTTTTTCTAAACTGGTATTTTATGTTTTTACCATTGAAAATGGTTATCAGCACCAATGCAAATCGCCTGAGACGTATTTTTGGCCATAGCTCCGAGGATTTTGGGAGGGTCGAGATGAGAATAGTACCAAGAATTGAGGAATTTATCGAGACACGTGTGAGCGTTTGAATTTTGAAAATCGCCTAGTAACGTTTTTGTAATTTTGAAAAATGTAAAAAATGTCGGGTTTTTTGGGGGGTATTTGTTTACTAAATTGTAAATATTTCGAAAAAAAACCGACTTAAAAAAGGGTCCTAGGGTATTAGTTTAGCTACAAAATGGCGAAAATTGTGGAAAATTTTGAAGATTTGGTATTGTAGAAAAACGGGTATTACGTATATACGCAGGGTGTGTGTGTGTGTGTGTGTGTGTGTGTGTGTGTGTGTGTGTGTGTGTGTGTGTGGGTGCGGGCGTGCGTGCGTGCGTGTGTGTGTGTGTGTGTGTGTGTGTGGGTGCGTGCGTGCGTGCGTGTATGTGTGTGTGTGTGTGTGTGTTTTTTGTGAAAGTAATGCTATTCCATTTAGCTTTTCCTTTTACTTTTTCCTTGATTTATACACTAAACACTATTTGTAGATGTGCCTTAGAGTTTTGATGATCGGTCAGTCAGTGAGTAAGTGAGTGAATGAGTGAGTGAGTGAGTGATAAAAATTAAGAAACTTTGTCTAGTTATAATTCTTAAACTACTGGTTCAAATTAAATGAAATTTGAAATATAGGTACCGTGTTTATAAAATGCCTGCTTGGTATCTGAAAATTCAGGCTTCTAGTTTTATCCACAACAACGTTATAGGGGGTCGAAAATGCCCTGAACTGTTTCGAGAAATGGATGGTACGGCCATGAGAAAGTGAGAATGAATCCGCCAAAAGAAGGCGCCCGATGAATTTCACTTAGATTGTAAAAGAAAAGAAAATTTTATCTTCTGTGTTGTGCAGTGTTATACATTCGTATGTTATAATTAGACTTGTGAGTAATGTGGTTGTATAATTTTAGGGAAGTAAATCTCAATAAAAAATTCTAATTAGGTATTCAACTTGTAGTTAATATGTTATTCAAAATAAAATATTTTTTTTTCGTAAATTTTTGTATTTTCCATGCTCCGATTCTTGCGGGGACTGCGAAATTTGTGAATTTTTTGGGTAAGCACAGTGCCTTGATCTCACCTGATGTTAAGTGATGATAAGGCCATTTGGTGGAAGCGCACTTCACCCAGGATCCTCAACAAGTGAGGCACTGGCTATCTTATCTGTAGCTCTCGGAACACAACAATGGCAATGCTACAAACATTGCTGTTATGGCGACATATTTAGATAAGGTGGTGGTAGGTAGTCAGGCGGACAAACAAGTCCTACCACCAACCAAACCGAGTACACAAAAATGTACCCCCCGCTGGGAATCGAACCACTAGACCACAGAGGCGGTTAAAAACGGTATTAAGGTATATATGGAGATAATTCTCTGTGCGGGGAAGTTGACTTAAGCAAAGTCATCTGGCACTTCTCGTATAACCTTAACGGATGGTACAATAAAATTAAGGAAGTCAAAATTACAGTAAAAAATGCATTACGCCACCACTACACTACTACGCAAAGGGAGACGCGGATGCTGAAGCGAGACTCTTCCCCCACTAAAAACTCCTGGACTTACCGTCGTGCCGCCAGGATGTTTCAGAACCGTTAACAATCACCGGAGTATTACGTGGCTCGCCTGCACGTTTGAAAATATAAAAGAAATAAGGAGGGATTATCAGGAGGCCGGTTTGTACTCACTGTGGCGCGCTGGTCTTCCATGCGTCCAGCCTGAGCGCGCATCAGCAGTGCGAAGAAGTCATCGTCCGGCACCGTCTTCGGGCTTTCCTCGGGTTTTGGGCGCGGCAGCTCCGTGCGTTGGTCCTCAAGACGGGAGCCCTGTCAATAACATTACGTTTTTTAAACTATCTCCAAGCAGCCTACTCAATGCTAGTTACAAATATAGCACTAAGTGTTAAATTAAAGACGGCGGACTTAATACTAGGTACAAAATGGACGTGAAGTTTTTAATCCAAGATGGCAGTTGTATTGATTGCCATTTCGTAGATAGTTTTAAGCTGTTTTGATACAAAATTGCATTAAAATGTGTATTCGTTAATTGAATTCAATGCAATCAAAATTAGAAAATGTATTATTGTATATTCTTTCAATGATTGAGAGAACGTTGTCTAACGTTGAATAGTCTAACTGACAAGCAATACAAGTACAACTGGTTTACACTAACTGCTTAGTACGTACCTGCACACGCGCGATCATTTCGAGGAAGTCATCCTCTGGCTTGGGCTTGCCCGTGTGGCGGGCGCCCAGGCCCGGCAGGGAGGCGCCCTGGCCGGTCAGGGAAGCGCCCGTACTCCGTTGCGCCGGGGGCTTGGCGCGCGCTCCGCCGCCGAGCTCCGCACGCTGCGAGTCCATGCGCTCCGACTGGAGCTCGGTTATCATGTCCAGCAACGCGTCGTTTGAACTAACAACAATAATTGAAAGGTTAAAACTCAACGGCAACGGCATAACGTGTTTTTCGAAGCAAAAGAGGAAAAGCTCAAGAGATTTTTATAGTTGCCCATTTGGAAACCTGGCATTGGAAAAGTTTTCTCACTTGCACGATTAAATAAAATCCGGACGTGCTATATGCTGCGACTACAAGTTGATATATTTGTTAAAAAGTTACATAACATAATAATTAATTGAATATTAACGGGAAACGGGGATAAAAATCTACAAATAGATAAAAAATGTACGCACTGACACAGAACACGCATGCAGGCATACTTCAAGCGAGTGAACATCTTAAGCTTCGCTTCGCTCGCTGTTAATTCTTAATATGTTGCGTTCCTATTAAAACTTTTTGAATAATATATTTGTATTTTTTTAAAATTGCCAACGACGGCTCCTAAAATTCTGAGTGCACTATTTAAATAGTCAGCAACTCATATAATATTTTAATTTCAGTAGGTACTGAAGAAAATACGGCACGAGACGCAACACTTATGAGACACCGGAGACAAGTGAGCCTAGACGTGCTTCTGCTTTCCAATACAGTAGAGGGAAATTATTTATTCACACTAATATCGGCGACCATATAGGCTGCATTAGGGCGGAACCGCTGCATCGACCACTGCGAGAAACTGATGTGAACGAAAACATCCACTATATTTAAAAGCTAAATTTGAAATGGCAATACAGGGTGTGTCTGGAAGTCGTATTCTTTTTAATAAGGGAGTCTTTTTTTAGTAATATTAAGTTACTATAAATCTATAAAATGATTAGAGTTTAGTTGATAAAAATTAAAAAAAAAGACAAAAACCCGCCTGCGTAAAAATAATAAGTACTTAACTAAATAGAAAATCAACTAAAAAGGCCGGAACAAGGTAAAAATTCAATTTATGCAACATCATACATAACACACAGTCGGAGGCACGCACAAAGTGAGAATGATTTGACTTATCATTAAATTTTATGCCTCCGACTGCATGTTTTGTATGATGTTACATAAATTGAATTATATCTTGTTCCGGCCTTTTCAGTTGATTTTCTATTTAGTTACTTATTATTTTTTACGCAGGCGGGTTTTTTTGTTTTATTTAAATTTTTATTTTTTTTTGTCTTTTTAGTTAGACAAATTTCATGATACTTATACCTTTTTGAAATCCTTGTGTTGAGCCCTCTAACTTGATACCCTTAATGTAGTATTCATATAAAACGTTAGAAATAGTTTTAAAGATGTTTTATTAGCACAGAGCAGTTACAAATCAGTGAAATACCGTATGTAATTCAATATAAACAAAATAACTTTTTGTGAAAATATTACAATTAGTCTCAAATCTCAATAATAATCTTTGTCATTCAACAAATTAAGTAATTACTAATTCAACTTTAACAAAAAATAATCATCTTATCATAAAAAATAATTTTATTCTTAAATCTTAATTATTAAATTGTACCCAACCACTCAGTCCGGTCTTAAGAAAATAAAAACAAAAATTCTAAACTGTGACTTAACAGAACCTTTAACTTTTAAACATAACAGAATTAATAATACAGTTATTATTTACTTATCGTAAAACATTAGCGAAAAATACGTAGCTGTTGATAATGCGTACGTAAAAAGGAAATCGCATCGAGACTTTCGTCACTTAATCTTGTTCGCAATCGATTGGTCCCACACTGGTTGGTGGAATGGTGTTTAAATGTTTGTAAGCTATAATTAGGTAGTGGCCACGTTGTCCACCATTTTCCCAGAGGGCCATTTCGACTTTTACCAGTGATGAAAGATTTTTTTCTACCGTATCAGATGCTGATGGGTTTGAAGCTGCCAACGCCTTTTGGATTTCTAGATTTAACTCCTCTTTGTTGCTCATGCCAGTAGATTGGCTTAAAGTTGGAACGGTCTGTCTCTCATGATAATCATCTTGATCGGATTCCCGGTGTTCATGTCTGATGTACGACACAGAAGAGCCATGATTATTTCGACTGCTGGGTCGTGAAAATAACTCTTAAATCATCGGTCGACAAATTTGAAAAATAAGTATCTGCGTTAGTCAGATATTGCATATCGCATGCCTCTAATAGTCGCCTTTCTTTGTATCTTTTCTTCAGGGCCGCATAATGCCGCATAATGCCACATAATTCCGCCGATGACTATTACAGCATTGATAATAAATATTTTTGTAGTACCGAAATTCCCGGGAAATGGGTTTTGTTTCTCGGTACTAAAGGCGATGAAATTTCCCGGTAATTCCCGGGAATTTCAGTACCGGGATTTCCTGGGAGAAACCCCTAGTCGCAATTTAAGAACACTTTGGCAGCTAGACGAATCTAACGATACCTCAATTATGTAAATCCGTTTAGTGGTTCTGGTGATATAAGGTAATAAAGAATATTACATACAAGATAGGCGCGAAAAACAATACCCTTCCTTTGCAGTGGGGTAAAAAACATAAAATAGTGAGGTCTCAAGACCGTCCATTTTTTTAAAATTAAAATTGTAATGTAATGTTTTAATACATACGTTTGTGTTGCAAATAAAATAAATAAATTGAAACTTTGTATTTATGTTTGCGAGCTCTTTGTTTTCTTTGTTACAATAAAAATTATAAAAAACAATATTTATATAATATATATATAATAAATATAAATATCTATCTATAATAATAATAAATCTTTATTTCTTTCAATACAATATACATACATAGGTACAGTTTGTATCATACATAGTTTTTCCTACTTATATTCTAGGTAAGTACAAACATCAGATTTTTTGCAGCTGGTGCATAAACTGGAAAAACCCGTGCTATAAGCATCAGCAACCTTCTATTAGCACTATTCAGTCAAAGCAGGTATATAATAAAAAAATATATATTACTAAGTAATCAAAGTTCATTCAGAAAGACTATTAAGATAGTAAGTAACAATGTTATGTTTTTATGGTGTAATCATGAAAAAAAAAAACAAAATTTTATGTTAATGTTAAGTAGGTACATGTCTTTTTATATCCATTATACCACCAATATAATATTATTAACCATACAGAACGTGTAAGAAAAAGATGTGGTAAAAATGAAAAGATCCGTAGTGTATCCTATCAAGATCTTGTATGTGTTGTAATAACACAATTAAGACAATAAAATTATTAACTTTAATTTGCAATTGTAAATTAAATATTCATATTAGTGAAGTCATGCGCATCAGGCGCGCATAATCGAGCAGCAGTGACCATAAATGTAATGTAACCACTAGGGCTGTGACTTGTTAATTTTATGTGACGTCACAATATAAATATTTAATTAAAAATTGCATAATAAACCAATGTTAATAATTATGTCTTAGTAACTCTGCATGCAAGATCTTGAGCGGATACTCTTTGGATCTTTTCATTTTTACCACACCTTTCTGTTACACGTTGTATATAAATGTTATAATTTTAGTGAAAGCATCGAACAATTAAATGGATAATAGATTGATGAATCAAAAGTAAAATGAGCGCTGGGAAGCAGAAACAAAAAAATAACAGTATAGTGTCAACGCCCATTATAGTGTCAAAAATCGAAAAAGGAAATTTTTATTACGTAGGACCTCGTTAATTCGGAGAGGCAAATACAAGACCCCTTGCGGATTTCCGAGGCGTCCGGATTATAGTATGTCATATCCAATGGTAATAAAACACATTTTTAACCTTAGTTTCTTTAATTTTTTTAATTAAAGTATAAAGACAAAAATGAACATGTTCAAAATTATAACTACATATGCAAGAAAAAAGTATGTTAACATTAGTTAATTCTTCTTGAAAAAGTCTGTAATACTCTTCTGTTTATAATTTTCGCACTTCATTTCAAAAGCCCGGTCTCTAAGTCGACGGAGAAACATAATTTCGTGGCTATCAAATTCGTTATTTTCAGCCCTTTTTAAGCAGTGTTTAAAGCTCCCACTGCCTCTGAATTACCAACTTTCTCGGAGGCGAGAACTTCAACGCTATTGTCTTCATCTTGCTCATCGTCCTCATACATTGCCGCTTGCTTAATCTCCTCATCAGTTAACACTTCATATCTTTGTAACTCGCTTTCGGCACCACCACCAGCCTATTCTTGAGCTTCTGCCTCACTTATTTGAGGATCATTGGGTCCTCTCAACCTATTAAAAAGCTGAGCTAAAGGAACATCATCTTCTGGGTTGTCATTATTTGTGAGAAACGCAGGGTGCAAATTCTTCCATGATTTGTTAATTAGGGATGCCTTAACGTCGGTCCAGCAATTATCCAAAAGAAAAACTGTGTCCTTTAAAGATATGGATTTGAATGAGTCCATGAAGTTCTCAGAACATAATGCAAGACAGTTAACCAAAAGTGATTTGCGGTAATTTAACTTCACATTTTGTATAACATTCTGATCCATCGGTTGTATACACGCCATGGTGTTAGGCGGCAGGAACATTGCAAAAATGTTGCCGTCTTCAGAGACAAGTTCATCTGCTGATGGATGCCCAGGACAATTATCCATTCTAATTGAATCTTGTTGCTCGGCCGGATTACAGAGATCACCGAACAAGCGGGAGTCCGGATTAACGAGGCCCTACTGTACTTACAAAAAAAATCAACCCTACTATGGTATACAGATTTACTTTTTTATCACCGACCAAACCTTCTGAGATGACTCCCGTGATACAAACGAACAACTGTTACTATTGGACCAACTCCCTAACTCGAAAATAAAATTCAGCTGTGCCATACAAAACATCTATATGCATTCGATCAAAATGTATGGAACAGCTGAATTTTATTTTCGAGTTAGGGAGTTGGTCCAATAGTAAAAGTTGTTCGTTTGTATCACGGGAGTCATGTCAGAAGGTTTGGACAGTGATAAAAAAGTCAACCTGTATATTATTTTAACGTCTTGTCTTGTGCCATTTTTACTACGCTGCGCTGTATCGCCTACCTATTAATTAGAAGCCTTTTAACACTTTGACCGGTACAGCATAATAGATTTTTTATTGGTTTTCGACGCTATTGCAACCATATAAGGTTCAAATTATGGTAGCAACTATATTGCCAATACCAGTAAAAGGGTTAAATTAATAAGTGTATAAACTACCACCCTGGTCGTTGTTTCGCAAAATTCAATTCAGTCAAACGTTGGGGGTTAAATTGCCACTTACGGTCATGCTTTTTCTGTGGCAAGTGGCAAGTACTAAATTAATGACGACCTCCGTAGCCGAGTGGCTTGCACGCCGGACTTTGGGCGGCGTTAACTCTGAGGTCCTGGGTTCGATTCCCAGTCGGGTCAATGTCGAAAACGAACTTTTCGATATTGTGTCGGTCGTTGTTTTTGATTTCCATAAAACGAGTGCTTTAGCTACTTACCTTGGGATCGAAAGAATGTATGTGATTATGTGATGTTTAAAAAAAACGGACAAGTGCGAGTCGGACTCGCCCACCGAGGGTTCCGTAAAGGGTTGCCAACTTTTATTAGAAGAAATAGAATATATCTGATTTCAAAGGATAAATAAAGAGTACGGACTTACAAAAAATTGTACCATTTGTTTCATATTTTTAAAAAGGTATTTTTTGTACATTTTGCAGCCCAACAATTGTTTATGGTTTTTAAAAGAATTGCATGAGTCCAAACATTCTAACTCTAAAATATAGATCAAGAGCTCTTTTGGAATTTTTTGGTTCTGATAATGGGTTTGCATAGTATTACATGACATTGTATGTAAAAAAGAGTATTTTAGCATACTCTGTTAGTGTTATAGATTATAGAGTACGCCTACATGATATAGAGTACAATACTCTATTTTAGAGTACGGTTGGCAACCCTAGTTCCGTACAAATTTTTGGGTAAATATGATATAGTTCAGGAATCGAGTCTCGAACTTTTCCCGAAATTCAGTTTAGTTATTAGGTACTGTAAGGAGGTTATATGCAGCTCATAGTAAAAGTTAGTTTATTGTATTTGTATATAAGCCTCTTTGGTCTGGATGAATATTTGAATCATCGAACATGTAAAATTAAAAAGGCTTGCAACGGTTTGACACAGTGGTAGAGAGGAGCGAGACAGCCCGGCTAAAAAGCCGAGGTGCTCCGAGGTCGGTTTAATCTAATGTAATGTTTTTATTAGAATACACAAAGTTAAGTGCAACTGTTGTTCTTATTTTATATCCTAGTAGGATTCCCTAAGTAGTGGGAACACTGATGATACCGATTATACGGAATAGTTTTATAATGCGAAACAAGATATACGAAACTTGTTAGACCATTTCCATTGCGGAATTGGCGAGGAAAGCTGGTATCGAGGGGGGATGTGTTTTTGTAACGCAATTAATTTTTGTTTTTCTCAGGAGTTGTAGTTGTAGTGGTGGCCGACTTAAGCTGTAGCATTATTTTAGGAGTAGACTTTTTAGTAAATAATAAAATGAGTATTGACTTTGTTAATTTGTGCATACATTTTCAGCATTATAGGAGGTTGAATAAGAAGATTTGTAGAGATAGTTATCCTATTCCGCGTATTGATGATATTGTTGACAATTTAGCAGGAGCCGAGTACTTTGCTGAGCTGGATTTGAACTCAGGATACTGGCAGACGGTGATTACAGAAGGTAAGCAAAAACTGCGTTTGTTACGGCTACGGGTTTATATGAGTTTAATGTTGTTCCTTTTGGCTTAGCTACTAGTCAAACGGTATTTCAGCGAATGATGGATAAGGTTTTAGGGAATTTTAAGTTTAAAGGAGTGATGGTGTATGTGGACAATATCGTTGTCTATGGTAGGACGTTGGAGGAGTTTACCGATACGTTAGAAGAGGTTTTTAAGCGTTTCAGAGAGGCGAATTTGACATTCAAGCCATCTAAGTGTAAGTTTGGTTTTTGTGAGATTGAGTTGTTAGGGTATTTGATCTAGAGTGTAGGGGTGAAGCCTAGTGAGAAGAAGCTTAATGTCGAAGCTTAAGGTCGTTACGTTCCCTAAAATATGGTTGAGCGAAGCGATGGCTGATTCATATGTCATACTCGTGAACGGGTGCCGCTTGTGGAGGCTGGTCTGCTCTTGCATACTTATCTTATTTTTAGTATTATTCACTATAGTTTGACTTTGTTTTTCTGAAACAATTTTTGACTTTTACTAGAGTCCTGTAGTGGTACCGTATGACATTGTGGAAATTGAAACTTTTACCTGATGTAAATTTGTTAACCTAGAAGTTTTATTTTTTGTTTTTTTTTACATGTTGTGGATGTCTTCTATAAGTATGTTCTGTGTTAATTTGTAATGGAAAGTGTCCTGCTATGATCGGGCATTTTCCAATATTTTTGACGCTGTAAGGGAGAAAAGAGCTGGACACTTGCTGAGTTTCTTGCCGGTTCTTCTCAGTACAAGATCTCCCGCCCAGAAAAGACATACGAATCGACGGCATAGTGACATTCACAAGAGCTACTTGTAGCCTAAACTGAATAAAATCATTTTGAATTTAATTGAATGCCATGCGAGAGGTTTCAGCTCCAACATCGGCAAAAGAGGTAACAGTTGTTAGGTTTATTATCTTATTATAGAAAATTTTTGCCGAACTTTGCGAAAATAACATTATCTTTACTAAGTTGTTGAAAAAAGGGGTGAGGTTTCAGTGGAACGAGGAGTTGCAGAATTCGTTTGCTTCTATTAAAGAGTCCATGTGTAGAGCGCCGATTCTTTCGTATTTTTCAGGGCATAAGTCGGTCACAACGAGGGTGTGCGTTGATGCGTCGAATGAGGCGATAGGTGCGATTTTTATGCAAGGGGTAAGTAATATGATTCCAGTTGCTTATGCGTCTAGGAAGTTAACAGATGCGGAGAATAAGTATAGTACAACGGAGAAGGAGTGTTTAGCTTTAGTATGGGCGTTGAAGCATTATCGACATTATTTATAGGGATCGTATTTTCAAGTGGTAACGGATCATAGTGCGGTATGTTGGTTGCAGTCTTCACCTTCTCAAGAATCTTATCTTGATACACCTGTGCCGATGTTTTGACACCTTTTTCACATAAATATGGCTCAGTTACTCCTTGATAGCTAACACCCCACCAAACGATCACTGAAGTCGGATAATGCCCACGTTGTACTCTGCTGACTAATTGAGAAGCTTCTCTAGAGCTTTGAGCATAAACTCGGTCATTCTGCTTGTTAAAATGTTGCTTGATAGTAAAAATTTTCTCGTCAGTAAATAATTTTTTTCTGTGACCTCCCTTTGTTTTGATTTTACCACCCTATTTATTTTTAAATTATCGGTTAAATAATGACCAGTGCGTCTCTTATATGCTGCAAGTTCTAAGTCATCTTTTAAAATACGCGACATGGTTCTAGGTGCTATATTCATTTCCCGAGATAAAATCTGGCATTGATTACTAGGAATTGTATTGTAAAACATAATTACTATAAAAATAAGAAAATAAAAACTAATCAATACAGCTATGTGTTACGTCATATTAGGTTGGGGAAAAAGTCTTTTCGCATATAGTATGCATGAACTTGTAATAATATCTCTTTGGCTATACTATTTGTAGCTGGCTGGTTTTGGTATCATTAAAAGTTTAAATTTTAAAGAAGATAATTTCAAATTCAAATTAGGAAAATGTGATTTTTATTTGTTTTTCTTACTGTCAAGATGAGTGAATCTAATGAAGAAATTCGATACATTTTAAAATTTTACTATAAAAGAGGTAAAAATACAACGCAAGCAGCGAAAAAAATTTGCGATGTTTATGGACCTAGTGTAGTGTCTGTGAGAGTAGCACAAATTTGGTTTAAGCGTTTTCAATCCGGAAATTTTGATGTCAAAGATGCACATCGCTCTGCTCGCCCTATTACGGATAAAATGGTTGCCATTTGTGAAAAAGTGGAGCAAGATCCGGCATATCCGTAGTTACGACGTAGCTAAAGAACTGGGAATTGACCACAAAACAGTTTTGGCGTATTTGAAAAAAACTGAGTACACAAAAAAGCTCGATATTTAGGTACCTCATGAACTCACTGAAAGAAACCTAATGAACCGTGTACTCATTTGTGATTCTTTATTACGACGTAATGAATCCGAACCATTTTTGAAGAAGCTGATAACCGGTGATGAAAAGTGGATCACGTACGACAAGAACGTGCGAAAAAGGTCGTGGTCAAAGGCCGGTCAGGCTTTACAGACTGTGGCGAAACCCGGGTTAACTCGCAACAAGGCGATGCTGTATGTGTGGTGGGATTCGAAGGGCATTACTCATTATGAGCTGTTACCATCAGGCAGTACCATCGATTCTGAACTCTACTGCAAACATCTGATGAGATTAAAGCAAGAATTAATCAACAGAAAGTGTGTGGTTTTTCATCATGATAACGCTAGACCTCACACATCTTAAACCACTCAGCAAAAATTAAGAGAGTTTAGCTGGGCGGTGTTAATGCATCCGCCGTATAGTCCTGACCTTGCACCTTCAGATTTCCACCTGTTTCAGTCTCTTCAGAATTCTTTAGGCAGTGTCAGGTTAACATCACGAGAGGACTGCCAAAACAATTTGAGGCGGTATTTTGATCAGAAGCCCCAAAATTTCTATAGCAATGAGATCATGTCCCTACCTACAAAATGGCAAAAAGTTATCGAACAAAATGGCACCTACATACTTTAGTTAAATGGAAATCAACTATATTAAAAAATGTTTTGAATTTTCTTAAAAAATGCGAAGAAACTTTTTCCCCAACCTAATATGTGCCTAATCTATTATCGTAATTTATAAAAAAATATCAATAATGTACGTAAAAAATGGCGGCTGTTTTTTCTGCTCGCTGCCTAATTGACATGATAAAAATATGCAGGTTGTACTGAGAATTTTATTTATCTGTCGGTGAAATGTTCACACTTTGATAGTGGTTTTATGTTGTATTAAAATAAAGCAGTCTTAAAATACTGAAAAAATATTGTTTGCATCTAAGTTCTATTACAAGGGGACGTGTGACAAGGCAGAGCAGATACCAAATGCTCACTGATAGTTTTTACAGTCTTGTGGGCCACTAGCGCAAATAACTATCGAAATCATGTGGTAAAACTCATTGGCGTAAAAGAGGCATTCTGTATGGAAGTTAGTACAGCGCCACATAGGACTATGCATGCGTTAACGCTACGAGTTAGGCCACATCACACACACATCACACATACTTTCTTTACAGTGCTTGCATAATAAATTCTCAAAACAATACATTGTTTGTTCTAAAAATAAATTATAGCGACAAAACGCCGACCACAGATTATAAAGAAAATTTGCGCAAATTTATCGCTACATCGGCCGCCAGCATTAGCTTAGTTTATCAGGATGCACCACATGTTGATCAGATTGCTACATTATAATACAATATCAAGCACAATGAACCTACAGTTTGAGGCTGTATTCAATTAAATGCATAATCATAAGAAGTAAGTATCGAATTAGAAGAAAATTGTTTACATACTCTGTTACGGGTGGACCGACGGCTGGCTCGCTATTGTCCATCGCACTTGTACCGAGCAGACTTAATGCTTCAGTTGAGTTGATACTATTACTGGTGGTGGACATGTGATAGCTGAGTGTTTCAGAATCACACAATGTCGCGTACTGGGAGCTACTAGGAGAGGCGAGAGATAGGTGAGAGATGGGGGACATTTGGCGTCGATAGCGCGTTGATTTGGTGATAAGCAACAAGTGGCAGATATGCGATAAGGCTGGTCATTCTAATCTGAACATTTAATACCCTTTGATGAAGTAAGCATTCTATCTAAATTTGAACATGTATAATAATAGATAAATCGAGATGTAGCAATATCACAGAGGGTATGCTTGATAAACCAGAAAACTAATGGTGTTCATAATTGAAAAAAGTTAAATTTTCAACAGGTTTTAACATTAACTGTAAACAAACTTATCGATAGTAAACAAGAAAAAAGATAGATAGAGTATACTGTAAAATATACTGTTTATGTCAAATTATCATACTTTTTCTTAACAAAAGCCAACTATTAGGAGAAGGCTACGAACGGGGTGTTTTATGCTACTTAGGGTGGATTCGACAAAGCGAGAGTAAATTTTATTCTTAGATTAAATCGCTAGTTATTCGAGTGTTAGTCGAAATTTCGTTTTACCACGCACTATTCTCAGAGTAGCTTGCCTATTCGGAAATAGTCACTATACCACCGTTCAGCGTGGAATAACAGAGATAATCCGAGAGTATTTTAATGGCTTCTGCGTACCACATGTTGTTTTTTGTGTCGCTTCCTTATGTGTTGTCGTTTATAAAAGTCAAGTCAACGAGTTTTGCAAATTTTATAAACTCTTAAATTTTTTTAATTGATTTTAGTTATTAAGAGGCGTTTAAGAAATTTGATTGAAGATATTGATAGTGATGAGGAAGGGACACCTAGACGTCCAAAAGGGATAAAAGAACGAAAGAACCTATTTTAACACTACGATGATCATGATTTTGCCATGAGGTTTCGTCTAACCAAAGGCTCGACATTGTCTCTGCTAACGCAAATCGAGCATAACTTAGTGGATTACATTTCCGACCGGTAAGTTTACCTATCAGTGCATGTACTTACACAATAAATAGGTACCACTAAAAATATTAATTACACACCACTGAGTGGATAGATAAATAATAATTAAATGTTTAACTATTGTAAACTTTGATTTACCTATATTAATTACATCTAAGATTCTTTAAATAAAATAACATACACATACCACACAATTAGAATAAAATAAAATTGAAAAAATGTGTATTCTTTTATTTTTATTGTATCTATTTTTGTTTTTCAGGAATTTTTCTATTTCACCAAATGTTAATTAATTAGAAAAAAAAGAGCAAAAAGAACACGCGAAATACCACAAGCTAAAACATTGACATTCGACTTTGACAGATACAGATATGAACTAGACGACAAAATAGAGTTGTCAGGACTTTGCCTTTTAAATAGTTCGCTTTTAGAACAATGACCATTGGCCGGATAATACCTTCATTCACCATTTACTCAATAATGAAGAATAACAATTCCAAGAGTAACTAATCTGTGGATTGCGTTGATAAACGACCATTCCTTTACTCGAGAATAAAATCGTGGAATAGATATATTCTTGGTATAGTTATTCTTGTATATATTCAAGTTTGGTCGAATCCACCTTTAGTGTTGTGCACAACATATACATATATAAAAAAAGTTTTAAAAGAATATTGTATCAGTCCCGAATTATCGATATAAAAAGTCATATCTATCTAAGAGTTCGTAGTGACTTTGATGTATCTGGTAAGTATTTAGAAACTCTACCTATTTCGATCTTTGGAAAAAATAACTGATCTTTTTTAAACAAAATCAAAACAAAACCAGGGAAAGATTTATGTATGACAGGGAATTAAACAAAGGTTGTTACACTAGTCGCCTCCCGAATTCCGCATAGTAACGCCTGATTCTATTAATAGATTACAAGGTAAATACCGGTATGCTTCTTGGCGGGAAAGTGAATGTCTGCGGTTTTGTTTTATTTATTAAAATTTGTATTATGTCGAATATTAATGTGAAATAATGGTGGGTTATTAACCGTTAAGTGATCGTGAGTGTGTTGGCAAATGAAACAAAACAGCGCAACGTCACTTTTCAAATTCACTCAAGAAGTCCGCGTGAGGACTTATAGTAAAGCCCCAAATCTTTACTAAGATACTCGAGGGGTCGGGGGTAAATCTTTCTCACTTCTCATTTCTATTATCATTCATCATCATCATACAGGAAGGAAATATTGTTTATTTATGTATTACTTGTAAGAATAATTACTTTGACACTGGCTAAATGTGCTAATCGCACGAAGCCAACAAAAAAAAAGTACCGGTATACTGAAAACATCACAACTATATTTCTGCAGTTTGTGTGTTTCATCCATTTTGTTTTTGCAATTTGAGTGATTTTTCCTAGTCATCTGCAATATAATGCATATATTTGGTAAAATACTAATGAATTATGTTAAACGGCAATTTAAATCCAAAACTAACTTATTTTTTGTCGCCTCTGTGGTCTAGTGGTTAAGACCACTAGTCTCAGACCTAGAGGTTTCGGGTGCGATTCCTGCACTCGGTTAGGTTGGTGGTAGAGCTTGTTTTAAGTCCGCCTGGCTAGCTACTACCATCTTCATCTAAATATGTCGCCATAACATCAATGTCAGTAGCATTGATGTGTTCCGACAGTTAAATGATAATGAAGTCAGTTTCTCTCAGTAGTTGAGGTCCCGAGTGAAATGTAAATCCACCTTACCACCTTCTTATCATCACTTAACATCAGGTGGGATGAAAGGCCAAGTGCTTAACTGTAAGGAATAAAAATATGTTGTTTAATGAGTTTAAAGCCTGGCCTGAAAAAGCTGAGATGAAGGTCAGAGGGCCGACCGCCTAACTCTCTCGCTTTCGATCGCTTTGAAGGCGAGGCGAGGAGGAGGCGTCATCTTGTCATTACGAAAGGAATATGAAAGCAATATCGAAAGGCTTAGCTTTCGATGTTATTTGATATTATATTAATTTCGATATTAATTCAAATAAATTCAAATTCAATTCGAAATTTTAAATTAAATTCGATATTATTCAAAGCGATCGAAAGCGAAAGAGTTAGGCGGTTGGGGAGTAGGTCAAGTGCTTCTACGTAAGGAATAAAAATATATATATATATGAGTTTAAAGCCGGGCCTGAAAATATCCGTACTTGATTTAGTGTCACCCTATATTCTCAAACATGTAATAGAACATGAGCAAAATGATCAAGAGCACTTGTGATAATTGTGGCAGATAGCGGGGCATCATGTACATTAATGTAGCCTTTTACGCTATGACTATGATACTAGTTTATATCAGAAATCATACAATTATGAAAGAGTTACGAGAACAGAATAACATGGAAATCGATCATAGTTATATTACGTAATATGATAACGAATGAGTATTGGTTATTTGGCTCATGTGTCATAGAGAAAATATAAAAATATTTAATTTTACATACTTAATTGTTTTAATTAAGTTTTATCAAAGGCGATCAAACAAATGGGCACTGAACTGTACAGAGCAACCTATCCAAAACTGTTAATACTTTTTTTTAAATTAAAAGGAGGCAAACGAGCAGGCGGGTCACCTGATGGATAGTAATCACCGCTGCCCAATTTTCTTCAATAAACGTTTAACCATTTGCTGTTATACTTATTTTAAAATGTTTAACCCTAATTTCTCGCCTAAATACAGGATTTCCTAGTTAAGGCATGACAATTTGTATTTTTCCTAGTTAGTAGGAATTTGTTTGTACCTTTTGTTTTATTTTGTAAAAGATATTGAATAAATTATTATCTCCTTTATTTATTTTCTTTCTTAAAACTAGATTTTTACAATATTTTAATATAAAAACAGTAAAACATTATAAAAATCTAATCCTAGAGTACCACCAGCAGCGGGGCAGGGCCCAAGCTACCGGTGGTCAGGACTGCAGAGTGAGGAACCTCCTGACAATACGTGGCATGTCAAGCAGTACTGCTTTCTGAATCTGACCCTTGATCCAACCATCAAGCGAGAGCCTCTTAAGGTGTTGGTCGAGGCTCTTCGCTATCAGACCGTTCGCTCAAACGACTATCGGAACAATGATCGTCGAATCAACATTCCACATGGCGGTCACCTCGTGAGCCAAGTCAAGGTACTTGCCCTTCTCAGCTTTCACGAGGTTCTCGTCATGCGGGATGGTGATGTGATGATTATTATTATTATTCCTTTATTTATTTTTTCTCATATAAATTTACATTTTTAAATATTTTCTTAAAACAAATTAGTAAAACATTTAAAAATATAAAAAAATAGGGGTCGCCGACATCGGGACCAGGATCCGAATAGTTATTCCGTGTTTTGTCTCTTTCACACTAGTTGGAAATGACGTTTACAAGACGTGAACAAAACACGGAATAACTATTCTTACCTCATTCTTTGTTTATTTGTAAGGCACATAAAGTTCAGTCTATTGAGGAAATTCGACAGTTTGTAGTCTGATGTGCTGTGTGTACTATTGTACATTTTTTATATTATATGAAGCGCAACGCTGTAAAGTTCAGTCTATTGAGGAAATTCGACAGTTTGTAGTCTGATGTGCTGTGTGTACTATTGTACATTTTTATATTATATGAAGCGCAACGCTGTATGTAATATGCGATAAAACAGGGAGCCGTAGCTAGCAGTGAATTTCTAAAAATAAAATTCAAAAGAAATCATTGATTATGTTATCGATAGCGTAAAAGCACCGCCACTAGGCATGCGACTGACAAACAATGTCAATGTCATTAATTCGCTTGCGAATACTTCATGTGGTGGGTGTATCCCACTATTTCCATTAGGTATTTCTATTGATAGAAATACTGGGACTGATTCTCCCACTGTTTCAATTGCTGGCGGCGGCGGCAAAAAAAAACTGCATCACCTCTTATGACGGCGTGCACATAGAAACTATTTATTTATTTCCTCTTTAGTAATTTATCAGGCCGTCATAAATATTAAAATTGAAACAGATTCGGAAATAACACAACTGCGTTTTTTTACCGCAATAGAAGTGATGGGATATAATTTGGAAAAAACGCTAGTCCCACTTTTTCTATTTTGTATTTCCATGGAAATAGTGGGATACACCCCATGTGATTACCGGTGCTTTTTGTGATTTTCGGCGATTTTATATAATTTTTCTTTAAAGCCGCCGCTACTTACTTGCTATTATATAAATTATAAATCCCTTTTATTAACAATAACAAACCTTTTGTTTCCCGTAGTGACAAATCATACGATGACATTAAAAGACAATACAAAAGTATTATCCAAATATAGTTTAGAATAACAAAGAGGTTTAATGCGTGGGCAATAATGCGGATACCGATTTGGCTTTTATTCGCTCAAACCCAAGATGATTCCATCAATATAATTAAAGGTTATTATTGTAATTGTATTATCTTGAGTAAGTAGTCAGCAGTTAATGTGCTACTAATAAAATCTACAATCTCCATCCCGGCAATGACTGTACCTATCAATATGTTGATTCATAAACATTGTCTTGCTCTAAATTCATTATAGAATAGAGCTTATTACGTAATTAATAACAAAAATAACACTTTTGTATAAACAAAGGTGCCATTTTGTAAAGTTACAAAACTTCTAATCAACATATCTCTTACACTGAGCTAGTTATCAAATCCAAATAAATACTGCCAGTATACTTAAATACTAAGCTTTATAAGGTGTAAGTTTTGTTATTCTACAAAGAACTTGATATGAGTACCAACACCCTTAAGAAAGTGGTTGATCTCCTTTGTAAGTTGGTAATTTTTGTTACACCAAATTTTATTTTGTATTTCTTTATTTAATTTCTGTGTTACTGAAACTGTTTGGATTTGTCACTGTTTACTTTTTCTCTGTACATATCTGCTGCGTTGAAGAACAACCACACAAATCCAACAAACAGTCATCACAAACATCACTTTTCATAGACTAGATTTTTTTGTTGTGGTGGTTCCAACCTTTTATCGACCTTGGACCACTTTGCTTGTTTGTTATTGGCAGGGACCACAAGTTCAAAGAAAAATAAACCGTGCTAAAAGAGAAATTAAATCGTTATGCTACCAACATATTGCTTTCTTCTTCGCTTACCTAGTGGTACTTCTCTAACCCTATTTTACTTCTTCGCAAACAGAGCTACTTTAGTTGCAGAATTCTATCTATAGGCGCTCCGCAGATATAGCAACTTTAGTTGAAGAAACTATCAACTTTTTTAAAGTTTTCGTTAAAGGTTAAAAGTTGCAGCAACAATTTACGGTTTTCATAGACAACAGTCAGTGTTTACCACTTGGAGAAACCAGCAACTTGACACAACTAGTAAAAATTTTACAGCTGTTGCAAGTTGCCTGTTGCCGCAATCGGAAATCAAAGGCAACAATTTCAACACTATCATAATCAAGTACAAGCGGTTGGATAGCGTTGTACAATCAAGGGATAAGTGTGCAATTTAAAGGCTGTTATAAACAGTAACAACCCACCAACCCGCATTGGGCCAGCGTGGTGGGTTATGGCCCAGTATCCCCACGTGCTATTGTTCACGTGGGAGGCCTGTGCACAGCAGTGGGACTTTTATAGGCTGATGATGATGATGATGATGACGATGATAAACAGTTGGCTGGTATATACGTGCCATAAGCAAAAGTCAATAATATGAGAGTATAACGAGATCGATGGAGCATGCACGGTTAAATTACAATTGTGCATGTTATTTTCGCGTTGCACCCGGTTCCACCCACATCTTGCCTCGAGGCTACTGGAATCCTAGACGTCGATCTTTTGGGCCACATGTTTTTTACATGTGGAATACTGTTCTCATCTCTCTCTTCTCATCACAGCTTCTGAGCTGGACTTTGGATCCAAAACATTCGGATCCTGAATAAAGCCCGATTCTGCATACTCTACTGTGCGGTACTCTACTGTGTGTTGAAGAGAGAATTCGCTCACCATGCCACTCATTCGCTCTGATTTTTGGTCAGTCCGTTAAGAGTGCCTAAAAGTTCCTTCACCACAAAATAAGGTGACCCAGAAGGTAAGCTTAACACCCTTTCGCGGACCACTTCAAACCAGTCCGAGCGGATTCCGTATCCGTGAGAGGTTGTCTATATGAGTGTTGCTAATTTTGTGCTTGCGCGTCATCACCACGCTGCTGATAATGACGCCTCTGACAAAGACCCGCGACTAATTTGTATGAAGCTTACTGCAGAACAGCCTGCTTGTGTCTGCACACTAACATAAAAAATGTATATGACTCACGCGGGGGTCTTGTTGCCGCTGCTGGCCGACCGCTGTAACTTGGCCTGTGGCTTGGGCCGATTCTCCTTGCCCTGCAGCGTGGCGCGCTGCTCGTCCATACGCTCCGACTGGCAGCGGCTGAGCAGCTCGAAGAACGACTCAGTGGGGTAATCTTCGGATTCGGCGCGAGCTATGGTGCCTTTCTTCTCGGAGTTTCGATCGTTGTCCTTCTTCTTGCCATCTGGTGTTAGCTGTTGGCAATAAAGTGGAAGAGGTTAGTTATAATATATATGGTATTGGGAGCACTTGTGACTTGGAGACGTAGTGCCTCTATTCGTACATTAGATATGATCCACCTTGAATGCATTCAGGACATAAATAACGTGGAATTGTCAGATTACGTTAGAAATAACAAACTGTGAAGAGCTACTGTGTGTGGTATCGAGGCATAGCTGCTATGGCAACGATGCATATCTATAAACCCTTTATAAGGCAGTGGCATATATATTGCCACCATATTTTGAACTTTATACAATTGAGATAAGGTCCAAAACCAATGAAAAATTTGAACATGCTGTGCCCGTTAAAGGGTTAAAGCACCAACTGCGATGGTGACAACGTGCCTATGCTAGGCAAAACGATAGTGGTGAACAGCATCTTCTTGTCGAATTAACGAGTACTGCGAATTCGGTTTAATACCCAAAACTCCAGCACTTCCCCCCTCTTGCCACCAAGGGTGATCTGGGACTGCGCTTTTCCATAACCGGTGTGCAGTTGTAATGTGACCTACTTAGTTGCACTTTACAAAGTCAAGCCGACCTCTTTGGTCGAGTGGCTTGCACACCGGTTTTCATGGTGTCGCTATCTCTGAGGTCCCGGGTTCGATCCCCGGTCGGATCAATTTAGAAATACCTGTTTTTCTATATTGTTTCGGGTCTGGGTGTTTCTTATGTATAATAAGTATGTATTTAAGTTCATTCTGTAGAGTCGCGCGAACCTTTTCAGCGCGGCTTTTTGGCGGTTTTGTGGCGCTTCTGTGTCGCTTTAACATACACACGTCACGCACGAAAGTCTAGCGACGAAGCACGCTCGACCAAGGACTCGTTCCAACCAATGAACGGAGTTAATCGAAACTCAGTATTTGTAAGAGAATTTACTATTTACAGAAGTCTAGTTAACCATATAACGAGTTTCTTAAGGAAGCTTTTCTTGGGGCTAGATAATTGGTGTAAGTGTGGGAAACATTTATTATTATTATTTATTACTGTTTTCACATGTACTGAAGCAAGAAAAGCAGCCTTGTTTTGTTATCCAATAGATTTTCCTTTTTAAACATATTTTTTTTAAATTTTTGTTTAACTACGTAATGTGAAAAGTTACTCCGTCCATTTTTATAACTTTAATAGTCATACTATATTTAAACAGATTTATCAATTATCCATCAAATTTGCTAACGTTCATATAATTCTTAGGATAATAGCTGATTTATTAAGGGTTGACCTTCACTTGACCCCTCGGAGCTGCTTTGCCACGCACTTTTGTTTGGTGGCCGGCAACTGTTATTAGAGATTCAAGAGTTTAAAGACAATGGTAGGTATTAGTATAAAAAAGTGAGTTTGTTACGCTTACACGCGCATTTAACGATTTTTTTTTGTTGTCATGGAAACTGTCAAAGCGGTACGAAGTCCGCCTTGTCAGCTAGTATTAGTAGAGATGTAGCCGACCTGTATGAGGGACAGCTGCTCCATGCTCTGGCGGCGCACCCGCAGCGCGTTGAACGGCGTGCGCGACACGAAGTCGCCGAAGTTCGCGGGCAGCGGCGGCGGCGTGTCGCCCCCGGGCAGCCCGAGCACCTTGCGGAGATCGCCGATGTTCATCTGGGCTGTGGCCATGCCCAGGACGTCGCCCAACTGAGACAGACAAGCAGCAAATCACACTATCACTACATAGTATAAAACAAAGTCGCTTTCTCTGTCCCTATGTCCCTTTGTGTGCTTAGATCTTTAAAACTACGCAACGGATTTTGATGCGGTTTTTTTTAATAGATAAAGTGATTCAAGAGGAAGGTTTATATGTATAATACATGCATATAGTAGAGCAACACTGATAATATCAGCATTGCAACCGTGCGAAGCCGGGGGCGGGTCGCTAGTAATATTATAAATGCGAAAGTTTGTGTGTATGTGTGTGTGTGTGTGTGTGTAGGTATATTTGTTGCTTCTTCACGTTGCAACGGATCGATGGATTTGTATGAAATTCGGCATACAGATAGTTTATAACCTGGATTAACACTAAGATAGTTTTTATCCCGATATTCCCACAGGAATGAAACTCATCACATTTCAATTTACTACTTATACTATAGCCAAACTCGATAAAGAATAATGTAAACAAACCAAATTAAGGTCATCAAAAATCTGGGCAAAAATGTTTTTGTGTTTTTCGTATTATTACTTGATTACTGCATTTTACATAAAAGGCTGTATGTGTGTAATATTTATGTGTAATATTTGACATTATCACAAGTTCGATCACCAAGCTCTTTTATTTACTTGCCGAGCGCGGCGTGCGCATTGCCTAGCGACCAGCAAGCTTCGCCCCTAGCCCACGCGGTCGCTCCGCAAAATACGATGCTACCATTATGACAGTCTGTGACGTCACCCACCTTCTTGGATATGTTGTAGTGCTCGTTGGCGTAGTAGAGCGCCTTCTTGTGCTTGTTGAGCGCGACGTGCACGTTGACACGTTACAGCACAAAGGCGTAACTCTGTGACGTCACCCACCTCCTTGGATATGTTGTAGTGCTCGTTGGCGTAGTACAGCGCCTTCTCGTGCTTGCTGAGCGCGACGTGCACGTTGACACGCTACAGCACAGAGGCGGTACCTCTGTGACGTCACCCACCTCCTTGGATATATTGTAGTGCTCGTTGGCGTAGTACAGAGCCTCGTGCTCGCCGAGCACGGCGTGCGCGTTGCCTAGCGACCAGCAAGCTCCACCTCATCCACGCCACGCCCACGCGGTCGCGCCGCACAATAAGATGCTACCATTATGACACGCTACAGCAGAGGCGGTAACAGTCTGTGACGTCACCCACCTCCTTGGATATGTTGTAGTGCTCGTTGGCGTAGTACAGCGCCTTCTCGTGCTTGCTGAGCGTGATGTGCACGTTGACACGCTACAGCACAGAGGCGGTACCTCTGTGACGTCACCCACCTCCTTGGATATATTGTAGTGCTCGTTGGCGTAGTACAGAGCCTCGTGCTCGCCGAGCACGGCGTGCGCGTTGCCTAGCGACCAGCAAGCTCCGCCTCATCCACGCCACGCCCACGCGGTCGCGCCGCACAATAAGATGCTACCATTATGACACGCTACAGCAGAGGCGGTAACAGTCTGTGACGTCACCCACCTCCTTGGATATGTTGTAGTGCTCGTTGGCGTAGTACAGCGCCTTCTCGTGCTTGCCGAGCGCGGCGTGCGCGTTGCCTAGCGACCAGCAAGCGCGGCCCTCGCCGACGCGGTCGCGCAGCTTCCTCGCCGCCGCTAGATGCCGCGAGTGGTACTCCTCCGCGACGCGGTACTCGCGCAGCAGCGTATACGTGTTGCCGAGCGAGTAGCAAGCCTGCGCTTCGACGGCGGCGTCGCCCGACTCCTCGGCCATCGCCAGGGTGCGTCTGTCGTCAGGTATAAGGAGAGAGGGTTAGTTTTGTTAGTGATCAAATTAAAATGAAAATGTAAAGCCGCTAATTTAGGAACGGCAAGTCTGCC
The DNA here is from genome assembly GCA_963082485.1 of Eudonia mercurella. Lineage (NCBI taxonomy): Eukaryota > Metazoa > Arthropoda > Insecta > Lepidoptera > Crambidae > Eudonia > Eudonia mercurella. Next base: position 9,133,544 of record OY720022.1, on the reverse strand, counting down.
GTAAGCCTAACTTGGTAGGTGTTATCAGTCGATAACACCTACCAAGTTAGGTAGTTTTTGAATGTGAATTGTAGGTATAACTACAAGATACTCAAACCGATGGGGCTCGATGGCGCAGTGGTTAACGCGCCCGGTCTGCGAGTGCTGAGGTTAAGCAACTTTCGCAAAGGCCGGTCATCGGATGGGTGACCAAAAATGTATCAACTCGAGCTCCTCCGTGCTTCGAAAGGCACGTAAAGCCGTTGGTCCCGGCTGCATTAGCAGTCGTTAACAACCACCAACCCGCAGTGGGCCCGCGTGGTAGTTTATGGCCCGTTCTCCCTACCATATATTCCATAGATTCCATAGGGAATCTATCAAACCGCCTACGTTTTGGCGGCGTTTTCTCAACTTTTAAGTTGGGAATGGAGCACAGACTTTTGGCAATTTTAATTTTATGTAGCATTTATTATTAACCTTCCACAGAGTAGCGCTCAGCGTTATTACCTATGGTAAAACAGAATAATGCTATTAGCATTGGCAATACGGCGACAAACTTATTTTACGTAACGTAACACCCAATTCATTACTGTGTGTAATGTAAAGTAGTTAATAGCCTTTAAAATCAAGTTATAGCTACCATTAATAGGTAAAGCTGAATAATCATCATCACCACGCTTTCCAAATGCGGGTTGATGATTACCAACCCGAGCTATTCATCAAAAACTCCACACTTTGCCTGCCCTGGGACTTGAAACCAGGTCATCCAGATAGCGGGCCAAACGTTTTGCCACTCGGTCAACGAGGCGTTGACCAACAAGTATAATGTAAACAGAATTAACATAGAACAAAAGATTTCAGTCATAGTACGCACGGTACACAGTTTCGCTAAATATTCACGAGCACACACAAACAGGTGTTTATAAAACTCGTAGCGTCACAGTTCACATGCTATGTGCATTCGCTATAAGACCGCTGTGCATCAGAGCATTGCTTAGTCATTATGAATTCATATTATTTATATAACACTAGAGGTACGCCTGCGACTTTTTCCAGATTATTGTTATGGGAACGCGATTAAGCAAAAAAAAAAACATTATTATATAGATTTTTATCAAAATATTAGCTTGTCTTTTCATTCCACAACGACGAAGATATTTGATTTTCATAACACTTGATGGTAAATAGTGAAAAGGCTGAAAATAGAAGCGCACTCCACCCGAAATCCCTTATTATGAAGGGACTGGCTATTTGTATGTCTAACTGTCATCAAATTAAGTACAATATATCTACCGCTGTGTATCGAAGCCGGGACCTTCAAGATTGAAACTAGTGTCGTAACCAATAGATCACTGAGGACTTCTTAATACACATAATTCATTGCACTTCGTAATATTGACAATATGTAGGTTTGATCGCTCATGTTTAGGAGAGTACAGACTGAGGAGCATCATTGCTTAAGTTTGATTAGTAGAATTTGCCCAGAATTTACTGGCTGGTGACCACGATAACACCTATTTTTGCTGCCATACAACATTTCATTGCAAGGCTGTGTTCCAGTACTAAATAGAAAGGGTACTAGATACAGTGGCATTATTATATGCCCTGTAGAAACATAACTAATAGGCTTCAAGTTCGGCATTGCAAGCGTACCCTTCGTGTCTGAATCAACCATGAGCTGCGGCGACCGCTTCCCATCGGACAGGCCGTATGTTGTTTACCTTCTCAGTATTATTAATAGTGGATAAAAAGGGAGGATTATAAAGTTCCTTTCCCGACGCGTGCACACAGCATTTTCAAGATATAATTTCGCGACACATATAGATTTAGTGTGACGTAACTGTAGCGTTGTTGTTGTTAGCAACAACAACGCTACAATTACGACCACAATTCGCTTTGCTACTTATGCAAATTGCAAACGGTTGAGTGCGAGCAAGGTTGCAACGGTGCATTATTAAATAATCATGGCAGGGTCTGGTTCCGCGAGTTAAGAGAGTTATGCAGTTAGAAATATGCACGAATCCTCGCCATTGTTACCAGCCAGCTATATTTAGTATTATAGGCTTCTTTTTGCTTGCCAGTGACCATCACATTATTATGACGTTTGCTGTCACTTCGAGCAAGAAAATCGTACATGCATTAGCAAGAAAAGAGTTATGCAGTCAGAACTACGGGACGAATTCTCACCAGTAGTCTGACCAGTCAGTGATCAACGGTTTTTATGTGCCCTATTGCTTTCCAAAGACATCTTTTAATGACGGATGCAGGACATGTCACATACGTATCGCTTTCTCGCCTTAAGTGGGACGAGTGCCTAATGTACATGCGCATGTATAATGTACAAGTCCACAGGTAAAATGAAATACACAGATACAAGAAATGAGTACAAAGTCAAAACGATAAGAACAGGATAATTATATAACATTATATCTTGCTACATTTTGGTACAGCTGACAAAAAGCTCGTAACTGAGTTAAGTATAAAACCATAGAAATATTAATACTTAAATTGTATTAAAAATTATAGTAAAGTAAAAATAATAGCCTGAAAAGTATTTCATATTTTATAAACTCATTTGCACAGCTATTACAACATAATCTATCAACGCAAAACATAAAAACACAATTCCGAATAGAACTCACTTGTAATGCTCGGCGGCGTTCTCGAACTGTCCCAAGAAGATGTGCGAGTTGCCGAGGTTACTGTTCGCGCGGCGTTCAGCGGGCGCGTCGCCGGCATCGCGCGCGATCGCGAGCCGCTCGGTGTGGTAGCGGATGGCGCGCGAGAATTCGCCGAGCAGGTAGCAAGTATTGCCGAGGTTGCCGCACGCGCGCCCCATGGCTTGCCGATCGCCCAGCGTGCGCATAAGCTCTAGGTTCTCTCTGCAATGGAACAGTTGGATTTATTAATTGGTTTGCTGCCCCTACTTAGTTGCCACGCCCTTTTCTCTACCTCGTGATTGTTGTATGTTTAAATAACTATATGGTCGTTGTTAGTTTAATTCCGTGTTGCTGAATGTCAGAAACTAAACATACCTCCGTGAGATCGACATAAGTGGTGGTTGACGCTGCCTTGATATCCCTTCATACAGCACAGTGTTGCTTGGTCAGTTCTATGTTGCCTTTCAAGGGCAGTAACGTCCCACTCTACAGCCAGGATCATTCTGTCCCACCCGACCCAGTTTCTTACCGTTCGGCGGCTCTACAGCGCGCCGCCCACATCCCCACAGTCAGTTTGTCGTCAAACGCTAAAAATCTTCAAATAAGGTAAATGGTTACCTATCAAGTTTTAGTAATATTCTACTCACTCGTAAAAGTCCACAGCCTGCAGCAGACAGTCGCGAACCTCTTGCGGGAAGTGGCCTGGATCGTTCTGCCCCACGCGGCCCAGCTGCTTGCCCTGCGCGTGGTAGACGTTGCCCAGATTGTAGAGCGCACGCCCCTCGCTCAGCTTGTCCCCGAGCGCGCGTGAGATCTCCAGGTGCTGCTTGCAGCACTGGATGGCCTCCGCGAACTTGCCCATCACTTTCAGGGTGTTGCCCAAGTTGCCGGACGCTTTCGCCTCGCCCAGCTTGTCGTTCATTGTCCTGTGAGAAAAGGAAAAAGTTTTGTTTACTTAATCCTTGTTAGAAATCTTTTAGTTGGGCAAAATAGCTTAAAAAAAAAAAAATCAAAATTAAATATACAAAAAATATGGCATTACAAAAACACTATTGAAAAATGAAAAGCAATTTTAAAGACAATCAACAATTCAGTAGTTATTGTGTATTTTTTTTGTAAAAATGTTAGTACCTAGTACTAATGAGTTCCGACGATTCGAGATTTCTTATCACCAGTTACCATAAATCGCGTAGACGGTCAAGCGCTACCTTGTAAAATAAAAAAGAAATAAGGAATATACTACCTAGCTAAGTTGAGATCATGCTTATGATAATGCATAGCCCTATGGTAGTCGCCTAGGTAGAAGTAGGCGTTGCCGAGCTGGCTGTAGATCGCGCTGAGCGTGCGCAGGTCGTCGGTGCCGGCTTGTATGGCCGCCTGGAAGAAGGCCACGCCGGCGCGACAGTCGCCTGCCTTGCATAGGCGCTCGCCCTCTAACGCCAGCTCTAGGCACATGGAGCCGCCGTCGCAGCTCTGTTGATACAAAAATAACACATTTATACTCAATACTCAATATTTATTGCAACCATAATGATTCACAAAGATGTAATTTTACATATTAATAACAAACATTAAAAAATAAAAAGAAAAAACATACAACCGAATTGAGAACCTTCTCCTTTTTGTTGAAGTCGGTTAAAAATCAAATTAAGGACTCTGACGGGTATCACAATTGGAACAGGAGAGGGCGACTAATAAAAATTATATTTATTATAAAATATTTAAATTAAAGGAGCTCTGCGTTCTGCATTCTGCGTTCAGTATGTTCGTTCAATTATAGCAACTATTGCTATGTAAGATCACAGATGTATAACCTGGATAAGATTCCTCCTAAGCCATTTGTGACAAGGACTGGGCGAATGACTTAAATAAACTTAAACCTGTAACTTAAGTAGGTACATTTATTGCGTTCAACCTTGCAGCCGTCAAACGAAAGAAAAAGAGTGAGTGGCGGGCAAAGACTACTATATGTAAGAGGCGGGCGCGCAGGCCCTTATATATTCAATTCAATTCAATTCAATTATTTATTGCTCTCCATAAGTATATATTATTATATTAGTGGATTGGCGCTGTCTACGGTAAACTACAGTGCAATCAGCGAGTTACCTTTTTTGTCGCTGGTGGCATAACGGTTAATAAAACACATAAGTAATGAGCTCGATGGTGCAGTGGTTAATGCGCCCGGTCTGCGAGTGCTGAGGTTAAGCAACTTTCGCAAAGGCCGGTCATCGGATGGGTGACCAAAAATTTATCATCTCGAGTTCCTCCGTGCTTCGGAAGGCACGTAAAGCCGTTGGTCCTGGCTGCATTAGCATCATATGTACTTTGATATGTTATGATTACGATATTAAATCATTTAATTCTAACCTAAAGGAACATGTCTCACATTGTAAATTATCATTACACCTCATCATCATCATCAGCTCTTTTTATGTCCCTACTGCTGGAGCACGAGCCTTTCCTATGGATGGATAGGGAGAATGGGCCATAAACCACCACTCGGGCCCAGTGCGGATTGGTGGTTGTTAACAACTGCTAATGCAGCCAGGACCAACGGCTTAACGTGCCTTCCGAAGCACAGAGAAGCTCGTGATGTGGGTTAGTCCATCTAGTTATACTATTAGTATTAGTACAATATAACAGAATGGACGAAAAAAGTCTTATTTGTTATACTGCTCAATATAACTTATTGGATTCGAAAAAAATAATAGAGGTTTGTCCATGTAGTTATACCTAATTTATTATGTTTTGTTTTCTGTTACCCATTTTAAATTTATTTTTTGAACTCTACTAACAAGCAAGTATATACAAGATAAGTTTAAAAAAAAATAACACCATCACCCATCTGATGACCGGTCTTTGCGAAAGTTGCTTAACCTCAGCACTCGCAGACCTGGCGCGTTAACCACCACACCATCGAGCTCCGTTTTCTTGTCATTTGTTCATATTTTAAGATAAAGATTAGGTTTGTGTTTATTTTTTAAATTGTCTGTATAAACTTTTTTGTATACATACTTGTATGTTAAGTTGTATAGAGTGAGAGATTTTCTAGTTCATTAGTTGCCATCAGGTATTGAAATTCAAAATTTCAAAACTCAAAATCATTTATTCAGTTTAGGCTAGTAGCTCTTGTGAATGTCACTATGCACCCGGTCGATCGGGAGATCTTGTACTGAGAAGAACCGGCAAGAAACTCAGCAAGTGTCCAAGTCTTTTCTCCCTTACAGGGTCAAAAATATTGGAAAATGCCCTATCATAGCAGGACACTTTCTATTACAATAAACACAAAAAATATAGAAGACAACCACAACATGTAAAAAAAAATATGTTGCATAGTAGTAGTACCAGCACAGGGATATTGTTTGCTATCTTCCATAATGCTGCGAGTAAAGCTGTAACTTTAGTTTTTTTTTAAGTGTAGATATGGAAATGGATATTGTTTTCCATAAGCCATTGTAAACTTTTTGTAGTCTTCACTAAAAAGTGGCTGTTAGCCTGGAGTAGTCCTGTTTTTTACAACACTGGCTACTGTGTTTTCTATTATTACTATTATTTGGAAAAACACACTAACAGCTCAATAAGCTTATGTGTGAGTGTCAAGTGTCTGAGATAAATAATTGAGATAAATAATGTTTTCTTCAGGAAGTTTATTTTACTTCACAACTATTAGGTTAGATAAGAAATTTATTGAAATTTTGACTTGCAACCGATAGCATAGCCTTAGCTGATAACCACTGAAGATATATGAACTGACCTGTATTATTAGAATCAAGTAAAACTATGGAATGCAATTGTTATTTTACCACATGTAACATCATTCAACAAAAAGTGTGTTATTTATTGACTGTATTCAATGAATACTTAATAAGTAGGATTAGTGAGGCAATAAACATGATTAAAAGGTACAGTATCAACATTGATCACTACCAGTCCGCCTATGACCATGTTTGCATAAACAACCATTATTCATCATTCTACACCCTAAAAAGTATAAGCTTGCTAAATACCAAGTTCTTAAGACTACTTGACTTGTCTATTATTCAGCAAGTCTGTGGTACTTTCTATAATAATCATGATACCTAATTTATCTACTATACTAGCGGCCCGCCCCGACATTGCATAGGTGTACTTTTATTTTGAAACATTTCTTTTTTTAATTTAGCCTAAGTTACTTAGCCCTAATGTAGCATTCTAATGGTGAAAGAATTTTTAAAATTGTCCAGAAGTTTTTGAGTTTATTCTATTATTTATTTGTAAACATACATACATACAAAACTACAAAGCTTTCCTCTATACAATATTAGTATAGAAAAGAACAAGAACTAAATATCAGCATTTAATGGTTTCAATTTAACATATTTTTTAACCACCTACATCTTGTTGACTCGGTATTGAGTGCAGTAGCATTCTTTATCTTTTGTGTTTTTGTTTCCTGGTATAGCAGAGGTTAAATAAACTAAAGATGTTTGGGTTTGTTACTTTATAGGTACTAATAGCAGCTATAAATTTCTATGAAATCTTTAAAGTATTCAGTGTGAACTGATTATGAAGGCCATATTTGGGCGGGTCCAGCTTTTTTTTGTTCTATGTACAAGTTTGACAGAATGCCTTTTAGATGTGATAATGCCAAAACATAGCTTCCGTAGTGTTCTCATCCTGACGGCTATACTTATTACATCAAATATAGAGATTTTAACTCAACATATGCCTAATAAGATCTTGGATCAATAAATAACTGGAGGAAAGCTGATCTCAGACCAATTCTTTTTGACTGAATTTTTGAAACTAAAGCCGTCGTTAGCACCAATCCTAATGTGCTGGAGCTATGGATAATGTAATCTAAGACTAATAAAAACATTTAAGGACACCCATATGTTTCAGTTGTAAAATTCAATAACTGCTTTAATTTACAGATAATTTTGATTTTGCGAAGACAAAATCTTAAGCGTAGCGATTGAGAGCTCCAAACGGTGCCTCCGCAACGGACGCATGATAATAGGTCACAGTTTCCGTATTAAGCCTAACAAGCTCTCAACATAATAAATCGTGATTCATTGTCTGTCGACGCGGGGCACGTTACGCATGATGACAAACAGCCCAATCGCCACTACAAAACCAGCGACCCTACGTGTTGCACATAACTGTATCGAATACGTAAATACAAAAGCGTTATGAATGAATCAGTAGCTTTAATTCACCCACCTGTGTGTCAGTGGACAGATTCTCGGCACTGGCGCTCACCGACATCTTACCGGGGCGACAAAACTCACGATAACACAAAGAAACAAAAAACTCGTTACTGTTTATCACTTTCAGTTCAATTTCATAATGTTTGAAAAATCTCAAAGTTGTTGTTGGGCGTGTACGACAAACTAATCCAAACGTTTCAGATTGGCTGACAGATGGGTTCGTTTGACAGCGCCGTTTGTAGCATTTTTTTATTTACATGCTCGGTGTTACCAATTTATAGCTGTAGTTTACCGATTTTAGGGTATATTTCTCTGAAATAAAATTAATAATAATAGTGGTTGTAGTACTTTTACGTTGATCTATAATTGTGATGTACTACTTAAAGTTAAACACTATTTCGTATATGCAATGCGGTAAAATTGGTCTTATAAAGATTTAAACAACATCTGAAAAACATAAAAAACGGGGAAAAGGAAGAAAATAATTGAAACTTAGTTTAAATGTGTTCAGAAGACGGAATATAATTTACTAACAAGTAATATTTACTTTTTATAAAATCTATGTATTCGTCAAAAGTATTATTTTATGTAATTTTCTAAGCAACAGAGAAGGTATAAAAATGCAAAGAATTATTATTTTTTGTTAGTTAAAAAAACAACAACAAACATACCTTATTTTAAATATAGGTTCACATAAATGTACATAATTAAAATCACACTTACATTTATATTTTCAAATTTTTTTTTATCTAATCATCATTTGTTTTAAAACGTTTCGTCATAAAATTGGTTACTATAATAATTTTACATCCTTATTTTGCATGACCTGAACTCTTGTGCCTTACAAATAAACAAAGAATAAGGTCCGAATAGTTATTACGTGTTTTGTTCCTGCCATGTTAAACGTCATTCCAAATGAGTAAAAGAGACAAAACACGGAATAACTATTCGGATCTTATTCTTTGTTTATTTGTAAGGCACTATAACTATACAAACTAAAATCACCTGGCGTAGGGCTAAGTCTCAACAGATCGCAGCACGACGCTGCTCTACCGAGCACAACACTCCGCCAGGAACGGCAGTCGTCTACAGACTATTCCGAGCCCCGACATCGAAAACTATAATTGTATTGAATAATAAATATGTAATATTCAGAATGCTAAAGGCGACACACTAAAAAATTAACCAAATTTGGTCGAACTTTTCGTTTAAGACTCGGAAATCGGAAACTCTTTACTCTTTATCTTGAATTTTGCTAGCTCAAATACATTATTGTATAATTTTGACTCAATAATAATTATTTTCGAAAATACCTCTAAAAATCACTATACTTAGTTAAAATAACAAGGAAATTACTTATTTATATGCTTGGAAATCACTCAAACACATTGATTACATCAGTTTTTGTAATTTAGTAGCTGCATGTTATGATAAACTAAAATCATTTAAAAAAATATATTTTAAGCTTCTGTTCATATTTAAGCGGTCTTAATAGTCGCGGGCGCTATGTATTTTCGACCGTGTGACAGCGCCTGTTAGGATCAGCTGTTTTTGAATGTTCACGAACTGAGGTGCCGCCGTCTTAATTATCATACTATGGTTAGTTTTTTATTAAAAGTAGTCTAGAGAACAAAAAGTATAAATTTTCCTTATTTCATGGTACATTTGATTTTTTATTGTCAAGCAACATTTTTCTGTGTGGTGGTGATAAAAATAATCTACCAAAATGGTAGTTTAAGTCGTCGCTTCAAGGCAAACATTACAAATGTATATGTTGCAGTCAAAATTCATATCCGGTCAAAAGTACTTTTGACCGAAGCTTATCTTATAAGATAAGATAAGATACTTTTGGTTATAAGTTTTGACTGTAACAACATCATCGGCATGATGGGTAGACCCTAGAGAAATATAATTATACCATAAAGTTATTGGTATATTAACTTTATGAATTATACCTAGAAAGAAAAGTACATAAGGTTCTTGGCGGGAAAGTGAAGAGTCATGTCTGCGGTTTTCTTTTATTTTCGATAATTTGTGTTATATCAAATATTAATGTGAAATAATGGTGGATTATTAACCGTTAAGTGTTCGTGAGTGTGCATGAGTGTTGGCAAATGAAACTAAACAGTGCAACGTCACTTTTAAAATTCTCTCAAGAAGTCCGCCCGAGGACTTAGTAAAGCCCCACATCTTTACTGAGATACTCGAGGGGTTGCGGGTATATCATTTCTCACTTCTCATTTTTATTATCATTCATCATCATCATACAGAAAAGAAATATTGTTTATTTATGTATTACTTGTTAGAAAAATTACTTTGACACTGGCTAAATGTGCTAATCGCACGAAGCCATCAACAAAAAGAAAAAAAAAGTACATTCATATTATGCGCATTTAATTTTTATGTGCCATAAATCAACTAAGATTTTTTATTACAAAAGAGACACTTTTGTTAATTTATTTTTATTTCATTTTTTGTTTGAACTTGAACCTTTATTTACAATCACATCAGAAAAGTATTTAATTGTTATGTCACATAATTATTTTGAAAAAGAAATGCAGTCCGCTTAACCAACTCGTATAACCATACAACGCGTTTTAAGGCTTTTAGAAGACTGTTTGCTAAAAGAGTATTTATTTTAAAGCTATCAATGCTACTTCATAAAACGCAGACACAGTAGAAAAAAGCACCTCCCGCCACACTCGACTTGAACGCTCTCTGATACCTACTGCTCGCGTGATGACTAATGCCTACCTCTTAGATATTTCCATTCCATGCTTGTAAGAATCACATAAAAGTTCTCGCCGCCTGTACCTACTTAAGCCAAAGCCTTTTTTACTATTGTATATTTTCTTAAAATTAATGTAAAGAAATCATTAGAAGTTTTTTATCTGACTGTACAAAGCAGCTATTTTTATTGGTGTCCGAATCGTCAGTGAAAAAAATAATAAAATTAAAAAGTGTCAATTCGCACACTGTGTCCGAAACGTCACCTAGCCATTTTTTTAAAAAGATGGATGCGGTATTGTATGACCCTAGTCAGGATTGACAAGAAGTGCGGGTTCAAATCCTGCTCGTGATGATAGATATTCAACACTTTTCGTAGCTAAAGGTTTTTTCGAAACAGTACGTAAGACTTTCGCGCTTGGTATAAAGAACTACCTGTTTAAAGTTTTATTGATAACGTTTTCGGTTGCATAGATAATAGATGCCTTGCTGGTTAGAGTAAGGTAGAGTAGTGGCAGTGTTCGACAGGAAGCTACAGAAACCAGTTATCGCCACTTTTTGACACCCAGTAAATATATATATATGTCTTTATACGTAGGTAACTCGATAAGTTTTGAGACAAGAAAAAACTATAGAAGATGTTAACAATATTTATTTTACATTTTTTCGAAATACTCTCCGTCATTCTCTATGCAAAGTTCCATTCGCCTAAACAAACTATGAAATAGTTATTTGTTATACAAGAGTGCAAAGTTGCTTTTTAACCGCGTGCTCAATTTTGATGACCGAGCAAGCGAAGGATTCTAAAATTGAATCACGAGCGCAGCGAGTGATTCAAAAATTAGAATCCTGAGCGTTAGCGAGGGAATCAAAAGAGCACCAGGTGAAAAATCTTTGCACTCGAGTGCAACACCTAACTTTTCATCCCACCTCAGCGAGGAAATGACTAAATGCAAAAAAAACATTTACAATCACAAGATACTTTTATTTCAGTTTAGGTATTAACTACTACATTATGAAAGGTAAGTATTACAGAATAATTTTTAAATTATAACAAACAATACTTAGGTATAATTAAGAAAAATTGAAAGTAACGTTGCTACAGTTACTAAGTGTAATATTTTTGTTAGGTACTGTAATGTTGGTGTTAGTAACTTGTGTACTGTAACACCACGCTGGGTCGTTACTTAAGGAACGGGGGGTTGTATCGAATAATAATGCTTTATAGCTTTAAATATTTATATTACTTTCAACATGAAATAATAACAATCAATTAGTCGTCGCGGCCCGTCACCGAGTCTGCTATGTTCTTCTTTTTTCTCTTCTACTATATTTTAATGCAGGCCACGGTGGCTGCCAGTAAGTATGCCCGAGCAAGGAGTCTCGGTTGCTACAGTACTGATAAATTGGGCACCATGGAGGTAGAAGCAAATAGGTTTAATGATGTTTTGGATTCACAAACTTAGTGCACACGATGTTCTAAATTCAATTTACTTTATCCTCTAGCGGATAAAAACGGCTTTTGCACTCAGATATCGAAGAGCAAAAATACTCTTTCCGAGATGGGGGGATGAAAACACTTTTGCCAGTCTTGATCAGATAGGTCCGAAATTAACATTAAAAAACTACCTAGCCACCATTTTTTTACCAACGTTACGAGGTCTTTGCAGTTTTGTCGGCAACTTTCCTTCTGAAAAGACCCATACTGACGACTGTCTCTTATTTTTCCGATCATATTGTTAGATCCACGTTTCGTCGCCTGTGATGATTTCCGAAACACGTCTTGACGTTCCGTTTTCAAATCGTAGACGCATTTCGCGGCACCAATCCACACGGGCCTGTTTTTCAGTGTCTGAGAGCAAACGTGGGATCCAACGACAGCAGAGCTTCCTGACTCCAAGATGTTGATGCAAAATAATGTTAACGCTCCCCGAACTAACGCCAAGAATCTTCTCGATGTCCGAGTAAGTAATTCGTGGGTCTTCTCTCACCAACATTTCAGTAGTCCACACATTTTCTGCAGTTACTGCCGTTTGTGGGCGACCACTTCTATAGCCATATCATAGCACGCAAATGTTCGCGATTAAGCTCCATCGTTGCAAAGAAAAACACGGGAACCGTCGCGTCGTAGTAAAATGACTGGAACATCATTATTTTTTTTAAACCAGCAACCTGGCTTCTATTTTTAAATAAATTTGCTTTTTAAAAATATATAGGTAATACAGATGTTTTCCATTTTTAAATTACGAGCATTTCAAAACTTATCGAGTGACCTACGTATACAATATAAATCTTCTGTGCGTGTGTATGTTATTGAACTCCTTCTAAACGGCTGGGCCGATTTGGACGAAATTTTCTGTGTGTGTTCAAGTGGGCTCGAGAATGGTTTAGATTTATCGACCCGGTAGGTGGCGCTGCTAACTGGAAACTGTCAACGTTTTGTTTTTTTTGTTGTCATGGAAACTGTCAAAGCGGTACGAAGTCCGAGTATATATTTCAGTAAGTAACAGATTTTTTACTTTACCACCCCTGCTTCCGAGTTTTCATCCAGTAAAATTTCTACGAAATTCAATTTTATTTTTAGCGATGAAAACTGGTGACGATCACTGGATTTTTGTGTCGAACACTAGGTACCACTACACTACGATACTGCTACAACTTGGTTAAGAGCGTTTACGCCGCACACTAGCGCCGCCAATGAAAAATTCACAGATTTCGCAGTCCCCACAAGAATCGGAGCGTTGAAAATGAATACAACAATTTACGAAAAAAAAGCATTTTATTTTAAACAACACAATTCCAACTTGAATGCCATGACGATCGATCGGTCAATAATCAAAGAAGCTACATCACTTTTTTATACGGAAATACACGTTTTTCTACAATATCAAATCTAAAGGGACCACTCGTCACAATTATTAACCAATTTTCAAAATTTTTTCGCCATTTTGTAGCTAATGGCGAAAAAATTGTATTGGGGTAGGTATTCCCCAGGATCTTTTTTTTAATTTTTTCTTAAGTTGGTTTTTTTATTTAAATATTTACAATTTAGTATACAAACACCTCCTTAAACCGTTTTTTTTTACATTTTTCAAAATTCCTAAAAAAGTTTCCAGCTAATTTTCAAAATTTAAACGCTCACCCGTGTCTCGATAAATTCCTCAACTCTTGGTACTTTTTTACGTATTTTTGATCATAGCTCCGAGAATTTTGGGAGAATCGTTTTTTGGGGGGTGTTTGTATACTAAATTGAAAATATTTAAATAAAAAACCGACTGAAGAAAAAAATGAAAAAAGGTCCTAGGGTATTAATTTAGCTACAAAATGGCGAAAAAATTTAGAAAATCGGTTCATAATTGTGACGAGTAGGTGGTCCCTTTAGATTTGGTATTGTAGAAAATCGGGTATTTCCGTATATAAAAAGTGATGTAGCTTCTTTGATTATTGACCAATCGTCATGGTGTAACACTATATTGTGTTAAAAGATGCGGATGCAAGCGGGAAGTGCATTTAAGTTGGAATTTTGAAAATCAGTTTATAAATAAAAATAAAAAAAATAATAAAATATAAAACTAACTTGTAATGTGTTATTTAAAATAAAATGTTTTTTTTTTCGTAAATTGTTGTATTCATTTTCAATGCTCCGATTCTTGCGGGGACTGCGAAATCTGTGATTCTTTTTTCATTAACGGCGCTAATGTGTGGCGTAAACGCTCTTAACAGTAAATAACATTTTCTTGAATAGTAAAAAGAAACTTTTTACTTATGCAATTAAAACCTTATTTACCTGATCCTTCATTGTGCTAAGACAGGGTTTTTGTGGGCCGCGCTTTTCTTTGTTCGTCTCGTCACCGTTGGTTACCATCGCTGATTACGTCACTATGATGACCAGATTCACATAACCATAAAAACCGCAGTCAGCCTTGTTCCGCCAAGATCCGCCCAACTATTAGCCACTCTTGTTGGGGCGCGGGGGCTCTCGTTAACTATGCAAATTTCGGGGAGGCTGCAACGCGATCGACCACCGCCCGTTACTGGCAGTGTTGCCAGGTGACCATCAGTGGCAGTTAATGATTTTATCAGCTTTGCAGTGTTGCCAGGTGATGATGACTGGCAGGGCTTATTGTTTTTATTCGGTTTTGGAAATGTGTTGTGTTGAAAGTAAGGGGCACACTCTCACACACATGAGTGTTTTGTAAAAATGTAATTTTGCTTAAATACTGTTATCTTGATTACACTGTTTTTTTTATAAATTTAAATCTGTCGCTAGGCTAGACACAGTTATTCAGGCTACGGCGGTGATTCTATGTTGTCCATGCAGTGTTCAGTGCTAGTTTCATTCACTATTCGATCACGTTAACGAAAACGAGAATTTGTATGGCAAAATGTTCAGTCCTCTCGATGCCGCCAAGAAGCGCTGCTTCAATGCCATACTAATTTTCGTTTTCGTTAACGTAATCGAATGAATACGGATAGTAAATAAAACTCACGATAGGCACCCTGGGCGGTATACGAGAAGAGTTAACATTTTGACATAAATTCTTGTTTACGTGAACGTTAATGAATGGCGGATCAAACTCGCACTTGGTACCCTGCAGATAAAGACTTTTAATCGTTCTATATAAATTAGGTATTTATTTTAGTTTTGTATTAGTTTTAGTTACTTTAGGTTATTATAATCTCAGATTTTAATTTTGTAATTTTCGATACAAACTTAAATTGGTATTTCTTAATGTTATATTATTTTATTTTACCTACCTATTGTTTTTATTTTAAGATCTACGTGCTTGGTTTGTTTCAGCCCACTTCCGCCCTCGGCATAGGCTTCTTCCCTCGCACTCTTCACGGTCCTGCGCCATCCTCATCCATCCCCTGCCCGCCACCGAACTAGAGTTGTGCCAAGCATTTCTTGACCACCACTCTGTTACCGACCAGGGGGTCGACCGCCAAACGCTCTCGCTTTCGATCGCTTTGAAGGCGAGGCGAGGAGGAGGCGTCATCTTGTCATTTCGAAAGCAATATGAAAGCAATATCAAAAGCTATAGGCTATAGCTTTCGATATTATATTTCGATATTATAATAGAAAGCGAGGCGAGGGCCTCGCTTTCAAAGCGATCGAAAGCGAGAGTGTTAGGCGGTTGGGGGGCAGGTCCATCTGCCGTCTTCCCGTCTATCCACGTGTCCTGCCCACTCCCACTAGAGTCGTGTGATCCGTTTACCGACGTCCGTAACTTACGTACGGTTCCGAATCACGGTATTTCGGACTCAGTCTTTAAACGGATGCCTAGTATGACGCGCTCCATAGATAAATGATTGAATGAATGAATGAATGAATGATTCGTTTATTTTCTCTCCGCAATAATAAATAGGCCTTAATTATTCTACGACTTAGTGTTAATTGTAGTTTTAGGTTTATGGTTCTAGTTTATGACCTATATCGTTGTGAGAGACTGGTGCCTGAAGGAGGTTTGAGAAAACTGTAGTATAGGTCACCAGGGCCCTCCCGCGGATATTAATCAATAGACAGGTATAGATCTTTGTGTCACTTTAATTTTGTGCATGTGTTCCTTAGTGAGCGCCCAGGTTTCAGCACCGTATGTAAGGGTTGGCAAGACACACTGGTTGGAAGCCTAGCGTCTTCTAGCTAGACGATTTAAGGCGACCCATCCCGGCTGAATACGTCTCTTGATCTCCTCTACCTGTGAATTTGGGCCAAGAGACAAACAGTGTCTAAGATAGATGTATTTGACCACGACTTGTATCGGACAACCTATAACAAGAACGTTTTGGTTACCGATAGAATGGTTCATCAGTATTTTGGTTTTCAATTAGTTTTCGTTTTTTGGTTTGTGGACAAATTTTCGTTATCGTGTACTTGATCGAATGACTAATAAAACTTATTAAGCACCTTGACGTAGTAGTGCGCACACGACGTCTGGGGCCTTTCCATGAGCACTTAAAGCAGTATTGCAGCAGTGTTGTTGCGGTTGTGAAAACGATACGCGTGTAGCGGCGTCTATACAAAGGTCTCGTTTTCTTTCACAACTGCAACATAAAAAAAATAAAACAAAAAACCCGACTGCTAAAACAACTACTTATATAAAAAACAATTATATACTCGTAAAAACCGGACTAACATAAAAAATAACTGCTAAGTAGGTATACATTAAAATATCAATATTCAATGTATTTATAAATACTCATTTCAAATCATTCAACATTGCTCAAATTGACTTCTGGGAATCGTAGAGCTTGTTTTTTTTCAGTTTTTTCTCTTTGCAGTTATTTTTTATGACGAATGCATAAAAAATACAGACGTACCTAATAGCGAATACGATAACGAATGCATTACGATAATTTTATTTACATTTAATAAAACAAGACAACTGAGTAAAATCAACATTGATTTAAATTTTAAAGACAATTTACCAATTAAATGTCATAATTAAAATCAATTTCTTTTAAATTAAACAACTTTTACGGATCTACTCGTGTTTATTTTACACGTTACTTTTAATTAATGTTTATCCTGACGTTTTGAACCCTTCGCAGGATCCGTGATCATAGGGAGACTGAAGTGTGTCTAGCGATGGGCGATTGTTACTAAATAAAATCGAATTATTCGATTGTTAAAATAATCGAATTTAATTGAATGAAAATCATAACTAGTCGATTCTTAGTAATTGCGCGATTGTTATAAAAACAATCGATAGTCGATTGTATTCGAATGAAACTCACTACTATTTTATCGCTAAACGATTGTTAGTAACTACACGATTATTTTTAGGATGATTGGTGTCCTGACAGTTGCATCTCAATATATTTATCATTTTATAGTTTTTGTACGTTGCAATATTAACTCCTTTACTAAACATGGTGACGTACACAATTTCAATACTAGAAATAAGACAAAACTTGTAATACCACTGTTCAGGTTACAAAAAGTTATTGGTTCTTTCTTGGGGCAAGGTATACACTATTACAATAAAATACCAAGTACTGTACTAGATTTACCTTTAGATAAGTTTAAAAAACATGTGAAATCTTTATTACTCATAAAAGGTTATTATACAGTCAAAGAATATTCAGATGATAAAACAGCCTGGTTATAATAAAAACACATTAGACTCTATTTGGATTATCACAATAAAATTAATTTATATAATTTTTATACTGATATGATAGCCTTTATCAACAGTGTCCTACAGATAACAAACAGCGTTGCGTTAAATAGATCACTAAGTTTTTATTTAGAGTATCTTGAGTGTGTCATGCTCTCTTTACTGTCTCTGCGGTGGTGGCATTTGCGTCGGGTCGTTACGTTCCCTAAAATATGATTGAGCGAAGCGGTTGCTGATTTATTGTCATACTCGTGAACGTATGCCGCCTGTTGTGGAGGCTGGTCTGCTCACGCATACTTATCTTATTTTTAGTATTATTCACTATAATTTGACTTTGTTTTCTTAAACAATTTTTGACTTTTACCATAGTACTGTAGTGGTACTGTATGACATTGTGGAAATTGTAACTTTTACCTGATGTAAATTTGTTAACGTATATTTTTTATTTTGTGTTTTTTTTTACATGTTGTGGTTGCCTTCTATATTTTTTGTGTTTATTGTAATGGAAAGTGTCCTGCTATGATAGGGCATTTTCCAATATTTTGACGCTGTAAGGGAGAATAGAGCTGGACACTTGCTGAGTTTCTTGCCGGTTCTTCTTAGTACAAGGTCTCCCGCCCAGAGTAGACTTACGAACCGATGGCATAATGACATTCATAAGAACTACTTGTAGCCTAAATTGAATAAATGATTTTGAATTTTGAATTTTTTGAATCAATCTATCCAAAACTGTCATATTTCTCTAATCGATATTGATTTTAAAGAAATTTGACATTTTGTGGTAGTTAGATCTGTTTTCGTCTGTACTAACTCTAATCATGATTGGTTATATCTACTAGGTAGGTTCTAATACGAATACGAAATCAAGTAGAAAATCGAAGACATGATGGATCATATAGTAGTGCCATTTTGTCAATTCATTCGATTATTTTTAGTAATAATCGTTCGTCGATTTTTCTTAGATTGTTTTTCAGTAAGGACGAATGAATTGACAATCGAATACATGACAGATACTAATACAATTTTGTCGATTCATTCGATTATTTTTTAGTAACAATCGATCATCAATTTTTATTCGATTGTTTTTAGGTAAGGACGAATGAATCGACAATCGAACACATGTTAGATACTAGTACATTTTTGTCAGTAGTTTGTTGTACAGGTGCGTTCTGTTTTACGCAAAAAGAGCTTACAGTATCTTTTGGTCTAGCAATATGGTGTTGGGGCTGAGATTTAATATTTTGTATGATGGAATCCCAGGCTGGTGGTAGATTCCAACCATCTTAACAACGATTCATCCCTAGGATGATACTACGCAAGGCTATTGAAATTAAAAACATCCTAATTTCAATAGAGAAGATGGTTGGAATCTACCACCAACCTGTGATCCCATCATACAAAACATTAAATCCCAGCCCCAACAATATAACAAGGCACTGCGTTCGTGCCTTTTTGGCATGGTTTTCTATTAAAAAACAACACAATAGTTCAATTCAATTTCTTGTAAGATGGCTCTGGCTATGATTTAGCCATTGTCTTGTTTAGTTACTCGCGTGTGAAACAAAACAAATGTCACAAATTGTCAATGTCATCGGCAAACGTCAAAACTATGAAAGATGGCTGTCATTAGTGTTGCCAGCGCAAACATCGATGCTGTCTTGCATTCCTTTTTACGAAAAAAAATTTCTTACTCAAACTAGTTTTAAGAATCGTTATAAATCGTAATACTTTTTACGATACGAATGATCGTCAAAAATTACAATAACCTGCGGTTTACGATTATCGGCATCGGTATCGTTGCATCCCTAATACATACATACATATATACATACATACATACATACATAAATACATACATACATACTTACATACATACATACATACATACATACATACATACATACATACATACATACATACATACGTATGTATGTATGTATGTATATACATACATACAAACAAACATACATACATACATACACTCGAAAAACATAACCCTCCTTCTGACGCAGTCGGGTAATAAGGAGACCCAGAAAGTAAGCTCAATACATACTGAGCTTGAGCAACTCACACCACACATAGACAACCCCTCACCTACACGGAATCACGCAACAGCTGCGCTCGTACTGTTCCGAGCTGTTCCGAGATCCGCGTCCGTGAGAGGGGAGGCCTTTTGTATGAAGTTATTACCTTCTGCAGTCCCTGAACATGTGACTGCAATGACATTGTAGTAAGTAAAATTGCTTTGAGAGCTTATGCCCCGTCCAACCGCGGCGGGCCCCGCGAGCGCGTAAATATTTACTTTCGCGCATGTTTGTGTAACATTCCTCGGCCAGCGCCTTTGATGCGCTCGATTACCGAAATCAAAATTGACAGATATCGATACTCCTCTGTTGTTTTGTTGAGCGGGCGTACAATGCGGCGTCGCTGTTGCGCCAAACGTGACCCTATTGCAACGGCATACGTGCGGGAGTGATGTGCCGGAGGAGGGCCGCGCCGGAGTGACTTGCAAAGGCGCGGTGGTCCTCGCTACAATCACCGACCACTAGATACGATACTAGCATAGACCATTTGGAAAATGTAGAGACAGCAGTTTTGGGACGGACTATTTGGTAAATTTTTTCTTCATTTTAAAATAATACCTAATGATCAATGCCTACCTACAGTTTGGAAAGTCTTGCAAATTTTACAATTACATAAACCTAATTCCAAGGGACACTAGATTCATTCTTTCTATCTCTAATGTAAATGACCATATTGATATAAAGATTAAAACATTCATATATATTATGTATCTTACATATCTACTTATTTAAAAAAAAAATTCGAGACTAACTACAAGTACATTACCTAAACTGGTCTCTGTGGTAGTCTTAGTACTTGCCGTTATTGATAGACTCTGTAGCTTTGTCAATTGTATAACGTAGGCAAACAAAAAGTTTCAAGCCCAAAAAAAGATTTAAATTGGGTCTCTATTTTTTAAAACGCTCGTGGTCATTACGTTTTTTTTCGTGTTTATTTTTTCAGATCATGGCCGATAATATGAGATACTAAAATAAGATACCTATCTAGAATCCTCTATAATTCTTCGGGTCAATGTCTACATTGCTGAATGGTAGCAATTATGATATGTACCATTTTTGCTTATATAAAACTTGTGTAGCAGTCTCTACGTGCGCGTACCCTGTGGCAGTGCCTCGCTGGCGACATGAAAGCCGGCGCTGCGACGCGCATGATATATGGAGAGGCTATGACGCGCTGCTTTGATGCCCGTCAATATCTGTTAGTGGGTCGAGTGGCCGCGCCTCTGCGAAGCTGGCGCTGGAAGAGGCAGGTGGCCGGGCAAATGCAGCTTCAACAGTGTGTTATGGTCACAATTATAAGGCTGTAACACGACTTCGTATAGTTTGTTAAAATTACGTTGAAATGAACCACTTTATACAGAATTATAATTGTTTATTATACATACTAATTGATCCTGACGTTTGGAACCCTTCGCAGAGTCTGTGTGGAGAGGCTAAGACGCGCTGCTTTGAAGCCCGTCACTATCTGTTACCGCGCCGCTGCGAAGCTGGCGCTGGAAGAGGCACGTGGCGGGACAAATGTTACCTCGGCATGACAATATAAAGTACAAGAGTCACTATGAAAATATAATATTTGACTAACTATATATTACGTATAATTTGAAAATAAAAGAATTTTAAACGGAACTTTTGGCGTTTGTTATACATATTATAGTGTGAGTACTATTTTGGTCTTGACGTTTAGAACCCTTTGCAGGGTCCAACCCAACTTAACACTACTTTAAAGTTTATACTAACACCCCCTACCAACCGTTAGGTCACAAAGTAGGTGTCAGACATCCTTATGCAAGCACAAGGGACCATCTACGTCAGGTCATAACGCCAGATCAGGACGCACCGAAGCGCATTCTTCATCCGGTACTTTTAAGACTAGTGTCTCAAGCTAGTTGCCCCGTGGACACGTATAGTCCACTACCTATTATCCAGATAGGTTACCGGAGCTGTAAGCTCGCTCACTTCTCGTTGCACTAAGAGCACAACTCGCAGATTCCACTGCTCGGGTCGTCAACTCTAAAGTTGACTACCAAATATCCTCTTTGGTGGCGGAGTTGTAAGCCCACTCACTTCTCAGTACCCATCCAGGCACCTTGCCAATTTCACAATCCTACGCGGTTGGCTCAACCGGAGGTATTGCATCTAGCGGGCACCTCTACTAGTTATCCAGACTAGTGCCGGAGATGTTGGAGTTCTGCTCAGTGAAAACCACCGAGCATGACAACCAACTATGGGCAACTCACGTGCCCCGCAAGTCCTTTCGCATCGGGCCCCTCGAGACCGCTATTTGGACCCGCTCGCTGTGCACGAAATGGGAGCCTGGCCACATCAACCAGGCAGACGAACATTCCCACTTCTACAGCTAACCACATGCCACCACGAGTCCAACCCATGTCCGGAACCTGTCGGAAACGCCCGCGAAGGCATAACCGACAGGGGGCCTAGGATCCGGAACTCCCGTGGTACCCTTGAAAAGACAGCCGGACCCGTAGTTCCAGCTGCCATACCCTACCTATCAGGGTCAGTAGATAGGGATCTTTGCAGGGTCCGTGTGGAGAGGCTATGTCGCGCTGCTTTGATGTCCGTCAATATATGTTAGTGAGTTAAGTGGCCGTTCCGCTGGCGATGCAAGAGGCTGGTGGCCAGACAAACGCAACCTCGGTAATAGATATACCTACCTAGGCGTGTCGTCACATTAAAAACAATATACGTGACTGCATATAATTTGTTGAAATGAACCACTTTTTATGGATCTACTCGGATTAATGAAATATATTGCTCGATCCTGACGTTTTGAGGTCAGTTAGAGGTTAGTGACTTCGCATGCAGTTCTCGTTTATAGTTTGAGACTATCGCACGCGGCGCACCACACCACCGGCAGCGGGAGCCGTAGGCGGGACGGTTTGTCCCGCAGGCCCCAAGCGGGCCGGCAGCGGTGGTCGTCCTCGTCGCGCAGGTGGTCGTGGCGGCGGCAGTGGTGGCGTCAGCCCGCGCTCGTCGCTCGATCCGTCGGTGTCGGCTGCAGTGGCAAAATCGTCGGCCGATGACGCGCCAGACGGAGCTGGACGAGGCGGGCAAGGGCGGTAGTCGTGCGCTTCAAGTGTTATGGCCCGGATTTGCCTCTCGCTGTCTGCTCCTTTTAATAATTTTTCTTCATTATGATTGCATGATTAGTTGTTGAAAGTTTAATTTTTCCAATAAAAATATAGAAAATCGTAAAAAAGCAGTTGACAGCGTCAACAGACCTAATCAAAGGCCTCCCCACACTTTTTCCACACCTACCGGTCCCCTGTAATTAAATTGTGGTAATCGAAACAAAATAATCTCAATCAAAAACTGTCGTATCTAGAAACACATGACGCTATGAGGTCGGGGCGCGCCAGGCCAAAGGTCATACCTTCGCGGACCAACCTTACGTATGGGCCTGGGATGTTGTAAACTTGGAACACAGCGTCGTCGCCGCGTAAATCCGTATTTGTAGCCAACCACGCGATTTATCGTTACCCCGCCTTATTGTCCAACTTCTTTGGTATACCATTGGAATCCATTAGGAGAAACTTCTGGATTATATTTAAAGATTTGGTACTCTACCTATGGATTTTTGGAAAGGTTTTTCTGTTGGATGCGGCTTTAATAAACCAATGGATAATTATTTTATATGTTATGGACCAAGTGATTAATAGGGCATTATAAAAAACCGCGCAGTTCGAAAAATGCCCAATATTTAAAAAAGATATTTAAAACATTTAAAATTTAAAAAAAGCGTCCACGGGGTTATATCGTACCTAAAACTTATCTTATGGCTTTTTGGTGCTTTAAGTTTTGATATATTTTTTTAACGTGGTCGTTTACGTTAAATAATATAATTATCTTACTTATTTTTAGATTCAATAATTATAGACGACGATGAGGATGACAATTGATTTAGATTTTTTTTAAATGTTTACATGAGGCCTAACATAGAGGATCATTTATTATGTTGTAAACCTATGTAACGAATATATGATTGGTTGATTGAATGACTATCCTTAACTAAGTGTTGTTCTATTATTAAAATCCATTGTTTATAATATACCTTCTGTTATTTTAAAAATAAGCCGCTTTTTATTATTTTTCGTTAATGTAAAAAAAATAGATTCTTTTTTTCTCAATACTCTTCGGATAGATTCTGAAGCGCTTTAAGTTACAGACTAGTATTAGTCTAAGGAACATTATGCACTATGATTCAATGTTGGGCAGCACTTGGTCCAAAGTCCATACAAAAGTGGTCAATCTCCTTTTCCATAGAAAATAATTATGCTGCATTTATACTACATAACGTAAATCTTTAACGAATTTTTTTTTAAATATCTATGCTTAACTGTAGTTGATTACTTGTTGTAGGATAATTATTAGGAAGGTATCGTTGCGCAAGTCTAGTTGCTACTTGCTTACATCTTCCGCGAATCTTTTGTCGACATTATATCATTTAACTATTGATACGTTATTTGTCTAAGTAGAGTTTGGAAATGGTTTAGATGTAATAAGAATTACTTCTTAGTTCAACGTTATTTTTAACTTTAATAGTTCGTAATTAGTAAGTAATACTTATTTATTCTTTGAAATAACTTTATAAGTTTTATGGCGCAAAAATAATTAAGTAAAACTGGTAATGACTTTTACTGACATAATTAGCGAAACTTATTTATTTCCTCATGAAAAAATTCTAGCGATATAGGTTAATTGTTGTTACGTGCAAGGGAGACGGCCGGCGCGTCCATCCGAACCTCGTCGTCCCGCACTCGAGTATTTGATAGAAAACAAAAATTTTAACAAAAAAAAAACCGACTCACAAAAAATAGACTGAAAAAATTGCACTAAAAAGTAAAAAATTATTGCGTATTTAGTTTGTTCAATTTACTTGCAATTAACCTATATTATACTCAATCTTATATTCTTTCTTAGGAAAATATATAGGTACAATTATTGTTAGTTTTTTCATGTATAAGATTGAATGTACTATTATGTTATATTATAGTATGTCGTTAAATGTTAATGTTAAAGTTACCTTGCCTGGCACCGACTCCAAAAAATTAGTTGTCTGTAAAGTCGGTTTACTGACGATAGTTGAACGTGACAACGTCTTAAGAAGGTGTCGGGAGGTGTTGGGCGTGTCGGGGGGTGTTGGGGGCACGTACCGCGGTGGCGATATGCCGGCCACGGGCTTGCACAGCAGCCTGCAGCAGCCCGTCGAACAGGTAGGCGGGAGGAGTTGGGGGTGTCGGGAGGTGTTGGGGGTGTCGGGGGGTGTTGGGGGTACGTACCGCGGTGGCGATGCCGGCCACGGGCTTGCACAGCAGCCTGCAGCAGCCCGTCGAACAGGTAGGCGGGAGGAGTTGGGGGTGTCGGGAGGTGTTGGGGGTGTCGGGGGCTGTTGGGGGTACGTACCGCGGTTTGCACAGCAGCAGCAGCCCGTCGAACAGGTAGGCGGGACGAGTTGGTGGTGTCGGGAGGTGTTGGGGGTGTCGGGGGGTGTTGGGGGTAAGTACCGCGGTGGCGATGCCGGACACGGGCTTGCACAGCCACAATTTAGCCGTGACTACACTTTTGACTTTTTTTGGTCGGCGCACCCTTAACGAGATCGAATGTCACATGAAACTCACACTAGGCATCCTGGTGAACATTACATTTAATTTAGTTCGGGTTTGGATCGCTTGTTACATAATATACCTATATGCGTAGGTGTTATCTATACTAATATTATAAAGAGGAAAGCTTTGTATTTTTGTATGTATGTATGTTTGCAACGAATAAACTCAAAAACTACTGGATCGATTTAAAAAATTCTTTCACCATTAGAATGCTACATTAACGCTACAACATAGGCTATATTAAAAAAAAAGAAAAAAAGGAATGCGGTTCGAAGTCCACTGGGTTAGCTAGTTTAAAATATAATGCATACGTGTATATAAATTGTTTACCGCAAGATATTCAGTGCGTTGAGACACAATATTGGAAATGTTGTGGAAATGGTTCTTATTATTTTACTCCTACAAACTAGTTGTTACATTTGAATAAGAAGTAGACGGAAATACTGCGAAAGCTTGGTCTAAGGCAAAATAAGTTTTCACAAATGCCGCGTTGCAAGTTTTCGGATGCCGAAACTCGTAAAACTTTCCACCACGCCCGGAATCGAATCACCAACTTCAACAAGATCTTTCGTAACACAATCATCGTGTGTTCACGGACATATTATATTCTTTTCGCATTTTACTCAGAGAAATATTAGTTGAAGCAAAAAATTGTTGGAGTTCAATTGACTCTATGTTTTTTTCTATTAAAAAAAATATATCGGGATGATTATGAGGATACGATTAAATAAATAAATAAATAAAAATATCAAACGTGTAAAAAATAATACTCGATAGAAGCAGGTAACAGTATTTTAAAAATAAAATCGAATGCTTAAACTAAAAAGATCTGATTTTTATTGTTTATTTATTAAATGTAATTTGTTTCCGCCGAACGGCTTTACTGGACATAATCTATACATATAATAAAGCGAAAGAGGGTCGAAAGTCTGTACATGGAAATTATTCGAAAAAAAGTTGACTGGGGATTGGGGAATTATTCAGTTTAGAAAAAAAATATATTAGAAACCTCTATATCATTTTTGAAGACCTATCCATAAATACCTCACACATATGGGTTTGATGAAAAAAAAATTTTGAGTTTCTGGGGGACCCCCAAAATTTATTGTTTTTTTCTATTTTTGTGTGAAAATCTTAGTGCTGTTCACAGAATACATCTACTTACCAAGTTTCAACAGTATAGTTCTTATAGTTTCGGAAAAAAGTGGCTGTGACATACGGACGGACAGACAGACAGACAGATTGACATGACGAATCCATAAGGCTTCCGGTTTTGCCATTTGGCGGCTACGGAACCTTAAAAAAACAAATTCTTCGTATCACTTCAAAATCTGCGTAAAATTTTATCTATCCAATAAACTATCTGACCCGGCGCACTTCGTATCGCTTTGACAGTTTCTATGTCAACAATACAAACAAATTATTTCTCTGACAACAAAACAAACAAATCGTTTGTTTCATAGCTAGGAACATTTTGTATTGGAAAATTAAACAAAAATTGGGGTGGAACACCCTTATCACGTAGGGGTATAAAAATAGTTATAAATCTATTCTCAGACCTACCGAATATACATATATAATTTCATCAAAATTGGTCAAGCCGTTTCGGAGGAGTACTGTGACACGAGAATCTATATACATATAATGACTTGTCCTGAATGATTCATCATCGCCGAGCCGAAAACGTTGAAGCTAATTAGATGAAATTAAGACTATAGGTGACGTAACCGTACCATAGGGGGGTCAAATAGGGGGTGAAAGTTTGTATGAAAGTCCGTCAGTTTTTAAGCAAAATACATGAAAATTGCTTTTTGAAAGGAAATAAAGATTGACGTGTCTCAGGAATTTTGTTTATTTTCCTTGTAAGGAGTAAAAAGGGAAGAAAGTTTTTTTGAACAAATCGATATTTTTAAAGTAAGTAGTAAAGAATGTGTTTTATCATTTTTGGAAAAACCAGAGGTGAAATAGGGGTTTAAAGTTTGCATGGAAATCTGTCATTATAAAAGTTAAATCTTTCTGTATTTGGCCTAGTTAGCAATTATGAAGTATTTCAGGATTATCCATAAAGACACTTTTACATTAAATAAGTTTTGCTTTTATTAAAAACCATATGAGCAAAGCCGCGACCAAAAGCTAGTTTTATATATTAGAAGAGAGAGATAATCATAAATATAGATTGCCTAATTCTTAACTGATGATGGTGATGAGGATGGTGATGAGGATGGTGATGACGTAGTTGTCGACATTAAATAGGGCTCCATTGGCTTGCAGAGTAAGAGTAGATAGTGTTGATTAATTTCAGCGAGTGGGATTAATCCACGATAGCATAGTTGGTAGTGCACCTGACCCGGCATGTCATGGGGTGCAGGTTCGAATCCCGCTCGTGGAATTATTTCAACACTGTCTTTTTTAGAATTGTGATTTTTTCGCATCAAAATTTGCGTAAAATTATAGTATACGAGTATAATTTTTGGCGATGAAAATAGTGTCGAAGATTGGGCTTAAAGTGTCGAACACTGGTGTCAGTACCCTAAATAAAAAAGGCCTACTGTTCAGTCAGTAATTCCTTCACGTATTTATGTAAAAAGCTGATTATTGAGTGATTACAGAGGGGAGGTTGGGCGGCCGGCACGCGCCGGGGCGTAAATGTCCTTCCTGCTCGATTATTAGGCAACGGGTAATTAAATCTTTGTCATATTATTATGACAATATACAGTTTAATTCAATTAGGGAAAATAAAACTAAAAGCTTTTGTTGATATTTGTGAAAAGTATAATTTTGTAAAAGGTCTACCTTCTTTGAATGAAACACGTTTATTGTGGTAAGATTGTGTAATACATTTTTCCAAATACTATTTGGTTAACTATGATATTGTTATTTTACTTATTTTTAAATGCTAATTGCTGCAATGAAGATGAATAAAATATTTATAAAATACAGTAAAAAATTAAATGCCTACCCGACCCAGCCAGGAATCGAACCTGGGCAATCCGGGCGACCGCACTGACCTAGGTCTTACCGGTAGCATAATAGTCAGTGCAGCCGCCTGGATCGCGGAAGACCCAGGTTCGATTACTTCGATTTCTGGCTGGATCGGGTAGGTATTTAATTTTTCCACTGTATTTCATAAATATTCTATTATGCTACCATTATGTTACCGGGAAGGCTGTAGCATAATGGTCAGTGCAGCCGCCCGGATTGCGGAAGACCCATATTCGATTCCTGGCTGGGTCGTGTAGGCATTTAATTTTTTCACTGTATTTTATAAATATTTTATAATACTGATAATTTGGTCTAAGTGTAAGTAAGTGTGTGTTATTTAAAATAAGTTAAAGTTAGTTTTTAATGTAAGAATAAGTAAAATAACAAAGGTAAATTAGAGGTTACTTTGGAAAACAAATTAATTATTGAAAACAAAATATACAAGACTTCGCAATTTTTAAATTCTCTCTTATTTTTAATTAAGGATGATTTATTTTTGGTTTTATCATTTTATTTTTTCAGCACCGCTTGCTATAAAAAATACTTTGCTAATTATAAATGCTATCGGTTTAACATGTTAGTAATCAAGTTTTACCCACATTCATATGTAGGTACATTTTAAAAAGACTCGCGTTGTTTAATATAGTTCCTGCAAGACTTGTATGCAAAGTATAAAAGTTCCCATACAATTAACTATTTTATGACGATACATTGTTTTAGAGTCACTCGTAGCTACATATATTCATGCAAAAGAGAACAAACAAAAAGTAAAAGTATTCAGACAGTTGTTTATGAAGCAGAAGATGCTATTGTAACAATAGAGGCGCTCCCTAGCCATCCCTAGGGCTCCGGTCCCCGAACCTTGCGTCTGCCGACATCAAAGCGCCCCACAGATCGCGCTGTACCAAAAAGGATTTCGTATTTTTTTATCCCACCCGCCCGCATGGCTGTGTTTGCAGCTACAAATATTGTTACGGCCACCCTTCCTGTCCCCCCTCAGCCCCCGCTGGGGGTGGCTGGATGAATGATGTCATTAGCCTCAGTACTGATTACTACAAATTATACGCGTTCACGTGATTGCAACCAGACATTCTGTTTTGATTTTGTATGTGTTGATACCAAATTTATTGATTGTAAAAGTGTCATCATATTTCATACTTCCTACTAAAGTTATTTTTTTTTACACCACTTGTTAAGTGATGATAAGGCCAATAGTGGAAGCGTACTTCACCTGGGATCCTCAACTACAGAGGTACTGGATATGCCATGCTATGATGCTATGCTATGCTATGTGACGGCTAGCCAGGCGGACAAACAAGCTTCTACCAGGAACCAAACCGAGTACACGTACGGGAATCAAACCCGGGATCTTAAGGTATGTTAGGTGTGAGACCGGTGGTTTTAAAGGCCTCCATCATCGAAATCAAGTCATCACCACAATTGACAATTTACAAATGTAACACCCGGCTGGGTCGTTACTCGAGGTACCGGGGGGTTTATTAAATGAAAAGGCTTCCAAAGCACTAGATGTTATATTAACTTTTTAAATATTACAATAATCAAGTCAATCGTTGTCGCGGTCCGTCAATCGAGTCCGCGATCTTCTTCTTTTTCTTCCATGTCCTTTTTATTCTACACCGTTTAAATTCAGGCCACGGCGGCTGCCAGTATGTATGCCCGAGCAAGGAGTCTCGGTTACTACAGTACAATCATCACGTTTAAATGCTGGTTGGTAATCTCAAACCCGGGCTATGCATCGAAATATCCAAACACACTTGGCCTGACCTTCGCTTCGCTACTCGGCCACCTAGGCGTTCGAAAGAAATGTTATAAATAACAAGTTCCTCAATTATTATGAATTGGATTGGGATAGTATTATTTTTGTCAATGATAGCTATAATAATATTCCAAATAGATACACTCGTAATAACCTACTTATATACCGATTGATACTTTAATAGTGGTACCTATTGTATGGGAGTTGTACTTGTCTTAGAGTTGACTACCACCAATGATGTATAAATCTATATAGAAATAATTTATAATCGCCGAGCTTAAACCGTTGAAGCTAAGTAAATGTAATTTGAACTTGAGGGTTATTGAGTGACGTAACCAGCCAATAAGAAAGGATTTCACGGAAATCGTATGATTTCCTTAGGGTATCCTAAGGGGTCCAATAGGGGGTGAAATTTGAAAAGTGGTGAAAGTCCGTCAGTTTTAAAGTAAAATACATGAAAGTTGGTATTTGGCTTTTTGAAAAAAAAAATAAAGAAAGACGTGGTTCAGAAATTTACCATACGATATCATATGATATTGAGGTTTCTAATGATATTAGAAACCTCAATATCATTTTTCGTGTGGTGTATCCATAGATACATCCATAGATACACCACACGTTGAAAAAAAAAATTTGAGTTTCAGTTTTAAGTACAAAACAAAATTTATTGTTTTTTTTTCTATTTTTGTGTGAAAATCTTAATGCGGTTCACAGAATACATCTACTTACCAAGTTTAAAAGTATAATTCTTATAATTTCGGAAAAAAGTGGCTGTGACTTAAGGACGGACAGACAGACAGACAGACATGACGAATCCATAAGGGTTCCGTTTTTTGCCATTGGCTACGGAACCCTAAAAATACATGCTAGCAAGTAGGTAGAAATGGTTCATGTCAGTCTGCTTTCTTACTACCTACTAGTTAATGATCATAAGTACCTTAAAGGTACCTAAAAGATACATATTCATTAGTATAGGAGCGGGCGGTGCTCGGGCGCGCCTTCTTACGCCCGATGCGCGACGCACGCATCACTGCGGAGCGACCCTCGCAAGCGATACGGTGACCGGTGCTGCTTGATACTTAATTTGTTTTCCAGTTATTAGTGTTATAAAAGTGTTTTTGGAGTCACCACCACCGTTATCATGTCTTTATATAAGATTTATCATCTAAGGGAAAAACAAAAATCCCGGTGTTCTACAATTATCACTATATTTTCCATTAATATAAATTACACAAATACATAGAGATAGTTTTCCAAACAGTGGCTCCCCTGATACTGAAAATGAAATAGTTATTCACGCAGTTTGCGGTAGTATAAAACGCACACTTTATTCGAAATTACAAGTACATCATAAGTATTTTGCAGGCAAACAGAATTGTATTGAAAATTTAAAGTAGATAACGAGAATAATCACATTCTTTGCCGAATCCCTGTTGCCGGGCTTCGGCTGGAGAGGAGAACCCAACATAATAATAATAAATTTATTTATTTTCAGGCAACAAAGTTTTTACAAACAAGCCCATAGATATATACCTTACAAACTAACATATCCAATATAAACAATTATTGTTAGTAAATAAAACTTATAGCTATGTTAGTATTTAAGCACATCCTTGTGCTGATTTTGTAGTGTTAGCTGGCAGTCTACCGCGAAAGCGCCGGTACACCTCGCCCTTTGGCCAGAAGTCCTTCTTCATGAAGATGTCGTCCAGCTTGGCTGTCGGGACTCGCACCACTAATGCCATAACCATCCGCGTGTCCCTGGGTGCAGTGGTACTATAACAATTTTTCCACAGTCCAAAAAAAAAATAAAAAATAGAAAAAACTTATACTTAATCAGAAAGGAAACAACTTAACAAGGATTTCACAAAAACGTCTAACGCAAAAAAATAAACATGAAAATTGAAGAGTCGATATTTTTTTGCTACTAGTATTATGAAAGTATCAAGATCGGCTGCATCCATGTAATCGGACAATTGCACCGGCGCGGCGGGGCTATGAGCGGTGATTACACAAGCCTAACTCGATAAATAGGCCTCCCCGGGCGGGCGCCTTTAACTCGGGTTTAACCGAATTTGCTCCTTGATTGCTGCGCTTGTGATACTGACGTCGCGTGTTTTTCACGATTTCTGAAGGGATTTTCCGAGAACTTTTAGAAGAGAGCGCCATTAAGCTAGCCTTTAGCTTTGGACGTTTTGAGGACCGATTGTTTGGTAATTCGAGAATTAAGACAGTTCTGATTTTCATGAAAAATATTAGTAGGTCATAAAAGCGTCGGATTTCACACCTCATCAAAATGTTTTATTTTATATCAATAATAAAACATACGTAATTATGTAAGTAGTGTTTATACTAGAGATGCCACGAATAGTGATCTGGCCAAATACAGAATATTCGGCCACGCTTTATGCCGAAGCGCCGAAATTCGGCCGCTGAAAATCTCTGACGTGATTTCCCATGTTGTGACATTGCTAAAAAACCTGCAAAAATGCCTATATTGCGAATGAGATCTCCACTATATGTTGAGCTTGAAAAACGGTTCAATTTAGATGAGAATACATAACTGGTTGGTACTTTTCTTGTCTTATAATGATGTGGAGAAAAGTCCTATTGGGAAATAGGATTTATATTTGTTATAAAACATTTTGACTACGAGTAGACCGGATGCAAAGACGTATACGAGTACTTAATTGAACTAGTTCATAGTTAATAGTTCACCCCGTATTTTGTTAGCCATCGATAACTAAAAGCTTAAAACCCTATTGGACTGAATGAAACGAAGCGGTCGTATAAATATTCATCATATTTCCTTAAAGGCACGTGAGCTGCGCACGCGCCAGCACGGTTCGTTACCAACGAGTATGATTTAGCCGCGGCGGGCGGAGGCTGCGGCGATTTATCCGAGCGCTCGATTTACGGCCATCGCGGTCAGCACAGATTTAGGCCACACTGGACGATAGCGGGTAGCGGCAGCGGGCAAGTCGCGTCTGGTGAGAATGTTTGGGCGGCGCCTTTTTTGTCTAGTAAAACCTCCTCGTGAATTCTCTTTAAGGGTTTTAGCGGTTGGATCCCTAAGTAAGGGGGACGGAAGAACCAGTATCCATAAGGAATATTCACAAGGAGGTTTCACTGGGTGCAAAATGTGAATGAGAATATAGGAAGGAGGGATCCAACCCCTAAATACTGGGGAACGGCAATTCGAATAATGGTGAAGAGGTCTCGGGACTTATTGGACACGAGGGAATTAAACGCGTGAGGTCCATCCTGGCGCCCGTGTTTCAACCCGCAGCCATGATGTACACATTCGCACGAATGTATAGAAGCCTAGGTTTTCTAATCAAGACGCGCGAGCTCCGCCGTCATAGACACCGCCGCTTCTCCGCCCGATGTGGTTCACCTTGTGGCTTTAGACCAGCTGCACTTTGAATGCGTTATTGTCCAGATCCCTTTACTACTAACTAAGGTACTGCGCACACTAGGTACAAGCACGACTAGTGTGCGAGGTACTATAGAAGTCGGATTATATGGTCTAGGGATGTATCATGACGAGTCCAAATCGTACGAAAACGCATCCAAAGTGCGGCTGGCCTTACAGATAGCAGCCGACAGACGACGCCGAGGAGCTCTTTTTCAATTACCTTACATTGTGACACGCAGGGACCTCCGAAAACATCCTGAGCAGAACAAATCGGATTTAAGGAACAACGCAGGCTGGCATAAATCAAAATTTGATTATAACCAAAAGGCGGGGGCCGTAACTCAGCCTCTCTTGATAACGGCTTAAAACTCTTTTCTGATGTCTGGGAAAGACTGGCTTCCACCAGTTATTTATGCGAGCACCAACCAAATATCTAAGTGTTACAATGAAGCGGTTTACAGCGCCGCGAAAAAACTACGCCCATTCAGGAACGGGTGCACCGACAGCAAAACAATCGCTCCTTCTTAATTTAGGATTCAACAGGATTCAAATCTACTAATTAAAATCCATCCAATAATGTTTTGATATGAATAGTGTGTCGTTAGCCTGATTTCGACATTAGGATAGTGGGGAAATGGCTGATCATTCCAATGAAACAAATAGCTGAACTTAAGTTCTCTTTGTAGACATGAAGAATGGTACTAAGAGTATTCTGTTAAAATTGAAAGACAAAGTGTGGAAAAAATTTACACAATCGGAACCAGAATTTTTTCAGCACTTTGTCTTTTTCCAAATTGTGATTTGTTCGCAACAAAATTAGCGTAGAATTATATATAACCATGCCCCGTGGTTTCGCCCACGTTATTTCCCGTTTTTGCAACATTTTTCATTGTTGCTCCTATTAGTCATAGCGCTAAGGCTATATTACCTACATCATGTAGGTAATATAGCCTTATAGCCTTCATCAATAAATGGACTATTCAACACAGAAATATTTTTTCAACTCGAACCAATAGTTTCTGAAATTAGCGCGCAACAAACAAACTCTTCAGCTTTATAATATTATAGTATAGATATCCTGTTAAAGTTCGAAAAGTTAGGACAAAATTATTTTTCCAAGAGTGACAGACATTGTTTTGGTTATTTGGAAAAATAATAATATTGTGATAATAATGGAATGCATTGTATGCGTACCTTAGTATATTCGTTTTTAGTAATAAGCCATTTTTTTACAATTAGCCATTCCTCATAAGTCGTATGAGTAGTTCATACGATTTTGTGAATGTTGAAAACAATCTTTAATATATTTATGTTTAAAATAAGGCAGTTATTAAAAATAATAATAGGAATGTAAAAATTAAACACGATTGGATTCGTAGAAAGAGTTTCATTACAATGTTAATATTTTTCAAATCAATTGATTAATTTTGAAATCGAAGCTGATTAGAGCTAGAGAGGAAACCTTTATTGTGATGTTTCGACAATTCCATATCAGCGTGCTCTTATAATGAAGCAATAAAATAAGTTACTGTGATACCAATCAAAGATCGAAGGCGGATAATAACGGAGCATACAAATAGATATGTCTCGAATATATCCCCAAACTAGCCGCACATATACTTTAATACAGATTGAAAGAACATTAGCATATTAAACGGGTAATCGACATTAAATAGCATTAAATGAGGTCGTCGTACCCTATTCTGAGATTTAATATATATATGATTTAACTAGCTACGCTATTTACGTCGTTCATTGACTTTGGTTATAATGGAGTGACATAAAATCGAAATGTAGTCAATAAAGATCGAAGCGGAAAATATATGAGTATGTTTTATTTTTTTCTTAGTTTGATTTCGAAGTTATCGGAATAGGCTGCGATGACATCAACATCACGGGACCCTGTTTTGATGTCGTATTACTTATATATTTTTACCCGTAGGTAATTATTCCTTTGCCAGTTATTCGATTGTGATTTAACTTTGGTAAGGCGTCATATGCACCACCGCGAATATGTCTACTTAAAAAAAACTTCAGTGGTGAATATTACTCGCAATAGCTATTTGAAATCGTTTTCAATCGTGTCTTACTTACCCTTTAAAAAGGTCACTGAGAAACGAAAGTATTTAAAACAAGTAAGTACTACTGGGCAAAGTCCTCCATCATTGAAGTCAAGTCATCGCTACAATTGATGGGTAATGGCTTAACCACCACGCTTGCCAATTGCGGGTTGGTGACCACAAAACCGGGCTATGCATCGAAAGATCCGAAATACGTTATGCCCGACCTGGGAATTGAACCCGGGGTCCTTTGGATATCGGGCCCGAGCGCTCTGCCACTCAGCCACCGAGGTGTTTAAAATAATAATCAACTATAATTAAAAGTTTATAAATACCAATTTTTTTTTTAAATGTTGATTTTTTGATTCTACTGTGTCTATTGTGACTGACGATACTTGCATGTGTACATTGATTGTGTAAATCATCTTATTAACGTTAAACATCGTAAAAAGATCTCCCCAAAAAAAACCGCCATGTTATCATGCCGCGAATGAATGGTACGTCACGGTTACGTTACGATGTTCGCTCCGGCCAGTCCCACCCATTTAATACTAACTGTTCAGTGGTCCATAAAAAAGTAAATTACTAACTATATTTAAACACCATCTTTATTCTACAAGCAGAATCGAGGCATAGCTTCGCGCCCTTGGCTGCTGTCGCTCCAGCCGAACAAGCGGCCATAAATACCACCGGCCGTATATCTGTCGGCGCGCGCGCATTATTTACGCGCGCAGATAAATCGCGGCGTGTGTAAACACCTAGCTGCGCGGCGTTCGGCACACCTAACGCCTCGGCCACGAGCACAAGCGTCTTGCGACGCGACAAGCGTATCTCTAGTTCATTGCGCGCCGCACTACGGTTGTCTTATCCAACGGTAATAGAAAAAACGCAATGAACAGAGAAATCGCACGCCGCACCGCAGACCGCCAGTGGTCGCGGCCAATCGGTAAGCAGGACGATGAGCGCTTTTGATTGCAAGATCATATGTGGGAGTGGATTTGTACCTAATGTACCAGATGTGCTTATTTTGTAGAAAGGCCGGAAAGCAGCAGTTTTTTTTCTTTTCATCCCCTCTATTATCGTAGCTTTAAGCCAATCTCGTTTGATGGGTCGACGGTACTAACTCCCACTATGGATTGTTTCAGGTATTAAAAGAGGATCCCAACGGATAGATGACTAGCTCGAGTTGATTGCGAGAGAAATTGTGATTCAATCTCCTTGGCACCGTTAGACTACTTACTGGTACGTGAATCCAACCAAACCAACAGGGACGAACTTGCTCATTTTTACTAAAAAAGTAAGAATACATTACACACAAGACGAGATTCAAGCCAATTCATGTTCATACAGCCATTTTTCACATGCCTTATATTTTCACCTTTCACCCATTTTGTAGATTTGTACTGTACTTACTCAGGGACTGCGTTGAAAAACCGCCTCTATGTTCTATTGCCTAAACTCAGACTGATTAGTCTGAGTGGGTGCATATAATATTGTATTTGGATTGGTTGGACTTAGAGCTTAATTTTTTGAATGTTTATTTATTATAAGTTAAACGTAAAAACACAAATGTTGAAAAAATTTCCACGACCAGGATTTGAACCTGCACCCTTCTGACATACCGGGCTTTCAAAGTAAAAAGTGTTGAACAATTTCGGCGGGCTGGTTAAAACCACGATAGCTCAATTGGAAGAGCACCTGACCCGGTATGTCAGAAGGGTACAGGTTCAAATCCTGCTCGTGGAAATTTTTTCGACATTTGTGGTTTTG
Source organism: Eudonia mercurella (assembly GCA_963082485.1). Taxonomy (NCBI): domain Eukaryota; kingdom Metazoa; phylum Arthropoda; class Insecta; order Lepidoptera; family Crambidae; genus Eudonia; species Eudonia mercurella. The sequence continues at coordinate 9,096,153 of OY720022.1, read as the reverse complement.
TAATTTGTTCGCAACAAAATTTGCGTTAAAAATTATTTGAAAGAACATTTTATAAGTTAAACGTGGTAGAAAACTGATACCTACAGTGTTTTCTGTTCTCAGCAACAGTTTTAATCGCCTTTAGTTTCACACGTACATTTTGGAATAAAACGAAATATGTGCGACGTACGATCGCCGTTCCGCACTTGCGCAATAAGCCAATTTTTGGTGAACCGGTCGCTTTGAATTGAGCCGTAAGTAAATAAGTATTAGCATTGCAAATTATTAAGTCCTAAAAAGGATTATACAATCGGGGGCCAGGACAATTGGAATGACGATTGTTTAGAGGAGCCGTCGAAGCTGATGAGCCCCGCCCCGCGCCCCCGCCCCCGCCCCCGGCGGCGCCTCATTAGGCCCTGTGTTATTCAAATGGATTCAGTTTAGCGGGGAGCTACCGCAATGTTGCCTTTTATTTATTGGCACTCCACACCGACCGGCAGGTTTATTACTGAAATAAGCAACCAGTTGTTAAATGTACAACTGCAACGCGACTGCTCTAGTTGCGGTTGATAAATTGGACACAAATCGCTCAATGTATGTAAACCTTCGATCTATAATGTACCTACTAGATAAAGGATCCGAACAAAAATGCATCGGTCTTGTTTGCTGTACGGTGCAACGACAGTACATACCGCGCGGTCAGCAATTTACGCCCGCAGCGAATATTTTGTAATAATTTTATAGTTAGTTCACAGTAAGCAATCGCGTCGTGTACTCATTGATCATTAACTTAACATCATATAAGTTTTATCAATAGCAGTTAAAGTGTAATTTTATATATCAATAAATCTGTGTTCAACAAACTTTATCCTATCATTTCTATCAGTTCATGTACGGATCCCGTACATTTATGGTCCTTCGAGCCGGATCTGAACCAGCGACCTACGGATGACCTATGCTATGCTATGCTATCCATACCTATACATTCATATTTCGTATAACAAAATCTGAAAAAAACATTGGAACACCAACAAAGATTAAGTTAAGGTTGCAAAATATTTTGTACTTAATATTTACTGTCATCGCTACAAACGTCATGCGCTCATCGGGAATCTAGTAGGTATATTATTTGATCGAAGATGTAAACTATTTTACTTTTTTATTTTATTTATTTAGGATAACAACAGCCATCAACTTACGTAGATACAATTTGTTTATTGCATGGAATTTTAGGGCCAATAACAGTTACCCACTTATTCAAATAAGAAAATAGAATCAACGAGTCAATTACATAACATTACATTACATACATTTTAATCGCAAACGCATTGCGCGATACCGCGTGTTCGCAATACCAATTTATCAACCGCAACTAGAGCAGTCGCGCCGCAATTGTACAGTTTAACAACTGGTTGCTTCTTTCGGTATTACACCTGCGGAGTTATGTTCCAATCAATCCCCGATTCTGTTAATGTAAACGACCACAATCGTGTTCTAGTAACGTAGTTTCGACGATTTTCTATATTTCCTAAATGACCAAATCAGATTACCGAATCACTATTGAGACGTTATTGAATGAGCAAACCACAGTGGAAACTTGCGATGGAAATTTTGGCATTTCCAAGCTAAACGTGAAACTAATTATCTGCTAAGCGTCTATATTTACAGAGCTAATTGTATTAATAAATCCTACTAATATTATAAACGCGAAAGTTTGTAAGTATGGATGGATCGATCTTTGTTACTCTTTCACGTGAAAACTACTGAATGGATTTGGATGAAAATCGGCATACAGATAGTTTATAACTTGGATTAACACATAGGATAGTATTTATCTCGATATTCTCACGGGAATAAATGGAAACTGTCAAAAACACAAATGTTGAAAAAATTTCCACGAGCAGGATTTGAACCTGCACCCTTCTGACATTCCGGGTCAGGTGCTCTTCCAATTGAGCTATCGTGATTCTAACCAGCCCGCCGAAATTATTCAACACTTTTTACTTTGAAAGCCAAAGGCGCCTATTCAATGTCTACAACTACCGTCACTGACATCCGATCATAATATTTTTACAAATATTAAAGATCAGTTAAGAAGTAAGCAAGCTATTTATAAATGTTCAAATAATTTTTAACGCAAATTTTGTTGCGAACAAATTACAAAAACACAAATGTTGAAAAAATTTCCACGAGCAGGATTTGAACCTGCACCCTTCTGACATTCCGGGTCAGGTGCTCTTCCAATTGAGCTATCGTGATTCTAACCAGCCCGCCGAAATTATTCAACACTTTTTACTTTGAAAGCCAAAGGCGCCTATTCAATGTCTACAACTACCGTCACTGACATCCGATCATAATATTTTTACAAATATTAAAGATCAGTTAAGAAGTAAGCAAGCTATTTATAAATGTTCAAATAATTTTTAACGCAAATTTTGTTGCGAACAAATTACAAAAACACAAATGTTGAAAACATTTCCACGAGCAGGATTTGAACCTGCACCCTTCTGACATTCCGGGTCAGGTGCTCTTCCAATTGAGCTATCGTGATTCTAACCAGCCCGCCGAAATTATTCAACACTTTTTACTTTGAAAGCCAAAGGCGCCTATTCAATGTTTACAACTACCGTCACTGACATCCGATCATAATATTTTTACAAATATTAAAGATCAGTTAAGAAGTAAGCAAGCTATTTATAAATGTTCAAATAATTCTTAACTCAAATTTTGTTGCGAACAAATTACAAAAACACAAATGTTGAAAAATTTTTCCACGAGCAGGATTTGAACCTGCACCCTTCTGACATTCCGGGTCAGGTGCTCTTCCAATTGAGCTATCGTGATTCTAACCACGTGATTCTTACTTCTTAACTGGTTTTTTTTTATGCATATACTTATGCATAACAAAAAACCAGAGAACTGAAAATAAAACAATACTTATACCTACGAATACAATAAAGAAAACATTAAATGAATGGAAATTGAAACATTCCAGAGAAAAAAAAATCATGTATGTGATATCGAATGGTATGAAGGCTTTTAATTAGTTTTCGCTAATATACACCGTGACTGATTAGACGAAGGACGCTTTAAGGAGGTGTATAAGAAGCCGATACCGGTTCCATTAAAAATAAAAAAAACACCACCTTAATTTTTAACTTTTTTGCTAACTGAAATGGTCTTTCTGTTTATTTACAATTTACTACGCGGGCGAGCGAAGCGACTAACGAGTCGTAGCACGTAGTCCTCGCGTGCGGTTGACCTTACTCGTGCGCGTACTTACACGCGAAATGCAGATAGTTAATTTTTTTTGAAAACGCGTAATAACTCGCGTGTTTTCAAAATTTGCTATAACCTTTTTTAACTAAAAGGGATGTAGATAAGTTACTAGTTTACCTCCTTAAACGCGTCCGTCGTCTAACCTGTCACGGTGTATGAGTTACACCAACTTAAAAGTTGACCTGTGCGTGTCCCGCCCACATTAATACGCGGTTCCGTAGCTTTTGTCGTCGGAAATGTGCATTCAATTGATTAAAGTTATGCCACGTTATGCCTACGATGAAGGTTTTAGACTTTAAAAGTGAATTGTTGCTAATTTACGCTTACAATTATAAACGTACACGGCATTTCTAAATAATATTTCCACTTTCCTGAGGTAGGTGCTTTTTATTATTTTATTTTAAATGGGGAAGCGCTTCACCCTTGTCTTATCTGGGGTACGATTTTTATAAGTCACCGATGATCTTGTAATTAAAAGTGACATGAAACACACTATGAAATTTATTAATTTATGACTTATTTTCAATCACACCGTCCGCAAATTTTCATAGTCAAAAATAAGTTACTAGTGATATTTTATAAGAGATAACAGGAGCACTCGTATTTGATATCATAACGTCATATATAGTTTATCATAATATCATATAGTGACTCATGTCCAAGAATCGCCCCACTGATTGTAAAGTGACGATAACGTCCAAGGTCGAAACACACTTCACCCAAAATCCTGGACTTCACCAACTAGCCAGAATCCACAACTGAGGAACTGGCTATATCTCTGTCTTTTGTCTTGTATAAATATAATATAAAAATATGTGCCAAATGTGGCATTATATATGCCACGCTTAACTCAGTTCATTTGTTGAAACTCCTTGTTTGTTACTCAGTTGATTTGAACATAAATAACTGGCAGCCAATCATTTCGAGTTTGGCACTTCCAATTGAAAAACAAACACTAGCGTTTGGCTTTTCACAGTGGTTCCTTGTGTTTGAATAAATTAAAATAAATTAGCGGCGCGGTGCGGCAGCCGCGCGCCGGCCGCTGCCGTCCGACGCCTCGGAATATAATTGTGCCCCTTTATCTCACCGGTGGGCAATAATTTATTAACGCGAAGATAACGCGAGATTTAACGTAAACATAATTACGTAGTGTACCTTCATTTAACGCTACGCACGTCCCGTTAGAGCCAATTTACATCACGGTGTGCCATACAAGCTTCAAAGTTGTATTTCTTTTAAAGCATTTAGCCAATTTTAATAAAACTGTGTATCATTATCAATATCAGAAAAAAGTTTTCATTAATTATGGGCGCCTTCAAATTAGAGGCGTGAGGAAGCGCTGCAGAGGCGCGACTGTGTTGCAGCAGGCGCGCCTTAGTAATGTTTGGGTATGTATATTTTTGTCAGTTACGCGATGAATTCCGACGAAGAAACATTACTCTTGTTAATTTTGTTAGAAAGAAAAAAGGAAGAGATTAATAGAAAAATTAACAGTAGATTTAGTTTCGAAATTTTCAATAAATTTGTTGAACAAAAATTACCATGCCTTTTTCTTATGAATGAATGCGATTAGAATAACTTTTAGAACTACTATCAAATGAGTAAATATACTCATGTGCCACTATCCCATATTGCAGGGTGATTTTAAACTTCCCCAAGAAACACTTCAATGTCGAGTTGATCAGCATTCTTATTGAAATTCAATATTAATTAAAAGCGTGTCACTTCTCTTCACAAAAATGACATGGGTGTGTTACGACAGTGGCGCTGCTACTGCGCTTCTAGAAATTGTATGAAAACTAGTAGTGTCGCCGCTAGCGCACGACAGTAGCGCCACTGCAGCGATTTCTCACTCCTCTCACGCCTCTAATTTGAGGGCGCCCTACGATTGTAAGTCCACTATGCAAAGTTTCAAATCGCGTAAAATCCGTTGAACTAACTGTTGTTTTTATTTAAATATTTCTATTAGCTGTCCAGATCTTTGCATTTCCTTCATGCGTAGAGAGTTTAATTAAAAACGGCTTAATGGTTTGAAAGAATTAGAGCTTTTAAATTTGTATGGGCTTCCGTAATGTAAAATATCTCTACACAACATGTAGCGGACGGGAGTATTTTTTTATTGTTTGTTTATCCGCCTCAGTTAAGTTGTTTAGGCTGAAACAGTTTACGCATTCAATTAATTTAAATTGCTACTATTCACTTGTTAGTAGTTTACTCCGTTTCGGTGTACAATTTTAATTGAAAATCTGTTTTTTTCGTCTTTCCTGCTACTTACCTGAAATTATACATTTAAGTAATTATATTTTAGCATAGATATTTATTCTGTGCTCTGTGGGTTGTGGCTTTGCTTATTCCCGATCAGTTATTACAATTAATTGGAGGAGCTCGATGGCGCAGTGGTTAACGCGCCCAGTCTGCAAATGCTGAGGTTAAGCAACTTTCGCAAAAGCCGGTCATCGGATGGGTGACCAAAAATGTTTCATCTCGAGCTCCTCCCTGCTTCGGAAGACACGTAAAGCCGTTGGTCCCGGCTGCATTACCACGAACCCGCACTGGGCCCGCGTGGTGGTTTATGGCCCGTTCTCCCTATCCTTCCATAGGGAAGGCTCGTGCCCTAGCAATGGGGACATAAAATGAGCTGATGATGATGATGATGATTACAATGAACAGTAATTGTAATATTATTAAGACTGGTTTATTTTTCTTCTATTAAATTCTATTAGGACTTAACTACGGAACCATTGAGATTTTTCAGAGACCTAATAGTATTTCTTGTAGATTTCTACACTTATGAGTGCTTAAACAAAGTTTTTTAACTTTTAACGGAGCATAGCGCAATAACTATTACGTTGTAACTATTTACTTAATCGGTGGTTAATATCTTTATGCTTTTTAACCGTTCGTTAGTAACAGTGTGCAAAATAAATAATTTGATTTGATTTATTTTTGGTATGGATATCCCAGGCAGACTTTTAAAAAAACTTCGTTAGTATTCTTTGTGTAGCAATAATCTATGGAGTAATAAGAATAAATAACTAATAAGAGTAATGTTAAATACTTACGAGTGATAAGAGTTATCATCATCATCATCATCATCATCATCATCAGCTCATTTTATGTCTTTACTGCTGGGGCACGAGCCTTCCCTATGGATGGATAGGGAGAATGGGCCATAAACCACCACGCGGGCCAGTGCGGGTTGGTTAACGACTGCTAATGCAGCCGGGACCAACTGCTTTACGTGCCTTCCGAAGCACGGAGGAGCTCGAGATGATTAATTTTTGGTCACCCATCCGATGACCGGCCTCTGCGAAAGTTGCTTAACCTCAGCACTCGCAGACCGGGCGCGCTATCGAGCTCCTCAAATAAGAATAAGAAATATGAAGACATTTTATAACCAATATTTTTTCAAATTGTTATTTGCCGTCATATAATGCTATTTATAAAGGAGCTCGATGGCGCAGTGGTTAACGCGCCCGGTCTGCGAGTGCTGAGGTTAAGCAACTTTCGCAAAGGCCGGTCATCGGATGGGTGACCAAAAATGTATCATCTCGAGCTCCTCCGTGCTTCGGAAGGCACGTTAAGCCGTTGGTCCCGGCTGCATAAGCAGTCGTTAACAACCACCAAACCGCACTGGGCCCGCGTGGTGGTTCATGGCCCGTTCTCCCTATCCATCCATAGGGAAGGCTCGTGCTCCAGCAGTGGGAAACGCAATTTTAAAATTAAATTTTATCTGTTTATCAAGTTGACTAAATTATCAGTAATTTGTAGAGTTTGTTACTTGATTAAATGGAGTCTTTTTTTTTAAACATTTTCATCTGATTATGGAACATATTTTTTTAATGAAAAAAAAAATGCTTTTATAATGAGCAGTAAGTAATAAATTATATAACAGTTTTGCTAAGGCAACACGTTGACTCCAAGAATCTTGTTCTATCGTTATTTAGTACTTATCTATCTTTATATATAAAAATACGTGAAGTAGTGAAAAAGTACGTGTGTATGTTATTGAACTCCTTCTAAACGGCTGAAACGATTTGGGTGAAATTTTCTGTGTAAGTTCAAGCGGATTTAAGAATGGTTTAGATTTACAATTGGACGCGGTTGGTGGCGCTGCTATAGGGGTCCATCATAGGATACGGGTGTTCTTAAGCGGACGAATGATTTGTTTGTTTTGTTGTCATGGAAACTGTCAAAGCGGTACGAAGTCCGCCGCGGTCAGCTAGTTATTTTATAATAGCTGCGCCATTCAGCTACTTACATCTCTCTACGTAATGCTCCATTCCATATAAATTTGTTATAGCAATTTATTTTTCTGTTTGCTCTGCTATAGCCGGAAGAATTTCGTACAATGACCCGACTTTTATTATTGGAGAGCGTTTGCTGATTGCCTTAGGCTTTTCAGCTTGATCGGGCTTTTTGGGGGCGGCGAGAAACTTAAAGGGAAAAGCCGTGTGAAACGAAGCACCTTCGAAAGTTTTCTAGAAGGAACGGCATCACGCACTAGTGCGTGTCCCTGTGCTCGGATCGGATCAAGGAGCAAAAAAAACCGAGGCTCGGACCTCGGCTCGGGTTGACCGGGAAGAACCCAATATATACCGGTAATCGCCTATGAGATAGTAACCGCGACATATGTGTCTTTTGCGTACCTAGCACCACAGGTAGTGGTGCTAGGTACGCACCAGTCAATTGTTTTTATGAAACATAAATGATTCCGCCTAGTTTACCTAAAAGTCGCGGGAGGTAGCTAAGCCAACCGTGTCCACTAAATGTACCTTACCTTGGGAGTCGAACCCAATATCATCAGATTTTGAGACCGGTTTCTTAACAAGAAAACACAGAGACGGTAAAGCCATGCCTTATAACGCGATTGATGTGCATGCTAGTCATGCTTTCACGAATTATAGATCCTTAAAAGAGTCTTAGCCGTTCAATTCTCCATGCGGCCCGGAGTCCCGGACATTTATCAGAAGCGTGTATAAAATCGCGGCAGCAGACAGCATCGCCTTCGTTACACGTCGCGCGTAACGAACTGTTTGCAACCCACGGGGGCAGGTAATCTAATCACCACCCTCCTCCCCCCCTGCCCCGCTGGGCGCTCTAAGGGCTGTCACTTCATAGCCAACCAAAATCTGATAACTAAGTGGTTTTAACAAATTACAAGAAAGCACAGTTTAAGGTCTCCACCCGCTCGATTTAATGGAGAAATGCGCCCGATTTATTTGGTAAGCGACACACAGTCACCTAGAGAGTTGTCTAGTTTTTGAACAGCTTTTCCTGGGTGTCCTTTGTATACAGAGTGGACGTCAGAGTGTTTTTTCTACATTTCAGTACTTACGTAATCTCTTAGAAACTTCACCCGTTTTCGTACCAGTCTTTTCTTCGCCATTGTTAGTAAAACAACAGTCATTAGGTATAGTGAGCTGACGCTACGATGTTGATAAGGCAGTTTCTATATCATATTCCACGCTTAACATTAAAGCTGAAGCTACATCCTTAGGTCGGCAAGCAGCCCTGCGAGGAAGGCTGCGGCCGTTGCCGCTGTTTATTCGAGTATCAGAGCCGGACGGCACGTGACGAGAATAGGTGTGGGAACGAACGGCCGACAGAGACGTGTCTGCTGAAGCTGATGGAACTGAGTGGGCTAGTGCGATTTTTATTTGTCATTCGATCACGTTTACGAAAACGAGACTTTGTACGGAATCGAAGCAGCGCCTGGTGACAAAAGAAGAGATACATTTTTGATATACCTACATATGCTCGTAGAGGTTTATGTGATCGAATGGCGAATAAAAAGAAACTCTGATTTAGACACACATCTGCTTTAACGTAAGTACACCACTATTGTAACCCTGTAAAGGCCATCCCAATACTATCCAAACTACTCGGAGAATCTAGTAGAGTGCGGGAGCACGTTTACGCTTCCGTGATGCCATTCCCTCTAGAAACCTTCTGACGTTGTTTTGATCGTGATCAAGCAGTGTGGCTGTTCCTCAAGCCAAAAAGAATCTTGATAATTATCTGTCTATCATTAAACCTAAATTAATTTAGAATTTAAATTATAATAAGGGGCAAAGCTTTTTATATTATTTAAAATGCTGTGGTCCAAGGCCATAAAGTTTAATTCCTCTTTCATTTAAAAACAAACATCTATCTTATGTGGACTTCTATACGCCAAAAGCCAAGTTTTGGTTTATAGAAGTGACCCGTCTGATGTAATCTCTAATAAATCTGTGGCATTTTATATGTACAGATTTTCTTTTTACGACAACTAACTGACATTTTTATACTTTTTTTATTTATGAAACAGAAATATTTTGTATTCCAACAAAACAGACCAAAGAGATCGCGGACCTCACACTACAGCTATGAAACAGACAAATTTCTGAACGCACCTATAAATATTTGACAACCAAGTGACAAAAGACATCAAATGTTTCACAGCTAGGAACATTTTGTTACACAAAACATACCATAAATAAAAGAAGAAGAAGAAGAAGAAGAAGACCCGGCGGACTTCGTACCGCTTTGTCAGTTTCCATGACAACAAAACAAACAAATCATTTTGTTTTGAAAAATTAAAGTGTCGTCGTTAAGTGTCGTAATAATTTAAATTAAATAATATTTTAAAATCAAAACTAGCCAAATCGGTCCAGCCATTCTCGAGTTTCAGCGAGACTAACGAACAGCAATTGATTTTTATATATATAGATATGATACTGTAGTGTTTGTCACTATTCTTCATCACAACCGTGACCAACAACTCAGCACGATAGATAGAATTCTCTACAATACAGTGCTGCCGAAAACCACGAGATTCATTACTTATTACACCACGAACTAACTCCATTTATACTAGTCAAAGGCAGACTCTATCAGTAGAAATTAAGGTTCACTATAAAGCTATTAAGTGGTGTATTATCGACTCCTGCACTCCTGCACAGATAAATCATTGAGGCGGAGTGGCGTCGCGTGTCAGCAGCGCTCCCACGCAAACCGATCGCTCGGACATCATTCACTGAGCGGCGTATGAACGACTGAATGATGTTCACTTGTTCTGAATAGACGCAACTTACTGATTCGCAAATTGGGAGTGTGCCGCCATTGACGATGGCGCTGGGATTAAAGAGAGCCGGCGCCCGCGGTCGCACGGGCAGCGACAATAGTCTCACTCCTATGTTGTTACAGTGTTAGCAACGGTTGACTGCGCTTTCCGCCGACAATGCGCTAAATGCAATGTTTGTGGTGAAATCACACTTATTAGTTACTATTTTGATTGCGGCTAATTGTAGCCTAAGGATTTGATGGCTGTCTCTTAATTATTGAGGGAAGGAGGGCTGAGTGTTACGCTGTACGCTTTGAAATACAATTACTGTTATGTTTCTTTTCGCACATCTAGTACTCGTACGATCAGTCATCATCAATTATAGATCAAAGTACATTTAATGGGTAAAAAAGTCTTGAATTTAAGTGTTAAATAAGTTCGTTTTGAGAAATAAAAAATGTTAGTCCTAGAAGTACTTCATAAGTTCTTACCTAAGGGTTAGGCTTAGCACAATATTTACCTTTGCCGGGAATCACATCACCATCATCATCATCATCAGCTCATTTTCATCATCATCATTCTATGTCCCCACTGCTGGGGCACGAGCCTTCCCTATGTATTGATAGGGATAACGGGCCATAAACCACCACGCGGGCTCAATCCGTATTGGTGGTTGTTAGCGGCTGCTAATGCAGCCGGGACCAACGGCTGAACTACCCAATATTATGCATAGTCTATGGGCTGAACCCTTCGGAGAATCTAGTAGGGCACGGAGACGCGCACTAGTGCGCTATGCCGTTCCCTCTAGAAAACCTCCGAAGGTGATTCTTTCATACAGCTTGAGGAACTCTTTACGTTCCTCGCCGCCCCCAAACAAGCCCGGTGAAGCTGAAAATGTCGTCAGAGGCAATCAGCAATTTCTCTCAAAAAAAAAAGGCTTAACGTGCCTTTCGACGCACGGAGGAGCTCGAGATGATACAATTTTGGTGACCCATCCGATGACCGGCCTTTGCGAAAATTGCTTAACCTCATCACTTCAGACCGGGCGCGTTAACCACTGCGCCATCGAGCTCTTATCACATAGTGATAAAATTATTGTCACTGATAATTGCAGACGCACTCGTTCGTACAGACAATTAGGGATACAATGTTACTAGTGCCTTAAAGCTAATGTATTTTGGGTGAGAGATTGTAGAGAAGTATCATCAAGTAAATTTATGAGTCTTATAGAAAAAAAAAACCAAATCAAAAATGTATTCAAAGCATTCGTTACAACCGCATCCTACAGTTAACCCCCCGGCTGATGACGTCCGAATCTGCGACAACTCTCTCTATTGACGGTAAAGCTCATTTACAGGCTATAGGTGTCAGAACACAGCTTGTTCAGTCCCGCGGGAGTTTGGCCGGGAGACGATAACAAGTCCCCGGGGCCGCGAGTTTACCTCATTACCATCGATACATTGTTCCAGGGCGGGTAAATAATCACGTTGTTTGCCAAGCTCGACTCGTGGGGAGCTCTAAAATGCTGCATTACGAATATTTGAGATTATATAAGTTTATTTAGAAAGTAAGTTGTTCAAATGTAATACAACACTTTACACGAAACTATTACCTACTCCTTTACGAACATGTGTAGAGTCACCGGGAGATTTCACAAAACGTTTCAAAACAATAAGCAAGTAGTTCTTTGTACTAAGTTAATATTGTATAATGTTGTTAATGTGTAAAGAACGACCTGTATTAATATACGTTGCATATTAATCGTGCAGGTGCAGGTGTCGGGCAGCTTTCGTAAATTTCTCTATTCAATGCCTGAAGAAGAGTAATGAAGATAGACATTAAATTGCAATAACACTCGTATAAGGTGAGGTTATCCTATCTTATCTTATCTTAGTGGGGCCTGCCGCGGTTTCCCTCTTGCAGTAGCACTTCGATAAGGTGAGGTTACTATGTAATCAGAGCCCGTAGCCAAAGTAACATTACAAAAACGATGGCGAAACGATAGCGAAGTTAGAAAAATGTCTACGAGCATACCACTTCCAGTGCTAGTGTCGTTTTCCATATTTTGTTAATCTGCGACAAGTAAAAAAATGTATATTTTTTAGTTTAGCGCGAATCGAGTAAGTTCACTGTATTTTTTTAAAGGATCTTAACGGTATAAAAAACTAATCTCTTCACGCAGCATTTTATACGTCCACACGTCCAGTCGAAATCTAGTTACAGTTGGTAAAAATAGGGGTCTCGAGGGGAGTGCGCGGGGCGGGTAGGGAGGGCGGGGGTGTGTAATCTCATTGCGCGGTCGACTGCGCGCGCGCCTCCCGTGTAATCGCGTTGTTCTAATGGTCTTAAGGCGCACAAAGGGCTGATCAAACCGAGCAATTTGAAACGCCAAATGTCGTGGTGTCTGACGACCGGGCATGTGGGATGTGGGGCTATTAAATTGTGACTCGTGCGAAATACGTGTGTCTTGAGTTGTATGTCGCTAAGATTTTTATTGTAGGTAACTTGCTGGTTACATATCCCTTCTGACGGTTCTATGTTTTAAATAAATCAATATTAGGCAAAATCAATACACTTTACAAATATAGAATTTGTATTTAGTTACTTATAACTAAACTTTTTTCAGATTGAAATTTACTTTCCTGATGTGTTGATTAAATTGTTGATTGTTAGTGGTCCTTAATAAAATAAATTGCCTTTTAAGTAATTGTTAATTTTTAAAGATGTATTCCAAACTCTCATAATAAGTGCCTACTTACGATTGATTTTCACTCTAGCCAACTCAAATATAAATTACTTGTGTGTATCCGATATTTACAAGTAATAAACATAGGTAATACTCATACTTACAAGTAATAAATATTAGAAGTCATAAATATGGTAAGAATCCCGTTATTAATTACTCTATTTAAAGTTTTATCAAATATAATAAATGTTCTGTGATCCGGTTAAAACTGAAAGCTCGCGTTACTTTTTGAACATTGTCTCATTTAATAACCACTACAGGGTGAAGCTCCACAATGACTGTATTCGGGAGAGTTCCTGCAATCGAATCAAAGAAAGATCAGCGTCAGCAGCTAAAGCAAGCACATGAGGGCGCCTCACCCCTGCCCAGAGTACACACGCTAGCAGTTCAACCTACCCTTAACTGTCAAATTCCTCCAATAGATATTACACCTCATGTAACAAAAACACTTAAAGTTCAAAATTCATTGAGTAAATTTGACATTTTGTATTAGATTGACCCGCTGTCGTCTGTACGACGCATCAATAATCACAGCGGCAAACAGACAGCGACAACAGCATGCTACTAATTCTTTTTCGCTTAATTCAATAAAGAAAAATAAAAGATGGAGATTACCTATTGTATGTTACACCGCTATTTATTTTGATTGTTTTTCTCGTTTGAGCAGGACGCTTAAGTACCTAAGTGTGGAAAAGCAACCGTGCTGCTTTCTGTGTTTCTGATCTCTGGAGGTCAACAACAAAATGACGATCAATCAGCAGAATGCGGCAGGCAGCTATTATACCTAATAGTTCTTCGGTTTTGTAAGGATTGACAGTTTATTGTTGTAAGTTTCAAAAAAGGCCTTTTAATGTATCCGACACCAACGCCTTGTATTAAAATCCATTTGTAAAGCTACTGTCATTTGTTTTAATCTTGTCTCGCCAACAACTGGACCGTTGCGTTTTATCAAAACGTTCTTTGTTTACTCTAGCATCATTCACACATCCCAAGTGAAAGCAGTGTACAACTCCAATTATTTTAAATAGCACCTTAACAGAAAAAGCTGTGTTAACAGAATCAGCAATAAAATAGGGGCTCGAGTGACAGCGGTCGCCCCCCGGGGGGTATTACGGACATTTATGGGCGCTATTGTAGTAGGACGCGGCTGGCTATCCACGGCTAACACTGTACAACACGACACTAAACTACCACAGCCATTTGACATACACTGCTCGGCACGCTGAATCAAACAAACTCATCGTTTTTGTCCGCCACGCAATGTAGCAACCACATGCGTTTATTCCATTTTATTGTTACTTTATAAGTAGGTGTGGTTGCCAAATGCGGCAAATATGACACTTTATTAAATCCCACTTATGGGAACCACGGCCATTGTCGCTACTTGACTTGTGTCCGGGTGTGGCAGCGATTTGTTTGGAACCGCCTATTGTGCTGTCCCGTGATAGGAAATGTGTCAAAGGAGTTGGAGAAACAGTTTTGAGGTAACGTTAGATGGGAAGATAGTGGTTGGCGCACAAAAAATGACTTCTGTGCTAGTTGCGTTGTTACAGTGTTTTTTTTCTAAGGTCAGACGTCAGTGTTGTGTTTGTGGTACCAATAAACGGAGGCGCAAAATGTAAAGGATGAAAATTAGATGGTAAAAATAGAGGTCGACGTTTTAGATTTGTAAGTTTCACTGTCATTTATCACCTTTAGTACTACCGTAGTATTACAAATTTTTAGTTTACAAAGGTTTAGTATTAGGTCCTTACTTATGAAATTGACGTTTTGTATGAAGATTTTTAATAAAATTATATTTTTCATACTAACGTTTTTTTTTAAATTTTCTTATCATCTATTTATGTTAAGACTATAAAAATTATAGAGTAGTGTGTTTGTTTCACTAGCTAAATATAGCAGACATTATAAAAAAACCAAGTCCCTTCAAAGCTATAATGAAACAAAAGGTCAATTCCGCGAAAAAAGGAGTCAAATTAAAAAAAATTGGGCGATAAAGACACAAAATGAATAGTCATTGTTGAACCGGTATTGACTTTTAAAAGTAATACACCTATTAATAAGTGAGAAAAAAAACGTCAATTTCATAGGTAAGGACCAAATATTACAAATTAATATTAAACGTTTTGTTTTATAATTTTGAATTTAGCATTCACAATGCTCTCACGGACACGGAATCTTGCAACAGCTGCGCTTGGAGTGTTCTGAGCTGTTCTGAGATGCGTGTCCGTGAGAGGTTGTGTATTGCGTTGCTTGAGCGCGATTGTATGAAGCTTACTTTCTGCAGTCTCCTTTTTTAGGGTTTCGTAGTCAACAAGAACCCTTATAGTTTCGCCATGTCCGTCTGTCTGTCTGTCTGTCTGTCCCCAGCCTAGCTCATAGACTCTTAGTACTAGAAAGCTGTAGTTTGGCATGGATTATTAATCACGCCGGCAAAATAGTGAAGTAAAATATTTAAAAATATTTTTTTTAGGTTACCACCCCTACACGGGAAGCGGGAAAATATTGCGGGTTTTATAAAATTCACGGTAGTTGTATATATGATGAAGTTAAAAGGAAAACTATCTCAGCTAAGTAGGCTTTAAAAGTTTACGAGTAAAAGTCGACCAACTTATAAAATGTAATTGGCGCAGTACAAATTTCTCACGTTGTCAGGTATGTGAAACCGGTAGTAGGTATCTACATTCAAGCATATGAGCCATTTAAAAATATTAAATATTGTGTTTTTTTTAAAGAGATTGCTGATTGCCTCAGACGGCATTTTCAGCTTCACCGGGCTTGTTTGGGGGAGGTAAGAAACTTAAAGGGTTCCTCAAGCCGTGTGAAACGAATCATCTTCGGAGGTTTTCTAGAGGGAACGGCATCGCCCAGTGCCCTACTAGATTCTCCGAAAGGTTCGGATCGGATCGGGAAGCAGAACCACCCGAGGGCGCCTCTAAAGGCTCGGACCTCGGCTCGGATAGACCGGGCCGTGGAGGAGGAGGGAAGCGCCCAGGTAAGTACATGTCTGTACCTGGTATAGAGCGCGTGTGAACCGGTTCTTCGTACCCTTGTTCTACGAGTACGGTGTCTTGGACCTAAACTAGTGTGCATGTTTAGTGTATTCTGTAAGTGTGAAGTGTCATTTAGAGGATCGGGCGGGGATTATTGAGATGAGCTACGAAACCCTACACTGCGCGAGCCCGACACGCACATGGCCGGTTTTTGTGCTATGTGTATGGTCGGCTGAAGTTTACCGGAACAACTTCTCTAGCCTTTTATTATAATTTGCGTGTTTTGGTAACTCCATGTTGCATAGGAGGGTCGCGGGTTCGAGCGACGAAGCCGCACGCCGCCGGTTCAAGTGTTTATTAATTTAACTGATATTTAATCACATTAGAATCTCGATTTATTATCTATAGATATAACTACCATAAAAATCGTAATTTCCCTTTTTTGGATTGCACCTTCCTAAAACCTAAAACATTCATCTTGGTTGTCACAGACTCACAGTCTTCTATTAATTTTTTCTCTTTTTACGGTACGAAATTCGAGTTAACTTTTAATAATATGTGTTTAGGTATCACTAATTAAAGTACCGTATAGAAAAACTTTATTGGTTACATATTTACTCTAGATTTATTACAGAATGTTTACAATGTAAATTAAATGTAATTAAGTTTAATATCTGTAAGTTAATTAATTTTGTTCAATTATTTAATTTAGTTAATGCTGCTAGCTTACTGAGTACTCTGTATGATGGGTGTGAATTAGAGGACTGTATGTAGGTAGGTAAAAGCAAGTAGAAGACACGTTTAGGGTCTTAGGGAATATATTCAATGCTATCACACTAATTAGCAAAACAAAGACCAGCCGCCGCCATTTTCACGCAAAAGTCAACATCTATCAAAAACACAAGACAGCGTCAAAAAACTATATATAAAAATCTCTAAAAAGGTTGCCTTCGGCAACAATCGGGATTTTATTTATTTATAAATAGTAGCAGATATAGTTTTTAGATACCTAGTTATAGTTAATAGTTTCGAAATCAAGTTAGTTTTAAGGGGGTGCAGCGCGGACGCAAAACTGCGAGTTTCAAGTTTCTCTATGATAGCGAGCGAGCGGCGCGTGGCAGTGGTGTGACAACGGTGCACGACTACGAATACGCACGAACACTAATATCTGTACAAAGTAGGCTGGTGATTTAATTAGAGCAATGTTTACTTTCGTAAAATCATAAGCGTTTGGGTAAAAAATAAAAAAAGTCTTAATATTTTCATATTCATATTTTTTAATTAAAAAATAAGACAACAGTGACCTGCGGAATATCAATACGAACATTTTGATGTCGGATCATTGTTTCATTTGTGTTATATTTATAAAGTTTCTGAAGAAATAAGTTTTCAGATATTACCTTTACGTATTGTTTATGCAGTTTCTGGTTTTTTTTTTTCAAATTCCAAGACAACCATGCCCTTGTGAAAGGATCAAGCTAACCTACACTAGTCCTTTTAATGTATATGACCTATTCAGCGCCTAGCACTGGTGACTTAAAACACGTAAATTTACGAAATTCCGCGCGGCACCCCCTTAAGTAATTTAGTTTACAACGTAAAAGTACTTTAAAAGGTACAGGTGTATCTAAGCAACACAAAGATGTCCTGATTCCTGTCCCACCATATTACCATAATGAGACACATCACCAGAACAGCGAGTAAACACTTGCCTGATGCAAACGATACGATTCAACGTTCACCTGACGCTGAAGCTTTGTTACAATTACCCTTATTTGTTCAGTAATTGAGATCAAGATAGCCAATCAAAGTGGCTTGTCGTTTCATAACCGCGAGGGTAGATGCTATCAGCCGAGGGCTTCGTTTTACCAATTTGTGGCATTAATAATGACGTTGTGATTGAACCGTGATAACAAATGTTAGACTAATTTAATTATTTGCTTGATATTTATGTTAGAAACTCTAGCTTACTACGTTTTTATTGGTGGTTACCTATTGGTGACTTCGACGTGCCGATGAAACGGTAGTAAATCTTTTTTAAAGGATATTTCATCATTTTTATATTTCGTTACGGTATGGTTTACGATTATTATTTCGATGACGCAGCAGAATCAAATATTATTATTGATTCTTAACTCTTGATTACCATAAAACGATTAATTGAACGTTACCTATAGGTACTACGTAAGTCCAGTTATAGATAAAACGCGTATTCGCAGTTAAATACCTCAGATTGCTATCGGTTTGCGGAGATACGAATGATAATTTCAATTCACAAAGCGAGATACTTGCCCGTATAAATTAAGGGAGCGGCGCGTCCCCCCCGAATCGGAATTGCAAATGCCCTATTCGCGCGGAATAACGAAATGAATCGATCCTTCCGGCGGCGCCATTTAAAAATATTAAATATTGTGTTTTTTTTAAAGAGATTGCTGATTGCCTCAGACGGCATTTTCAGCTTCACCGGGCTTGTTTGGGGGAGGTAAGAAACTTAAAGGGTTCCTCAAGCCGTGTGAAACGAATCATCTTCGGAGGTTTTCTAGAGGGAACGGCATCGCCCAGTGCCCTACTAGATTCTCCGAAAGGTTCGGATCGGATCGGGAAGCAGAACCACCCGAGGGCGCCTCTAAAGGCTCGGACCTCGGCTCGGATAGACCGGGCCGTGGAGGAGGAGGGAAGCGCCCAGGTAAGTACATGTCTGTACCTGGTATAGAGCGCGTGTGAACCGGTTCTTCGTACCCTTGTTCTACGAGTACGGTGTCTTGGACCTAAACTAGTGTGCATGTTTAGTGTATTCTGTAAATGTGAAGTGTCATTTAGAGGATCGGGCGGGGATTATTGAGATGAGCTACGAAACCCTACACTGCGCGAGCCCGACACGCACATGGCCGGTTTTTGTGCTATGTGTATGGTCGGCTGAAGTTTACCGGAACAACTTCTCTAGCCTTTTATTATAATTTGCGTGTTTTGGTAACTCCATGTTGCATAGGAGGGTCGCGGGTTCGAGCGACGAAGCCGCACGCCGCCGGTTCAAGTGTTTATTAATTTAACTGATATTTAATCACATTAGAATCTCGATTTATTATCTATAGATATAACTACCATTAAAATCGTCATTTCCCTTTTTTGGATTGCACCTTCCTAAAACCTAAAACATTCATCTTGGTTGTCACAGACTCACAGTCTTCTATTAATTTTTTCTCTTTTTACGGTACGAAATTCGAGTTAACTTTTAATAATATGTGTTTAGGTATCACTTATTAAAGTACCGTATAGAAAAACTTTATTGGTTACATATTTACTCTAGATTTATTACAGAATGTTTACAATGTAAATTAAATGATATTAAGTTTAATATCTGTAAGTTAATTAATTTTGTTCAATTATTTAATTTAGTTAATGCTGCTAGCTTACTGAGTACTCTGTATGATGGGTGTGAATTAGAGGACTGTATGTAGGTAGGTAAAAGCAAGTAGAAGACACGTTTAGGGTCTTAGGGAATATATTCAATGCTATCACACTAATTAGCAAAACAAAGACCAGCCGCCGCCATTTTCACGCAAAAGTCAACATCTATCAAAAACACAAGACAGCGTCAAAAAACTATATATAAAAATCTCTAAAAAGGTTGCCTTCGGCAACAATCGGGATTTTATTTATTTATAAATAGTAGCAGATATAGTTTTTAGATACCTAGTTATAGTTAATAGTTTTGAAATCAAGTTAGTTTTAAGGGGGTGCAGCGCGGACGCAAAACTGCGAGTTTCAAGTTTCTTTATGATAGCGAGCGAGCGGCGCGTGGCAGTGGTGTGACAACGGTGCACGACTACGAATACGCACGAACACTAATATCTGTACAAAGTAGGCTGGTGATTTAATTAGAGCAATGTTTACTTTCGTAAAATCATAAGCGTTTGGGTAAAAAATAAAAAAAGTCTTAATATTTTCATATTCATATTTTTTAATTAAAAAATAAGACAACAGTGACCTGCGGAATATCAATACGAACATTTTGATGTCGGATCATTGTTTCATTTGTGTTATATTTAGGTATAAAGTTTCTGAAGAAATAAGTTTTCAGATATTACCTTTACGTATTGTTTATGCAGTTTCTGGTTTTTTTTTTCAAATTCCAAGACAACCATGCCCTTGTGAAAGGATCAAGCTAACCTACACTAGTCCTTTTAATGTATATGACCTATTCAGCGCCTAGCACTGGTGACTTAAAACACGTAAATTTACGAAATTCCGCGCGGCACCCCCTTAAGTAATTTAGTTTACAACGTAAAAGTACTTTAAAAGGTACAGGTGTATCTAAGCAACACAAAGATGTCCTGATTCCTGTCCCACCATATTACCATAATGAGACACATCACCAGAACAGCGAGTAAACACTTGCCTGATGCAAACGATACGATTCAACGTTCACCTGACGCTGAAGCTTTGTTACAATTACCCTTATTTGTTCAGTAATTGAGATCAAGATAGCCAATCAAAGTGGCTTGTCGTTTCATAACCGCGAGGGTAGATGCTATCAGCCGAGGGCTTCGTTTTACCAATTTGTGGCATTAATAATGACGTTGTGATTGAACCGTGATAACAAATGTTAGACTAATTTAATTATTTGCTTGATATTTATGTTAGAAACTCTAGCTTACTACGTTTTTATTGGTGGTTACCTATTGGTGACTTCGACGTGCCGATGAAACGGTAGTAAATCTTTTTTAAAGGATATTTCATCATTTTTATATTTCGTTACGGTATGGTTTACGATTATTATTTCGATGACGCAGCAGAATCAAATATTATTATTGATTCTTAACTCTTGATTACCATAAAACGATTAATTGAACGTTACCTATAGGTACTACGTAAGTCCAGTTATAGATAAAACGCGTATTCGCAGTTAAATACCTCAGATTGCTATCGGTTTGCGGAGATACGAATGATAATTTCAATTCACAAAGCGAGATACTTGCCCGTATAAATTAAGGGAGCGGCGCGTCCCCCCCGAATCGGAATTGCAAATGCCCTATTCGCGCGGAATAACGAAATGAATCGATCCTTCCGGCGGCGGCGCTGCCTAACGAATATTGCAAAAAAAAGTGAAATTAAAAGTGTGAGCGCCGAGCCGGAAGCGGCCCTCGGATGGCGCCGCCTACGCCTCCGGAATTGCGACGCGGCCTTTCATTTTTGCTAAGGGTAGCCATTTGCAAAATGGAACACTAATTTAATTTTTTTCAAAGTTGGAACGATAGCTATAAGTATTATTTTTTTATCCAAATTCTAAGAACTTATTGGTAATGTGGCAACTCCTCCACGGTCTCAGTTGTTGTCCTAAGATGGAAGTTCTTAAAACTTACCAAACCACATTGGGTCAGAGTGGTGGGTTATAGCTCTATTTGTCTTTGCGCTATTAGGTATTCATATGGGCTTAGGTTCAGTAGTGGGAAGTTTATAAGCTGTTGTGATGAGCGATGAGGATACCTAGAGCCTACGATCAAAGTTTTAATTTGTCAAATATTTATAGAATCGTCACTGTTTTTCCCTAATTTATTACTGCTAATAGTTTTACTATAGCGCGGTGTTATATTGCAAATTTTCATTCTTCATTGAATATTTTTACGGAAACGGGATTTTGTATGGCATTAAAGCTATTGCCTGGTGAAAAACGATAAAAGTTACCATTTTGCTATCAATACATCTCGGTTTCGTTATTTGATGATTGACTCGTCTATATCTATACTAATATTATAAAGAGGAAACCTTTGTATTTTTGTATGTATGTATGTATGTTAAGTATGTTTGCAACGAATAAACACAAAAACTACTAGACCGCTTTGAAAAATTCTTTCACCAATAGAATGCTACATTAGCGCTGAGTAACATAGGCTATATATATATATATATATATATATATATATATATATATATATATATATATATATATATATAATAGGCTAAAAAAATGTTTATATAAAATACTAAAAACGATATAAGTATTAAATTTTCCAATACAAAATGATTTGTTTGTTTTGTTGTCAGGAAACCATTAATATATATTTAACTCAATGATGGGAACTGTCAAAGCGGTACGAAGTCCGCCAGGTCAGCTAGCTGTTAAATAAAACTGGAAGAAGACACCCAAGTCACAAAATAAGGAATCAAGGACACGGAATCTCGCAACAAATTCGAACTGTTCCGAGATTCCGTGGCCGAGAGAGGTTGTCTATATTGTGTGCGTTGCTCAAGCACATTTAAAAAAAATAAAATAACATGAGACAACATC
This sequence comes from Eudonia mercurella, assembly GCA_963082485.1. Lineage (NCBI taxonomy): Eukaryota > Metazoa > Arthropoda > Insecta > Lepidoptera > Crambidae > Eudonia > Eudonia mercurella. The sequence goes on along the minus strand of OY720022.1, from coordinate 9,073,822 downwards.
ACATACATTGCTCTGACTCCAAGGTAAGTAGCTAAAGCACTCGTTTCATGGAAATCAGAAACAACGACGGCACCACAACCACCCAGCCCCGACACAATAACGAAAAGTTCGTTTTCGACATTGACCCAACCGGGAATTGAACCTGGGACCTCAGAGTTAGCGCCGCCCAAGTCCGGCGTGCAAGCCACTCGGCTACGGAGTTCAAATTCAAATTCAAATCATTTATTGCATATCACATTACAATATAAGGTGGAATATTTATAAAGGTATTCATGTGACACCCTGCAAGGGCACAGCAACAGCATAAGAGGGCTGATGAAAAAATGTACTTACTTATTCTCTGTTTTATAGGTTACGTATTAATAATTTCAAACCATTCAAACAAGGTCGTCATTTGTATGAAGCTTATCTTCTCTTCTCCTTATATTGTGGCCAAGTTTTGACAATTACAAGGACTACGTTAAAGTAACTTTAAGTACACTAAGCTTTAAGCTCCAACGAGAGCGCTAGAACTAATACCATAAATAGGTCAGCGATAATGAGCGCGTCACCAAGCCCTCGACAAGCGAACAAGCGAGCAAATTGCGGCGCTGAATGCTCGCGTCGCTCGCGCGGTAATTACGCGACCAATCAGCCGCTCTTTGGGCAGGATTAATAGAATCGTACAGCGCGAGTGGAGTGCAATGTTTTTGTCGATTTCTGGCGGGTGGAAAGCTCCCTATGTTGGTAACTTGTGCTAACTTAATGGTTAATAACTGTGGCTGCGTGTGGTGCACGCAGTAGATACTTACAGTGCTTTTTTTTTAAATGTCTCTTGGTAGTCATCGTGTTTCCGAGTGCAACTGAAATTTCCATGTCCATTAATTATTAGATTTATCATGTATAATAATTTGAATTCAAAACAACGTACTTTACTGCTGTTTTGTGTTTAATTTTCGTGTGTATATAGTACCTACTGGCAGTAACAACTCTATATTCTCTATTAATCCGACGTCATCCGAAACTCGAAGTTTTACGAATAGATGCACTGAATATGGAACTAAGAAGTGGATTAGAATAATTAGGATATTAATTAGATAAAATCTCTAATTACAATAATTAGAGAAAAGTAGATGTAAATGAGCTTATTCCATGAGTAGTTAGATTATTAAGGTTGCATGTGTTATCGTCTACGTCCAACAGTGGTCTAGTATACGCTGATGATGTTGTTTTTACTGCTAATTGGAATGTAATGTAAAGTTGGCGTTGAAGAACTCCATTTCGTGAAGGCTTGTCAAGATTAAATATGTTTTTAAAGTAAATCACTGGTTAGGTATCCGTTTGTTTTCTATGTGTATAAAAAGATATTAAGATAAATGTCCTCGAGTTGATGATTGGTAATCGTATTTCGCTTAAATATAAATTAAATAGAACTCTATTACAGGGATAGTGTTGGGAAAAAATCAGTTGTTCCCAAAATTATAAGATTTATTTGGAAGGTAAGTACATCTTCTTTATGCATATAATGACTTGTCCTGACTGACTGATAGATACTCATCATCACAGAGCCGAAACCGATGGAGCTAATTAGATGAAATTTAGACGGTAGGTCAATTGAGTGATACCAGTCACTAAGAAAGGATTTTACCGAAATCATGCCTTAAGGAGGTCAAATAGGGGGTGAAAGTTGGTATGAAAGGCCGTCAGTTTTTTAGTAAAATACATGAAAATTGGTATTTGGGTTTTTGGAAAAGGATAAGGAATGACCTGTCTCAGGAATTTTGTTTATTTTCCTTTAAAGGAGTAAAAAAGGGAAGAAGGGTTTTTTGGGGAAATAGTTATTTTTAAAGTATCATCTAAAAAAATATAATTTACTTACTTTTTTTATTCAAAGTCAACAAATGGACCCGTTAGTACTATGCCACAGTGATGTACGTACTGGCAGTCAAAACGTTCAGCGAAAGCGGGGCGCGGGCAGGATACTCGGGATACTCGTATATACTCGTTCGGGATGGCCCGAACCCTGCGCACCAGGGATGTGCATCGCTTGCGCATGGTTGTGGAAAAACAATCCACGCACGCTTCAGCGAACATTCCTGATGCGCTACAAAAGCGGGGCAGCCCCAACAGTACCCTGAATGCATTATTGCATTGGACGCGTTTGGCGCCCGCCGTACTGCTTCTGCGTATAGCTCACCCACAGACTGCTCGTGTAAAAGGACGTGCAAAATGCTTTGAACAGGGTTATTTTGACGACTATAGAACAGCGAGTAAATCTGCGGGCTATCATATTCGCACGGACAGACAAGGCCCTACGCTCCCTTTCAATGTCCGCATTGTCTTTCAGGTCCGGGGTTAGAATGTGCCCAAGGTATTTAAATTTTTCTACTCTATTAAGAGGGCAGCCATTCAGTCTAAGTTTAGGTGTTTGAATTTAATCGATCCATAGATTTTTCATTAAAAATAAAGAATGAAGTGTTTTTGCATTTTTCGAAAAATCTCCCCTAGAGGGGTGAAGTTTGTATAAACATCTGTCATTCCTTAAATTTCGGTATTTGGCCTGGTTAAAAATTATGAAGTGTTTCAGGATTTTTGGAAAATGATCCCTTAAGTAGGGGATGACGATTTGTACAGGAGGTTTCAAAACGGACCCAAAATAACTTACCTATATAGAGTGATCTTTATTACGTTGTTTTGTGTTAGACACTTTTTACTAATTCTATGTACATAGCTCGCATGGATGGCCTTTTTAAGTAAAATCAAATGACGTCACATGTTAAGTTGTCTAACCCTTATTACCTACTTATACCTTTATGATATTTACCTTTAATAAGTTTGGCTTTTATTACGAATAAACACAAGTCGTGTAGTCCACGTGAGCAAAGCCGTGACCAAAAGCTAGTCCTACATACAAAAGCAAATCACAAGGCGGCTGGCAAGAGCTGGATGAGCGTATAGCCGCAGATCGTGCCCAGAGGCGTGCACTAGGAGAGGCCTATGTCCAGCAGTGGACTAGTATTAGGCTGATGATGACATACAAAAATGAATAAAACTATAATTAATAATATGTGTCAAAAATGTGCCGTTGACGCGAGTTCATCTCGCAAAATCATTCTGACTTAATTGTCTACGACTTTTCTAAGTGATTTTAATCTGTTCAAGTTCATATCGAGTCTGGGATTAAAAATGTAATGATAATGATTTCTGCCTGATCTTCGAAAAAAGGCATTTTAAATTAATTAATTTATAATTCATTAACTGCGAATGGTCAGGGTTTTTCCACTGAAATATTGTTTCTCTTGTCTACATAATGCATGCGTGACTTATAGCTAGATACTATATTAAAATGGTTTTTTTATATACTAGTTAGGTACTAGTTTTCTGATCCATCACCATCACGCAGCAATGGCATAGTGAAGATGTACCTAGTAGGTAAGCTGCAATCCTATATCGTAACGGGACGGGATGACTATAGACAGAAAGACAGAAAGTGCGGGTCTGTTCTCATTGACAAATCGATCAGGCTACGTAATTTTATAATCAAAATCAAAGTAGCAAAGAGGTTCCCCGTTGGTGCTATCACTACGTAACAGTAGTAGCAGTGGCAGTTTACAAGTAGGTAGGCACGAAATAAATTCCGCATAACTCAGAAACGGTATTTAAAAACATCAACGATCATGGTGGCCGTTATATGAATTAAAATGGCCGTTACACAAGAAGACTTCGTGTTTACTCCCTATTTGTAACAAGCATCGGAACGCCATCGAAACGGGCTCCTGTACCGTCATCGCTGATAAAAGCTTAAACTTTATGGCATGTACTTTTCAATCAGCATCTGTGGGGTAATTGATATCGGCTGCGCGCCGCGTTTCGCAAATGTCGGCTGTGCTGTTGTACTAGCAATAATTCAGGCGGGCTTTTACCGTGATCGAACACCTTTACATAGCGGTGTGCGAGATGCGGTCCCGCCCCTTTTCTGCGGCCAATGGGAGTGGGCGAGAAGCATAAGGCTGGGTTGGTCCCGCCCCTAGGACCCGCGTGAACTTAGTTCAAACGTAACACCCGCGCCGTGCAGCCGCGTGAGCCCGCGCTGCCCAACGCTTGCCCAACAGAAGCAGTGTGTTCTATTAAAATTTTCGAAAAAACAAAAATGGTGTAACATTTGAATGACGGTGCGGACGGTACCCGTTGATGTTTGTTTTGGTTTTGTTTTGTGCCGACAGAAATAAATAACCGCCAAAGTGTTGGGCGTCAAGGTAGAGATGAAGGTGAGAGGTTCTAACTATTTGGTACTTATTATTAATCACTACACGTTAACGTTTGTAATTAAGACTTTCTGTATACTTTACTTGGTGTTGTCAACAGCTTTTTAACATTTACTCTGGACTTATCAAACGATGGTGTGTGTTTACTTACCATGTGGATATTCTGATAACTGAGCAGGAAAATACATTATCAATCATTACATGCTACACGCACGTTAAAACTACAACAATGATTTTAAAAATAAATCATAGGTATCTAATGTGGCCGATGAAAATAGCAAAAATGAGTATAACGCTTTTTGACGAATATAATCCCTTGAGCGTCGATCGAGCACCAGGTGGCCGACAACAATTAAAATTCTATTGTGTTTGGTATTCGCACGCTCGAGCTCAAAAGGCAGCAACGGGGGCTAAGGGCTAATTGGTAGGTAGCTGTAGCACCATGCCAGCAGTCATCAACTTTGAAAACAAACGTCATAGTGTTCTCTGAAAGGACTGTGTTCTTTTCTGTGATGAAGGTAGCCAAAGGCACGAGCAGCCACTCTTGACACGACATTGTGAATACGTAGTACTTACTGATGATTGAACGTTGTTTGTTGTTTGTATAAAATGACTAAATAAAAGAATCAAGGCAGCGTAGTTGTACTTAGATTTTATGAAACAAAATATTTTTAGTTGACAACAGTTGTCAACAACAGTTGTCTCAACAGCTAACAGTCAGTGTTAGCTGTTGAGTTTCCCATTCTTCGCCACAGCTAAAAAATATACGTACTGAGTACTGAATGTGTAGTTGGTAAAAAATGTATGGACGATTCCAAAGCTTATGTTCATAAGTATATTTGAGCTAGTGGTTGCCCAGTGGTCAAAATTCGACCGTAATTTTATTAAGGCTGCACGGATTGTATCCTAAGCAATGAAAAGTTAAAAAAGATAGAATGTGAGTATGGATTGGCATTGACAGATGTCGGCCGCATTAAAGACAAACAATACGTGTGTGTCAAATACATATGCGTGTGTGTCAAATACATGGTAGTGTGTGTAATGTTGTTTTGTTGATTTAATGTATTTTTTATGCAAAATTAAAAAAAAAAACATTCGGATAACCTTCTGTATATAAACTATAAGTGTGCGAAATTTTATACTCCTCCGTCCGCTCAATTTTCGTAAAAACGGGTACAAAGTTTTTGCTTCACGTATTAATATATAGATTTAAAAAAATGACTTTGACTAACATGATAGATACTACGTCATAGACCACTTATGATGACGTATCTACTGTAAAGACCATAATCGGCGATGACGTATACCAAACCATCTAGTGGTTTATCTGTTTTTCTGCTGCCATTCTAACATTAAATAGTAAAATATTTAAGGAAAATATTACAAATATCTATTTAATATTAATCAACAGACGACACACACTACCTACGTTACACGGCTTTACCAAATAAGTGGAGATTTGGAATGTGGCTAGACGAGTAAATTTTTGAAAATCTAGTTAATACTTACTAGGTCTAGATGTCTATTCAACTACAAGCCCTAGACATAAAGTTCATTAAAAGTCTATTAAATAAATTCGACAGTTTAATGTGTAGGCGTGTGTAGCCTTAACTGATAGTGTGGGACTCCCTCAAACTAGGTGGAGCGACGATCTTCGCAAGGTGGCTGGCAAGAGCTGGATGAGAGCAGCCTCGGATCTTGCTCAGTGGCATGCTCTTGGAGAGGCCTGTATTCAGCAGTGGATTATTATAGGCTGATAATGATGATTGCAACCAGTATACAGGGTGAATTTTTCAAATGTGCTTGCATGGCCCAATCCCAAACTTGGCAAATGATATCTTCCTATTAATAAGGATAAAGTCCTAAACAATTTGGTAAACTTAAGTATGTTTAAAAACCTACAAGGTGGGACAGAAGTAATGTCAAAATATGAGTGAAAATTTTGAATTTATTTTGTAGACAGACAAAACATTTGCTGATAATAAGCAATGGAGCGATACATACCTTAAAATGCGGAGTTACTGGTTACTGCTTGTTTGACCAATTATCAATCTTGAACTGATCGGGCGGGGGCTGTATGCCAGATTCAATCCAAAACGGCCAAATCCAAATCCAAATTACCAATTTGTGGCGCAGGACAGACCGTGGTGGAAGCTCTTATTTTCGTAGGCTAAGACTCACTTTGAGTCGCTGCCCCAACCTAGTTAGTTTTTCAGTTAGGTTCGAAAGCAACTTCAAACATCAAAAAAAATTTCAACCCTATAATAATCTTTTTAGAGTTTTTTGCTTGTTCTTACAGTATCGGGTTTGGCCACCTTTAGGAAAATTCACTTAACTGAATACAGTACCTATACACGTGTTTCTAAACCACCCTGTGCAATACTAACGTAGGTAAGGTAGATTAAGGGCTCTTTCAATTTAGACGTTTGTCCTTTCTTAGTGACTGAGTACGTCACTCAATTTAACTATAGTCCAAATTTCATCGAATTATGTAGCTCAAGCGGTTCGGCTCGGCGATGATGAATCAGTCAGTCAGGACAAGTCATTATATGTATTAGATTTATTTCAGTAACAGCCCAATTTATAGTACCAAATTTATCGAACTCATATTTAAATATGAGTTCGATTACCGGTCTGTCTAAATTATGATTACAATTTTTATTTGTCACTGGATCAGCATTATCCTTTTTAGTTTTATTTTAAGCTAAGTCTGTGATTGAAAAGCGAGTTCTCATGTGACCATCATGGTAAGAAATGGTAAGAAACCGTAAGAAAGCTAAAATAAAAATTAAGGAAGTAAATGTTATGGAAAATAACATTTTTGAAAATTATTTATATGGAAAATAAAATTATAGATTAAAAATATTATGGCACTTGATTGGTTATGACCAATAAAATTAGTGAAAATAAGCTTATGTAATTTAATAATTATGGCAAATGAAACGTTATTTCTAATGAAAATATGTTAAACAAAATTATTGCATTTGATATTCGGGAAAGCATTAGTAAACCACCGGGTAGTAGCACCGGCACCGGTGTTCAACAGAAACCAGTGATCGGCATTTTTTCAATTCATCATCAGCTCATTATATGTCTCCACTGCTGGGGCACGAGCCTTCCCTATGGATGGATAAAGAGAACGGGCCGTAAACCACCACGCGGGCTCAGTACGGATTGATGGTTTTTAACGACTACTAATGCAGTTGGGACCAACGGCTTAACGTGCCTTCTGAAGCACGGAGGAGCTCGAGATGACACATTTTTTTGGTCGCCCATCCGATGATCGGCCTTTGCGAAATTTGCTTAACTTCAGCAATCGCACACCGAGTGCGTTAACAACCACTGCGCCATCAAGCTTCTTTTTTCAATTAACCATTAAAAATGGGATCAGCAATAACATAATAGCCACAATATAACTTGTTTAAATAAGAAAAAGTTAAAAAAATAACTGTTACTCAAATAAACATAAAAAAGAATTGTAGTGATAGTGACGTGGAGATAAAGCAGTTTTTTCCACCTGTGAAACCGACTACAAATTATTATATAGGTTAATCATAACAGAAATATAAATCGTCGATGTATTTATAGGTCCTAAGGCCGGCTGTCTAACAACTTCAGAGGGTTCTATCTAATCTGGCGTTATTACCTTGACGCAAATGGTTTACTGTGCAGGGGTTCAGATCGTATCGGTTATTAAAGTATGTTTGGTGCGTTACTTTGGATCCGTGATGGTTTTTCTTTTGTTTTTGCTGAAGTTTTGTACACGTATGCGTTTCGCTCGTTGTCTTAATTACAAATTTTAGATAAGATTTTACCAAGAAACTAAATAGATTTTATAATTATTTTTTGAACATAAATTATTATTTTTAATCCATATACTAAAGCAAGTGTTGAGAAGAGTGGAGAGTAACGACTAAACCACAAGGCGGCTACTACGCAACGCTATTACACAATTTGGGAGCGCTGGTTATCAACAACAATGCGGTTTTCCTGTTTTTGGCCTACCTAGCAGCAAACAGGATATATAGTATCGATAAAGAACGTAACATTTTACGATAAAGAACGTAAGAGGTTTTTTTGACATTTATCGTACAGTTGTAACTTACATTATAGAAAACAAACGAGCCTTACAGTAGTCGCATAAATGATGTGTAACATTTGACATCTCACCTTTTTAAATCAATATTACATTAAAAATAGATTAAAGAATTAACAATTACGTTTTTTTTACAAATCATAAATAAGAGAATGCAGTAAATACTCATTAGAAGATATTTGACATATCAAAATGATGACACAATATGTCACTTAAAATAATAATATGTCTGAGACTTCTTGGCGGGAAAGTGAAGAGTCATGTCTGCGGTTTTGTTTTATTTTCTAAAATTTGTGTTATGTCGAATATTAATGTGAAATAATGGTGGATTATTAACCGTTAAGTGTTCGTGAGTGTGCATGAGTGTTGGCAAATGAAACAAAACAGTGCAACGGCACTTTTCAAATTCTCTCAAGAAGTCCGCCCGAGGACTTAGTAAAGCCCCACATCTTTACTGAGATACTCGAGGGGTTGGGTGGTATATCATTTCTCATTTCTATTATCATTCATCATCATCATACAGAAAAGAAATATTGTTTATATATGTATTACTTGTTACAAAAATTACTTTGACACTGGCTAAATGTGCTAATCGCACGAAGCCATCAACAAAATGAAAAAAAAAAAAAAAATAATAATAATATGTCTTGTTTTTATTATCGATTTTGGATGCGCGCTTCCGAGTCCGTATTTTTTTTTTCAAATCATAAAGAGAATGCAGTAAATACTCATTAGAAGACATGTCACACTGACACATCCTATATGCCGCGCAATTTATAAACTCAGTAAAGAACATATGCACATTTTCGAGAAAATAGATCGTAATGTCAGCACCTCAAATATCATGATCACAAACACAGTAAGTTGTACTTAATGCGTTCATAAATTTTGCGGCAGTATCAAACTGTTACGATCACATTTCTACGAAATCACTCCCACAAATATTACTACCTACAACGGACATTGGGTTTAAAGTGTCGATCACAGGTGGCTGTTACGGATCACACTGTTACAGTACTTCCGTCCCTTTTCTACGAAATCACTCCCACAAATTGTATATATAGAAGGCGAGCTTAAAGATGTTATACATCAAAAATAAAAATAAAAAATCCACCTGCATTAACTTTAGTAATTCCGTGATCATGGCGCATGCAAGTGACCATGATAGTTTAAATAGTTGTAACTTGGCCAAAAGGTTGCCAAGTTATGTTGATAGAATCTGCTACTTTAATTTGCATTCTTTAGAACACCGCAGACGTTTAAACACAGTATGCTCACTGATGAGATGTCGCCGCTCCACTGCAGATGTTCATGCTGAAGGAGCTTGTAGCGAGAGACTCACTCGGAGATACAACTGGGCTCAACGGCAGAGGAGAGGCAAAGTGCTGTCATCTCTTTCTGATTGGCCTTTTCCTGCTGCCGACGTTGATATTTTTCGGATTGTTTGCCTTAGTTCAAGACAAATGCACAGATATCTTTTGATCTTGAGAAATGAATTACCAATTATATAAGTTTACCTATGTTTAATATAATAGAATAGAATAGAAATCATTTAATTCAGGCAACAAATTATGTATAGATGGTAAGTTACATAGAGGCCCATATTATAAATACCTTACAGACTAACATGAATAAAATTTATATGTCAAACTAAAACTATGCTACACGTAAGAACGGCAACGCGCGACGCAGCGTGGTGTCCGTTAGCCGGCCTCGGAACCGCCGGAACATGACACCCTTCGGCCAAAACTCTTCCTTTATGAAAGTTGACAGATGTTCGGTCGGTAGTCTCACCACAAATTAATTAAAATTCACATTGTGGCGGGACGCCAACGGTTCAACCCTCAGAGTGAATTTTGTTTTGATCCGTACATACTCTACGATCTCCTCTGCCTTTGTAAAGTAGTGGAGCCGGGACACGTATAGCAGCGTCGTAGGTATAGTTGGACGCAGCAGGTCGTTCGGTCCGAACGGCGCGACACCGCACAGGTTGCGACAGACAGGCTTCCTCTTCTTCCTTTCCACTGTGATGAAACCCTCCTCGTGCTGTGATGGACCTGTGGAGCCGCAGGCGCGCTTATCTTCCTCTGTTGAATCGGTCGCCACTCAGGTAACGGAGTGGCGCCGACCGGTTGGCTAGCAGCAGCGTAGGCACGTTGAGGAGTAGACGTACATGCGCGTGGCGTCGCGGCGGCGGCGGCCGGTAACGGTGACGCATCTATATGCGCCGACTCGAAATTGCCGATAGGTGCATTTTGCGCTCCGCGACGAGTGTTCACATTAGCGGGCTCGGGTGACCTACTTACCGAGGCAGTGTTGCTAAATAACACTATGTGGGCACGCAACTCACCAGTAGTGTTATTCGAGGCCTGGGCTGGGCTACACGAATTATGTTCTGTTTCTTCACACATGTAGGAATTGGATTAGGGTAAAAATCGGATTAGGGTAGGAATAGGATTTTTTGCGCGCGATTTCCATACAAAGTTTCCACCCATATATCACCTCTCTAAAGGAGGTTTTTCGAAAAATGCTTAAACACGTCATTTTTTATTTTTATTGAAAAATCAATAGATTGATTAAATTAGTCATTTTTATAGTTATTACTTTAAAAATAACGATTTCCCTCAAAAAGCATTCCTTGCCCTTCTCTTTTTTTACTTCTTTAAAGGCAAATAAACAAAATTCCTCCAAAAGGCAAAGAGGCCAAATACCAATTTTCATGTATTTTACTTCAAAACTGACGGACTTTCATACAAACTTTCACCCCCTATTTGACCTCTTTAGGGTATGATTTTCGTAAAATCCTTTCTTAATGGTCACTCAATTAACCTAAAGTCCAAATTTCATCTAATTAGCTTCAGCGGTTTAGGCTCGGCGATGATGAATCAGTCAGGACAAGTCATTATATGTACTTATATAGATATACTTTAATACCAGATTAGGACAATAATTCATGACCTATGCTGTTTAAATGTTGCACTAATTTTAGTAAATATTTTATTACTATATTTTCCTGTGTAAGTACAAAACTGACTCTGTTTCATTGTTTCAAGTGGTACAAACCTAAGAAACCACAAAGGTTTTATAGACACAACATGAACCCTTCGCAACGAAACGAAACGAGTTTTATAGTTTTTCGTGCTAGGGCCGTTCTAGCGCCTCGGCGGCCGCATGGCAAAGCGCTCGGGTTCAATTCCCAGGGAGCCGAACGCCTAACTCTCTCGCTTTCGATCGCTTTGAAGGCGAGGCGAGGAGAAGGCGTCATCTTGTCATTTCGAAAGTTATTTGAAAGCAATATCGAAAGCTATAGGCTATTTCTTTCGATATTATTCAATATTATATGTATTTCGATATTATATTAGAAGATGACGCGAGGGCCTCGCCTTCAAAGCGATCGAAAGCGAGAGAGTTAGGCGGTTGGGGGGCAGGTCGGCCAAAGCGGTCTTCGGATTTTTCGACAGCCCGGTGTGTGATCTAATTACCAACCCGCATTTGGCAAGCGTGGTGATTAAGACATTACCCATCAAAATTAAATGTAGTGATGACTTGGTTTCAATGATGGAGGCCTTTGCTCAGCAGTGGACAGTATAGGCTAATTGCTTAGCAAATTTCTTTTTTCAGCCATCACTATGTGAGTTTTTCAGAAGTTAAACTTTATAGTCACTTAGAAAGCCAATGCATTACCGTTGAAGAACTAAAATGAAAAAAAAATATTACGATAAATGATAATTGTGAATTATAAATAACTACCGGTCATTATTAATAATTACCAAGACGGTAAAAGTAATGAATTATTTACTTATTTATCGGTTATTATGAATAATTGTACCTTACTTTTGGTATATAATAAATTTACAAAAATGTGTCTGAAATAAATATTATTGATATAACGTTTAAAATTTTATTTTCTACACTCATTTCATCTAATGAATATATGATATAAAGTTTAAAATCATTAAAACCAACTCCTCAGCATATTTTGTAGCCAGCAGTCAATTAATAAAAAAAAATCGATTCTGCCGCTTCGCCAGCCGATGCCGCGGCACGCTCGCTTTACTCGCTCGTCTCGTGCGGGGTGGTTCACATGCACTTAACGCTCGTCTCTTCGATCCTTTCAACCTCGCATAGGACCAACAGCAAGCATATCTTTGTAAAATTTTATCATCTGTAAATACTGACCAAAAGTATGATTTCTTTTTTGTTTTATTACTTTTACCGAAGATAGTAGTGAATTATAAATATTTACTAGTAAAAGTGATGAATTTCTCAATTTTTATTGTATTTTATTTGTCTTTACTTTTGCAACATACATAACGTGGCGGATTTAGTGCCTGAGGTATTCTCTACCAATAATACAGTATAAATAGTTTTAGATGAAGATAGGTATATAATACAAACATTAATATTTTACGTAAGCTACATTATAATTAACATACATAAAATACGTTACTCTAGTAGGACGTTATTAAGATGATGTACATTTAATAAATCATGAGGTAATTATTAATCATTACCGGGAACTATTATAATTTAAATTATGTAAAAAGTAAAACTCTCCGAAACGAGAATAATTTTTTTAAAATAATTGGTGTTTTATTACTATTAAATGCGCGTATCCGAATTGAGATTTTCCGTATTTTTATTTATTTTGTTTTATTCCAAGGTGTAAGTTAATTTAATTTTTTTTACATTCGATTCATCGCTATCACTCTTTTTACACACATACAACTAAAGACCAGATACATCAACAGGTTAACGTTCTAAGTTTTAGTATAACTTATCATACTTCAAGTACGTTTTACTGTCATAATAACAAAATTAAATATTTAAAGTATTTGCTGGTTTTTATGCCTGTTAGAGATTTGGAGATTTTGGTTACTTCATTGAAGTCTTTATAATTTTATTGAATGTCAATTTTAGTAGCTTTTCTCACCAATATCGGTACTTTTTAGTTATTATTATTTATCTTGAAGTTTTAATACTTTCTTTATTTTAGTCGTTTTTCTGGCCAAAATCATTCAAATACAACTCATTTGCTATTCTTGTTGTACGTTGATCTTAAAACTTAAACATACGTCCATTTTTTTATATTATACGTGTAAGCACTTGGCTTTCACCTGATGTTAAGTGATGATAAGGCCACAGGTGGAAGAGTACTTCACCCATAATCCTCTACAACTGAGGCACCGGCTATCTTATAGGTACTTCTTGAACGGCCAAGCCATTCTGAAAATAAGTTGAAGAGACAATAGAAATAGCTATTACGTAATTATAAATAAAATTATATGCATGTACGAGTATAAATATCTATATAATAATACGAGAAGCAAAAACTTTGTGGGGTACAAAGTTTTTTACGAAAATTGCGCGGATGGAGGAGTATGAAATTTCGCACACTTATAGTTTATATCGAGAAGGATTGCAGAATGTTAATATTGTTTTTTAATTTATGCAAAAAAATACATTAAATCAATAAAACAAACATTACACACACTACCATGTATTTGACACACATGCATACCTATATACTCTTTTCAAAAATTTTAAAATTGGAAGAGGAGCGGTCGAAATCTGTCAATGCCAATCCAAATTCACATTCTATCTTTTTTAATTTATTATTGCTTAGGATACAATCCGTGCATCCTTAATAAAACTACGGTCGAATTTCGACCACTGGGCGACCACCATTAATACAATATTATAAACTGGTATTTAAACTTTTAAATGTTTAACTAGTTAATGAATTAGTTAAACGTTTAAAAGTTTAAATAATAGTTACTTAGGGACTGATGTTTGTAAAACATGTCCGTGATTGAATAAAATCGAGTGACTCAAAATTATTTGACACATTGTCCAGTCATAAACTTTCTTTCGAAATCGAGTGATTACAAACGTGTACCCGCTATGATATAATTATATGAAAAAATATCTCAATGTTCTTGTAATTAATTTCCGCATTTTAAACAACACAATACGATTTAAATAAAATGTTCCATTAAAATAAAATTGAAATATCGCATTACGCCCGAAAGAAGATCGAAACTGATCGCATTTATTATTTTTGTTTCAACTCATTTTGAATAACGGGTATGTCCGGATGTGTTACAGAGATAATTTGTGCAATTATGATAATTGATATCTGATAATATGTTGTTGAGATACCGGAATGTTTTTGCAGACTTACAGCGTTGTTATACCAAAATATGTTGTATACCCCATAAGGGCGTCCACTGCGTCAAGCGGGCTCACGGCGCGGGCACCCGCGCGGTGGTTTGTTTTTTAGTTATTGTTCTGAGGTTTTATGTAAAGACATAAAGCAGCGCCGAGTGAGGCGGGCCGCCCGTCATATGCGGCGCGAGTGACGGGACACGCTTGTCCGCTCGCTAATAATAATAATTGTACTTATTTAGATAAAACAGATCCATGGGTTAGTAGGTATTACTTATGAATATGTTAGTAGAATACAATATTTTGTTGCAATTTACTCATCTACCGATCAAAACAGATCAAACGGTCCATTTGATGAGCAGGTGAACAAAATGCTTAATTAAGGGAGAGCCATATCACTCCTCAACAGCTTTAAGATGCTGCTGGGGCTACCCCGTATCCTCTCTAATAGCGATGCTATTTTCTTGCAGACGACGACGGCGTAAAGCCTTGTCTTGCAGTCTTTACGCACTTGAGCAAACATTTCAGATGCGCTACAGTAGCGAGACAGACTCAAAACCCGTTGTTATATTGAACATGCAGGACAATAAGTGATTTTTAGTATAGGTGAACCACAGACTGCTCGTGTACAAGCCCTGACAATATGCAATTTAATGCATGAAAGCTTAAAAACCGCCGTAATTGTCCGCGACGGAGCACGGCGCGGGTCCCCGCGGCGGCCGCCCGCGCCGTGCGCCCGCTTTACGCAGCGGACGCTCTTAGTGTGACAAGATCATCGAAACGCATTCATTAGGAACTTTATCATATTTGATGCAAAACACCTGCCTAAAGTATATATTATTTTGTTTTTTTTTACATCTTCTTGTACACGGATGTAACACTACCAACATTATGCATGCGCGTGTAGGTATTCCGGTCTTTATAATTTAGTTAAGTCCAGACATTAATGAGATGAGATGAATGATAATTTTTGTTGTTGCTTGTGCTAAAAAAATACAGTTGAAGTGAAATAAGAATATATCACATATTTATATGAAAAATAGGAATAAGCGATTCAGTTAATATCGATAATTTTTTTGTTTTAATTAATGATTTATTAATATGATTCAAAATCACAAATTGATTCAAAATGACAAATTGAACAATTCAAAATCTACTAAATCGTTACCAAGTACCCAACAAAAATCTCTTTAAAAACAGTTATTGCTGCAAACTATATATAATTGTTCAGGCTACATATGTAATACGGTTTGTGTGTTCAGTTGCTACTATTGGTTTTACTAATAAAATTATATATTGCTAGTGGTCGCTCAGCGGTCGAAATTCTACCGAATTATTTACACTCTTTCGGGACTCCTTCTCCGTATAAACTTTGACTGTACTTAATTAAGCCGTGCGCGCAAGTTGCTTAAAAAGGGGAAAGAGTTACGTATTAATATATAGACGATAAAGAAACATTTGCATGGGCTGTTAGCCGAGTCATCTTCATCATCAGCTCATTTTATGTTCCCACTGCTGGGGCAAGAAACTTTCCTAATAAACCACCACGCGCGACCAGTGCGGATTGGTGGTTGTTAACAACTGCTAATGTAGCCGGGACCAACGGCTTTACGTGCCGTCCGAAGCACGGAGGAGCTCGAGATGATAAATTTTTGGTCACCCATCCGATGAGCGGCCTTTGCAAAAGTTGCTTAACCTCAGCACTCGCAGACCGAGCGCGGGCGCGTTAACCACTGCGCCATCGAGCTCCTCGCGCTAGCCGAGTGCGCCGTTGTTAAGTCAATATTGTGTTAGCGCGAGTATCCGGCGCACACGCACGCGCCCGTGTTGTCACACATCGGGCTGTATTCTTTAAATTCAGTACTTGCAGTCGACGTCACTTAACCTTTTATATCGTGTATTTAAATCTTCCATCAATGATATTACTAGATTTAGGATCCGGAATAAAAATACTTAACGAAATTGCTCATTTACTTATTACTCCATTTGAACAGCAATTTACTTAATAAATCTTACTTAAAAAAACTAATAATAAAATTGTTTCATCGGAGGTTGCAAAGTAAAAATAAATAATGCATAATATAGTGGCGTACACTTGGGATGCCTATGCCCAGCAGTGGACTAATATAGGCTGATGATGATGATGATGGATATAGGATTAAATAAATGCTCCTAAAATTAAATGGCCAGTAACTGATTTGGCGTGGTAATTACGCCAAAATCAATCAATTGTAGCAATGACTTGATTGCAGTGATAGAGGTCTTTGCCCAGCAGTGGGATAGTATGAATATAGGCTACTACTACTTATTTCTACAACTAATACTGTCAAATGCGCATGCGCACTCTTTGTTTCGCTCAAAAGTCTTAACTGGCCGTCTTTAGTATAGTTTTGGTTAAGCTTGTGGAAATCGTTGGCGCGTTGATGTCTTTTCAAAGGAGTTTTTATTAATCCTAAAACATGTTGTATTCATCGTTTACAATTAACATTTTATTTTCGATGTCACATCTTTATTCTATTGGTATTAATAGTTAATACCATTTAAAAGCTGTCTTCATTCATTCTGCTAAGGGTCAGCACAGATTCGTTGTCATAAAATAGGAACAATAAATAAATCGTTAATATCTCATGTAATTCATAAGACAGCGAAAGGGTTTACGTACTTTTTGGATAACGCTTTTATCGTAAACAAGTAAATGTCAGTGCCCTCAGTGCAAATCTGACCATGAAGGTTTTTACAGGATATTGTAACTCAATATTTAAAACTCAAAAACCACTATTTTTTTAAATGTTAATATCTCCATCGATACTATTGACCTGTGTTGACTTGACAAGGGCATCACTAAGTGACAGTTTAGGAATGTTTGGTTAAGCCTACGTAGCCCGTACGAGCGCCGCGTCCAATCCGATTACGATCACCGCCGAATCGGGTGCTCGCGATAAATCTCCACTGTCGTCGGCGACGATTCGTTACGACCCGATTTACCGAAACTTGTTCGAAGCACCGAGAAATATGTGCGGCGGCCCTTTACTGCCTTTTAATATGTTAGTTAAGGCGTTCGGAGCCCCGCGGCGTGTGTTCAATGCGACTATTAATGGGGCAGCGCAGCCTCCGCTGGCGGATGTCTTCTTCGTATCGATCACCGGCGAGCCCTCCCGCCGAAAAGCGGCGCAGGCGCAGCCTTCATACCTCGTTCGCACTTGCACTTGTTCGTTTTACAACGAGGTGTTGCCGGCGAACATCGCAGCCTTTAACAACGAGACTCGCGTCCATCACAATATATCACGTCGTATTTTGAAGCCAGAGCTTTTTATGTTACTGCGCCGGCAAACGAGCTTTCCCGCACGTAAAAAGACCATCGTAGTTCATGAACCAGGGGTATCAAGCGCACGTTGCCAACCCCTACGCTGAAACTTTAGTTCTTTTATGGCCTGGTAATTTCCCTGTACTCTTTGAACCATCGTCGTTAAAGAATCGTTAGCTGAAATAAGGTAGGCTCGGGTTGAATGCGATAAATTACTATATTATAGCAACTAGTTATATTTAGCTCCGTTAAATGGCGTGAAGTCAATCCTTACACAAGCATATATCAGCTCTCTATGTTTGATTCCTATTAAAAGGATTTAGTTCCTTACACTGCCCAGCTGATAACCCAGCAATGGTGTTTGTTGGAAAAAATAGGTGTCAGGTTAACTATCCGCTATCCATTCTTGGCAGAATTCTACTTAGAGTACCTTGTACCTTGTAGGTAACTTGTTTTATTGTCTGTCGTCTAATATTATTTCAAACATTAGTGCCGTCATCTTCATAAGTCACTCGACGTTTCGGAGCCGATGACAATAGCCGAGGGCCGGCCGCTACCGTCACTGAAGGCAGTGCGGGCACAAAATACGGACACTGCAGAAAGTAAGCTTCATACAATCGTGCTTGAGCAACGCACACATAGACATCCTATCACGGACACTGAATCTCGCAATTGCTGCGCTTGGACTGCTCCAACTGAGCTGTTCCAAGACCCGTGACCGTGAGAGAGTCTTAAAGTGCGTTGCTCGAGCGCGGTATGTATTAATCCTTTCACAGGCAATACATTAGCAATTTTTAATTACTTTAAAAAATATATTAATAAGAGGCAAACGAGCAGGCCGGTCACCTGATGGAAAGTAATCACCGCCGCCCATGGACACCCGCAAAACGAAAGAAATCGCAGATGCGTTGCCGGCCTTGAGGAAGGAGTTGGATCTTGAAGAGGGAGTAGGAATTGGGAAGAGAGGGAGGGGTGAGAGATGGGCCTCCGGTACTTTCACTCACCGGACGAAACACAACAGCAACGAGTGCCAATGTTTGACGCCGATATTCTGTGAGAGGGTGGTATTACGCCGGACGAGCCGGCCCATTTCGTGCTGCAACGCAGCGTGGTTCTACCACTCAAAAATTAATCTTATTCATCATCTCAGCCAAAAGACGTCCACTATTGGACAAAGGCCGCCCCCACGAATCTCCATGAGGGGTATTTGCCGTAATCGCCACGCTTGGCAGGCGGGTTGGCGATCGCAGTGTGTTAAGAGTAACCTCAGAGAGATGCTGCTGCCCATCCTCTGGAATGGTCCCTTAGTCGGCTTTTACGACACCCTTAGGGAAGATATGGGGTGGTGCAATTCTTTATCCACGGCACCATACATGGGTCTTATTACCAGTGCATAAAGTTCAATATTTGGTGGCAACATATCTGCCATTGCCTTGGAAGAGGTTAAGGTTACCTTCTGCAGTTTCCTTATTTTGTGTGCGTGCGGGTGACAGCGGAGGTTGACGGTGATGGCGACAGGAGACGCGGCTGTTTGTTAAGCAAACAGGGAGAGGCGCGGGCGCATTGTGCCGCCATGACGCGAAACATTTGGACGGGGGTACGCGAGGCGGTGTGTTGGACCTGTTGTTGGTTTACCCTGTCGATTATTGGGATAACTTGTGTTTTTTTTATGAATTTAATGATGATAATTAATAACTAACGTTTATAACGTATAAATAGTCTTTATAAATAAATTTTATACTCGTAGTTACTTTATTAACAACATTTTGACTTAAACTTTTTATGTTTTGTTATAAAAATAATGTTACATTTGAGTTGTAATGTTCATAAATTGTTATAATAATTATTGTTTTTGATTTCTTGGAGATAAAAGGTCGGACTTGAAGTTAAGCTTCCTATATACCGGGCGAAATATCTTAATTGATAAAATTTGAAATGCTACATCTACACCGCAGATACTTTTTGTATAAGTATTTAATAACATGCCTTTACCTACAATGTGAAATGTAGTAAGTTTATAACGTAACCTATATAATTGTATTGTGGTCAACTGAAGGTGCACTGGTAGGTATATAATAATAATGTAAAATCTGTCTAAGTTAATATCTTTGAATCATGCTGCTCAATGTTTCGTAACTGCAGATTATAAAATAAAAGTATTTTTGCTAAAACAATAAACACTCAAAGTTATCTAAGATTAAATGACGTATGATCCTTTAAAAACAGTTTACACAGTCTTGTACACTTAGACTTTTAAGTATCGTGATGGCGATGACGATGATTGTCCTGACCAATTTCATTCGTGACATTTCAAGTATCGTATGTATTACTGTCAACAATATCACATAGGTCATGATGGATGGTGTGAAAAAGTACTAAATAAATAGTCCTTAAAGTTTTTTAAGGTTGTACGGGACCCCGGGAGTGGTGTCAGCTCGAGGATGGTGCACTGTTATTAATAAGCGGTGTGAGCGGCCGGCGATGGGCGCGCTCTAATCAATTGTCCTCTCAAAGGTCATTATGGGCTAACAGAAAAAACGAGCACGCGGGCGCGTTGATTCGTAAAATATTTAATTTTTTTTATCGCGCCGAGCACAGCCTTTGTGGCCCGCCACATTGTTGTGAACTTTTAATATTGTAACTGACATTTTAGTGGGTCGGCCCGAGCCGCGATATTATTAATTCGAAGTAATATAATAAAGTTGATACCTACTTGGCTTGTCAAAAATCTACTCGAGCCGAATGATTAATGCGCGCACGTTCGTTATTGCAGTTTAATATTACTTTTTATGGGATCGTATCGTAGTATTGATGATTGGTTTTTTATTAAACTCCAACCGTTTATACGAGGTACCTATGTTGAAAAGACGTAAATTATGTTTATTATGATGACATAAAAACAAGCGTGTCTATCATCTGTTAGCAGCGCATATTACAAAAAGTATTATTTTAAAAACAATGTTTTTTTTGTTTAAAGTTTTAATAGCTTGCTGTTAAAACAGAAAAAAGCATAGGTGTTTACGGTTAATCAATCAAATCGTTCATCATAATTATTAAGTAGATATTTGATAAAAAAGCCATTGAGTACAATAGCGGAACGACGTCATATCGCTTGTCGGTTCAACACAGAAAAACATATCAACAATGACATCAAACTTAATTAAACGAATTGCACACTAGCTGTCGAAAAATAAAAAGATAAATTGGGTTTTTCATAAAAGAAAAATTTAGGGTTGAACACAAACTAACTAACTAGAATGGCGCAGCGACCCAAAGTAAGTCTTGGCCTCCGATAATAAGAGTCGCCATCTGAATCTCTCCTGCGCCACCTGGTGCCAGTCGTACGCGTTGAGCTCGCGCAAGTCTTTAAAGACCTCGTCCACCCAGCGGTACCTGGGTCGTCCAACTGGTCGTCGGCCACTAGGACGTCCCGTGTACGCTCGTTTTACAGCACGATCCTCTCCCATCCTCTCGAGGTGGCCGAGCCAGTGAAGTCTGTGAGCCTTTATCTCTCCGATGATATTTGGCTCGTCCACCTGATCTTCCAGCTCTAAATTTTTCCTCCTCCTCCATATCCCGTCCTATGTGCGTACTGGCCCCAGAATCTTCCTCTAGATCTTTCTTTCCGCTGCTGATTGAACACAAACTGCTGAGTTAAAATTAACGTATATATTAATTATTCTATAATACTCGTACTAACCTAGCCGACTTGTAGGTTACATACATTACATAGCAAACTATAAGCATTAAAAAAAAATATAATATAGATAACTCGGCAAATGACACCATCCCACCTGATGTTAAGTGGAAATGGAGTCCAAACGCGAAGATAACTGTTGCAGCGTGAAAACAAACGTAGCATCAGTTAACCTCACTCTGCTGACCCAAAACTACTCGGCCGGCTTAGTACTTGTATCTAAGATCTATCAGTCAGCCTGTGACCACCGCCCGCCGACACAATACAGTCGAAACTTTAATTTACCTTCGGGTACTCAAAACAGTATGCCTAGGATATCTAAGCAGTTTGCGTTAGTTTATGAAAGAGTGTGAAAGTTAGAGAACTGTATATAGCTGTAAAAATCTATATTTAATGTAAACCTATCTATCTAAAATAAGAGTAGAGAGTCTCCTATTCAAGTCTAAAAGAAAAGCAGCACTTTCACAACATATAAAGCAATTTCGAGTTAATTAAAACACTTATTGATCGCTCCGGGCCTCCGATTGTCTAACAATGTTTGTGTTAGAGAACAAACAAGACGGCTCTGATCCGTGTTGCCTTTTAATTAGTCCGTCAGTGCGTAATTCATTGGGAGTTTGGAAGCGGTCGCGGGCGGCACCCGCGCGGCTGACGGATGACGGCTCCATGCGTCCACGTGACGGATGACGGATGCGCGCCTTTGTCTCGCGCGTGACAGATGTCCAGGCCGCTTAACACCTCACCTCGCGAGCGCAGTGGGCGCTGAGACTCCTCATTCATCTACAACACTGATGGATGCTTCTGACAGCCAGCGGAGTGACTGAAAGCCTATTTTAGGAACGGCCGAGCGTTTGAACACTTTGCCATGCAAATGTTAATTGGTGCATTTTTAACTGCCTTTTTTATGTTCAGATTCGGCGGGCTGGTTAGAACCACGATAGCTCAATTGGAAAAGCACTTGACCCGGTATGTCAGAAGAGTGCAGGTTCAAATCCTGCTCGTGGAAATTTTTTCAACATTTGTGTTTTTTATATTAAGTATTCCATACAAGTTTTTCAGTTTCAACAAAACGTGCGAATTTATACGCTTTTGTCTCGCGCGTTAATTCTGCTTCATAATATAACAACTACATTATTATTTAATTTTGTTTTTCTATGAAATTCACGTTTTGTATAAAGATTTTTTATAAAATTGTATTTTTCATACAAACGCTTTTTTTAATTTTCTTAGCATCTATTGATGTTAACACTATAAAAATTGTAGAGTAGTGTGTTTGTTTCACTAGCTAAATATAGCAGACATTAAAAAGAAAAAAAATCAAGTCCCTTTAAAGCTACAATGAAACAAAAGGTCAATTCCGCAAACAAAAACCAAAGTCAATTTAAAAAAAATTGGGCGATAAAGACACAAAATGAATAATCATTGCTGAGGCCTAAGTAACATAGGTATTGACTTTTAGAAGTAATAAACCTATTAATAAGTGAGAAAAAAACGTCAATTTCATAGGTAAGGACTCAATATTATCAATTTTATAAATATAAGATATATATGTATTGCTGTTAATGTACCGTTTAAATAAACAAAAAAACGACGCAAATGTTTTTTTTTTGCTGTCACAGCAGTACTATATTTCGGTGTAAAGGTGGCTGCACTTCAACCTATCCAAAAAAGTTGTCATATTTCTTCAATAAATGTTCAACCATATGATATACATCAAGTTCGGAGACTAATTAAGTTAATTTACTGTTTGTGGTATTCTGATATGTGTTGGCATGTGTACACACGCCTGCATATTTTCAAATGTTCTCAATGGACATTGAACTTTACGTATAAGTCATAAGGTTGAAAATGTATTAAAGAAAGGCTTGTGTTTAAACGCCTACTAAAATGTATCAATTCTACTACCAATGAAATTCGAAACGCTTACCAAAACGGATAAATGCTCACCAAATTGTGTTTCCTAAAATATTATAAAAAGGATACAAATTATATTTTTATTAAATGCAATAAAAATATATGAATACCTTTAACTGCATTTCAGATCAAATATGTTATTTTGTCACCAAATAGATAACACCAATATTATGCCTCGAGTTTGAATTTGGTAATTTTTGCTTCCTGTTGTCTAATAAAAAAATAACCTCGAAATTCAAAACAATCTCTACGCTGCGCTTCGCGATTGTCTTAAATTTCTAACCTATCACGTGACCTACAGGAGTAGGGCAGCTAGTATCCTCAGTCATTTGAATAATAGTGTAAAAATTTGGTGAGCATTTATCCATTTTGGGAAGCAAAAATAATATTTGTACAGTCATTTAATTTATTTGGTACGTAGGCTTAGGATCTAAAAAATATTTCTGGTGAGCGTTTAAATTATACCCTTGAAGAAATTTGACAGTTTTGGATATGTGCAGGCGTCTGTACATAACAAACGTCCACTATCATCATCATCATCATCAGCTCATTGTATGTCCCCACTGCTGGGGCACGAGCCTTCCCTATGGATGGATAGGGAGAACGGGCTGTAAACCACCACGCGGGCCCAGTGCGGGTTGGTAACGTCCACTATGGAAAGTTTAAAATCGCATATTTGACTGTTGAAAAACTTTTTTTAAATGTTTTCTATTTATCGCTGTGCATAGAAAGTTTTAAAGCTAATTTGTTTAAAAAATATTGAACATGGAAGTTTTACTTTTTTTTTGCACCATAAAAGTTGAGCTTTAATTTACTCGTTAATTTAAATAAATAATGTTTTTTTTTTTTAATCTTACTTTGTTTCATTAGTAAAATAATTATAACTTCTAAAGTCTTGTAGACTTTGCTTAGAAGAATTCGTCCTCTCATTTATAGCAATCCATTTAGTTCATTCCTCTCCTTCCCACGCGTTTCTTTTCGATTGACGCTTCTACTGCCCAGGGGATAAGTATCGCCAGTTACATTAGATAAAGGCTCCTAAAAGTTGCAAAACTGCAAAACTATGCAGCTCGGTGGCAGAATTCTGGCTAAGAATCCTTTTACCAGGCGATTTTATAAGGATAAAGCCAAAAATAAGCACGCACTAACAATTGATAATATTATACCTACGTTAGTAACACTTGCATGCCAGTTTCCCATGACTTAACGTATGCATAGAAAAATAGAGTTCACATTTTAAGAATACTACCTAGTACGTATTTAATGGTTGATTGACCAATTACCAAGCCACCAAATAAGTATATTTACTAGCAAAGTGGGTGTAGGTAATTGTAATGGATGATAGGTTACATCTTCGAACGTCGCTAGTGGGATAAGCGAGTGTGGATTTGACAAATGCGCGCGTCCGTAGATTAACACTTGGGAGTGCCCGCCGCGACGCTGACGGACGTGACGGATGCCGGGCGCTGCGCGTGCGTAGGCACTGTGCATGATATTTTTGGGTAGGGTTGCCATGACAAAACAAATAATTTACCTGATAGATAAATTGCAAAATCAAGCCAATCAGAGAGTTTGAAGTTAGATAATTTACTATTCGCAATATACATACTTCACACAGCAATCTTGAATAAATGTTTATACGCTGGCGCGTTCGGTGTGCGATCTTGCAAGTTAAACAACTTAGTGATGGCTGGATGGGGAATCGAATTAAAACATTCTTGAGCTCGTTAATGTGGAATGGACTGAATCATTAGTGGGACTGTAAACATAAAGAAGTAATGTTAAAGTCAAAGTCAAAGTCAAAGTGATTTTGCAATTGCAATTAAGTGTACAAAAAGGTTTTATAAACATTAATATGTTAAGTATAAGCAAACACTAAACGAGTTTTTTTATCCATTTCATACCCGTAGTTACTATGCAGTGGCAATCCTTACGACCAAATATATTATCTTAAACCTCAGATTAAAATAATATACATACAATAAATGCGAGTAGATCCGTACCTACGTCTTTCGTTCGTAGCTCAAAATTGCTACAAGCTTACCTGTAGGTTCTGCAGTGGAAACCCTGTTCCCAATGATTAATACGCTGCGGCGAGTGCGTGCTCTATGCCCTACAGAGCGGAGGAATTCAACCCTATTAATATTCCATCAAACGGACGCCCGCGGGTCTGTCGAACGCAGGACCACAAAGGCTCTATTTAGACTGGCGCGCTCTACGCGTAAAAACATCACATCGCTCAAACGTTATTGCATTCACCACGGCATGGACTAATAATACTATATATATTGGTCCATGACCACGCCAACTACTCGGACAATGAAACAAAAGCCAATCCGGAATTTGGTTAAGGAAATATCGAGATTCTCTCGCTCATCACAGTTTATTTTCGGTAGTTAATTGTGTGGGTGTTCTGAATGGGATATTTTTAAGCTTTATGAGGCCGTTGCATACATTTTACGGGAGTATTAAAGGTAAAGGTGTACGAGATAAAGTGAAAAACAATATGACGTCATTAGCCTGCATTATTCATTGTGTCTATGCAAAATATATTTTAATCATCTAGGTATACATCCCTGTATACTGAACAGTATAATTTACATGGAAAGTCAGAAGGGTGCAGGTTCAATCAAATCCTGCTCGTGGAATATTTTTCAACATGTGTGTTTTTTATAATTTACATGTTTATCTTTTTCATTTACTTAAGTATATTGATGACATTAACTTATTTGTAATATTTACCTATTTTTGAAACAGAACATCTAGATTTTAAACAAATAGCGTTTTTCAAGACTTAAATCTAATATTTTACGCACTGTTGGCATCCCGTTTGCTTATATGCAGATTGAGTACTTGTATTGTTGATATGGGAAAGCCACGGCTACGCAGTGGGACTTTTGTAGACTGATGATAATGATAAGTACGGTGACGCTGTAAAGTACGTGTGCAGCCAGCAGCAAGCTAATTCCAAAAACAAAATGCTGATGTGAGACGTACCTTTAGGTGTAAACTAAAATGTTATTATTATAAAAAAAGAAGATGCTAAAAAACCATTTATTATTCAACCAATTTAAAAAAGAACAGTCAGCTAAGCGGATTATGTTCTATATCAGCACATTTTTGATCATTATTAAAACACATAACATAAAATTAAATTTAGGAAAACTCGGAAGTTTATACAACTGATTTACAATAAGGACTTTAAACAAACACTATCACCAATCAATCCAAGCGCAACTCTGCCTCTCTTGGACTCGAACCCAGTCTGTGTTTGAGACCGGTGGTACCACAGAGACTCTCCTTCGAACTTCACAGTCATACCTACTATGTCAAAAGTTTTGACAAAGTTACCCACAAGAGTAAGTTATCACTTTCGTACTAAACTTAAGAATTAAACTGACGCTTGACAACTTGTAAAGTTTTTATGAGAACGACAGTTTTCGTCGCCAAAAAAAAACATAGATTTTCATTGAAGTTGTACAGGATGATAGCTAGCAAGCAGGTGATCTGTAATCAGTTGTTGACCCCTATTTTCAATGATTAAAAAATAATTAATATCACTAGTTTCTGCAATAAGTCTGCAGTATGCGAACATTCCCTAGAGGGACCCAACCATTACATCAGATTTGATAAACTGCAAGTACTCGCTAGAGAACAACGATTCATCCCTAGGATGATACGCGAGGCTATTGAAATTAAAAAAACATCCTAATTTTAATAGAGAAGATGGTTGGAGTCTACCACCAGCCTGGGACCCCATCATACAAAATATTAAATCCCAGCCCCAACACCATACTGCCAGACCAAAAGATACTGTAAGCTCTTTCTGCGTAAAACGGAACGCACCCGATTAAATTAAATGAGGGTATACAAGCTACTAACTAATTATGAGATGACCAACACCTCAGTCTCCCTGTGACCACGGACCCTGCAAAGGATTCGAAACGTCAGGATAAACATTTAATAATGTGTAAAATAAAATAAACGCGAGTAGATCCGTAAAAGTTGTTTCATTTAAATCACTAGTTTCTGTCGAACACTGGCTGGCACCACCCTACAACAGTTTATAGTGACTTTCGTTGCACACGTACCTACTATTTACACATATTGTGTGGTGTTCCAGTGAATCGCCTTAACAAAACGTACAGGCGTGTGATGCATGGCGCCCTTTGTACCCCGCATGGACGCTCACAAGGTACACTCACAAGCATTAATATACATACACTTTTAGTTAATTTTGACTCTTATCCCATTGTAGTTATAACCACTTGCCCAACTCCTTGATAAGGCCCTCCAGGAAGTATGAAAGTGAACTAAAGGATTTTTTAACAAAAAAGACATTTTATAACTTGAAAGAATATTTTAATGGAACTTTTTAATTTGTAAATAATGTGGAAATTGAATTTGTGTTTTTAAATATGTATAAATGTATTTTTTAAATTTATTTCTGTATTGTTATAACCATATGAATAGTATTTAAATAATGGAGGAGCTCGACGGCGGCGCAGTGGTTAACGCGCCCGGTCTGCGAGGGCTGAGGTTAAGCAACTTTCGCATAGGCCTGTCATCGGATGGGTGACCAAAAATTTATCATCTCGAGCTCCTCCGTACTTCGGAAAGCACGATAAGCCGTTGGTCCCGGCTGCATTAACAGTCGTAAACAACCACCAATCTGCACTGGGCCCGCGTGGTGATTTATGGCCTGTTCTCCCTATCCATCCATAGGGAAGGCTCGTGCCTCAGCAGTGGGGACATAAATGAGCTGATGATAATGATGATGAATTGTGTTTTATGTTTGCAATACCCTAACAGGGTCATGTACTTTACATACCTTACACCTTAACAAACATCTGTTATATTTTGTACATGTAGCAAATAAATGAATGTGAATATGTATATATGAATATGAATATTGAGAGTTACATTATTCACATGTGAATTCTCGCGACTGTACCACATAGTTTCTGTGAGTCAGACACAGTGAGTTTATAATGAAAAATGTTCTGACCATCTATCAATTTTCAACAGAAAATAGGTTTATTGGCTTATTACGTGTATCTTCCTAATCTGTTGGCCATAAAAAGGTTTAATGCGATCGTCGGAACTCTCCCGGAGCAACGTGTATTGTGGCTCTCTCAAAAGGCTACTCCAATAATTTACTCTAAAAATGTTAACAGTACAAAAGACATGCTAGTAAAAAAACTGTTATGAATGCAACAATGCGATCCAAAAGACTGTTAGTCTTGTAATGACTTGTCCTGACTGATTCATCATCGCCGAGCCTAAATCGCTGAAGCTAATTAGATGAAATTTGGACTGTAGGTTAATTGAGTGACGTAATAGGTTGATTACGTCACGTCACGTAAAACCCATTTTTAGTGGCTACTAAAAAAGGGTTTTACGGAAATCACACCCTCCAATAGGGGGTGAAAGTTTGTATGAAAGTCCGTCAGTTTTGAAGTAAAATACATGAAAATTGGTATTTGGCTTCTTGAAAAGAAATAAAGAATTACGTGTCTCAGGAATTTTGTTTATTTTTTTTTAAAAGAGTAAAAAAGGGAAGATTTTTTTTTTGGAACTCTTTACTTTTAGAGTAATAACTATAAAGATAAATAATTTAATCGATCTATAGATTCTTCAACAAAAATAAAGAATGACATGTTTTAGCATTTTTTGAAAAACCTCCCCTAGAGGGGTGAACTAAGGGTGGAAAGTTTGTATGAAAATCTGCCTTTCCTTAAACTTCGGTATTTGACCTGGTTAGAAATTATGAAGTGTTTCAGGATTTTTGGAAAATGATCCCTATGTAGGGGATGACAATTTGTACATCATCATCATCATCATCATCGGCTTATCTTAGTCCACTGTTGGACATAGGCCTCCCCTAATGGATGTTTTAAAACGGACCATAATTATTACATTGTTTTGTGTTAGCCACTTTTTTCTAGCAGCTCGCATGGACGAGCAACAGCTAGTATTAAATATAATTTCTGAATCTTCCTTATAAAGTATGAAACTGAAAACTGAAATGTGTGGAAATAAAGAAATGTTCGATTTTGTTTGTTTATTTGAACTTTTTTGTAAACACAATTTCACAAAATTGATCTTCATTTATTTTAAAAAGATTTAGCATCAGTACTCTTAAATTATTGTGATCACTGCGTGCTTATAATACAGGTTTTATTCGTGAAGTGTAGCCAGGCGTCTTCTCCGAAATTGTAAAAGATGTCAAACATATTGTTACTTTTTTATTTATTTTTTATTTTATATTTTACGGGTAAGCATAGTGCCTTGATCTCACCTGATGGTAAGTGATGACAAGCCCAATGGTGGAAGCGCACTTCACCCGGGTACCTCAACTAGAGGCACTGGCTATCTTATTTCTAGCTGCCGGAACACAACAACGGTACAAACATTGATGTTATATATGGTAAGATATCCACGGTAGAGTGCGTCATTGTCAATCCAAAATAGATGTATAGTGTGTATACTGTATAGAGATTTAAACGTAACTGCTTCTAGTTCACTTACCAAACTATATAGTATAATCACTAGGTAAAGGTACTTCAAAGTAGAGCTCGATAGCGCAGAGGTCTGCGATTGCTAGGGTTAAGCAACCTTAGCATAGGCCGGCCATCGGATGGGTAACTAAAAGTTTATAATCTCGAGCTCCTTCGCCACTAATCCGCACTGGGCCCGTGGGCAGGGAAGGCTCGTGCCCCAGCGGGGAACATAAAATGAGCTGATGATGGTGTGATGATAGTTACTTCGAGCGAATAATGCAGTAGGTACATGCAGTTGCTAAAACAACGCTAAGACATCACAAAGCTTTCTCTTAGCGTACCTGCTATTCGTTTGACAACAACGCATCGCAATCGCAATAATCGTTCGCGGGCGACCGAACGCGGCGACGACGGCGATCATTCAATTGTTTTTTTCTTGTGAATACCTGGGCTAATATAATGTTGGTGTGGCCTCAGTGGCGAGTGTCGCCGGACCGGTCGAGTAATCCCATAAGCGGCTATTTCGAGGGGATTATGGGTGTTCAAACACGTGTAATTTATCAATTGGACGTCGTCGCGGGGTGTTGCTGCGCCGCCATAAAGCCACGGGGAGATATATCGCTACAAAAGACATGCCGATTATAACTCTCAGAGCGTTTGAAAATCTCAGTAATGTGTTGTAAGTAGCATTTTGTATGTTTAATATCGGTTCGTTTTTAATGGGATCCCAGTTGGCGTTGATAAGTGCGTAGGCTTATGACTATCGAGGCTGACACTTCGAACAAGCGCTATTTGTAACCTATGGTCATTACGTAGGCACTGAATATTCAGAATCGACTAACATCACAAGACTTTAACTCAACCGTAAATAGTTGTTAGATGCCACAGTAAGGAATTTAAGATACCGCGATGTGACTGATGACTTGCAAAAAAGCGACGTCTAATTCGTACGCCATTCTCATCATCGTTTGATTTCTATAAGATATATTTTTGTTAAACGCCACTTGAAGTAGTCTCAACAATATCAAATAATAATTCACGTCTCCACTGACAAGTTCGCTTTCAACTGTATCAGTTATGAGCGCGAACGAGCTATTGAACTCTGTACATTAATCTCTTGGTTTTACGTGTGACGTATAATTCTTATAAATCTTTATAATCCGCGAGGCGTCGTCGGCGGAGCCACAAAGCCGGAGCATTCGTCTTGTGTTTGGCAGCTCGCATAGAGGGCGACTATCCAACTGTTTTTATTGTGCTTTTTGCTCCTCAACAATTTTATTATTAATCTTGTATTGGCTCGGTGCGTGAACTTTGTGGCGGTTGCGTCACGCGTCAACAAAAAGTTATCAATCCGCGCGGTATAACCTCCACATATTGGCACGACGATCGCTTTGTCTCTACATATGTGGGTTAGGGATAAACATCTGGAGATAGGAGTAGGAGTAACTAAGGTGGGAACTGTTGAATCTCGCGCCTATCTTTTCCTCACTTTGTAATTTCAGATTGCTACTCGTAATTATAATATTTTGTGCTTTGACCGGTTGTTGTTGTGTGATGGCAGTCGATAAGTAACACCATCTATTGGGCCAGCGTAGCGGGTTAACTTCTGATCCCATGTGCACGTATTTTTGTTTTTATAGTAAAGCCTAAGTTCAGACGCCAAAAGACGTCCACAGCTGGACTTCCCCCTCCTCATAACGACCGATTTTGCGTTGCTCCTCTTTTGCCTTTCCTTTGCTCGTCCTTCACCAGACAGTCGGTCGACCTTGTTGGAGGCCAGCCTTCACTGCGTCTTTCGGTGGGTGGTCGCCAATTGAAATCTGTTTCGCTCTAGATGGCATCAGTCCGAGCGATGTGCCCTGCTCACTGCCACTTGAGCTTCGCACCTTTTGGGCTATGTCGCTGACCTTTGTTCTCATACGGATCTCTTCATTTCGGATTCGATCCCGTAGGGAAACCCCAAACATAGCCCCTCTCCATTGCTCTTAGGGTGACCTTGAGCCTTCTTTATAAGGCCCATAGTAAGCGCCGACCATGTCTCAGTCTCAGTCTCAGTACCGTAAGTCATCACTGGTAGCACACACTGATCAAAGACTCGTCCTGATACACTGCGGTATATTGAATCAGAAAATATTTTGTAGCTTACCGAATGCTGCCCAGCTTAATTGGATTTGACGATTGATCTCTTTGCTGAAGTTGGACCTACCTACTGGATCGTTTGTCCCCGGTAAACATAGTCGTAAAAAACTTCAAGGGGCAGGATACCATTCGTGAGTTTGACATGACTTTCGTCTTCTCCAAGTTCATTTTTAAACCTACTTGTTGAGAGATTCTGTAGAGACTATCGAGCATTGTACCAAGGTCTTAGTAGGTAAGGTAAGGTAAGGTAAGTTTACTATTAAGAAAATAATAGGCCGATGACGGCGATGATTCAAAATCAAATACCTAGGTTATGGAAATGTTAGCTGACTGTCGGAAATTCGATATGTTTGGCGTGTGGCTGCCGTGGCCGCCCCGCGTTCTCGGCTCTTCGGTGAATGTATCGAGGTCGGCGCCACAACAGAAGCGCGTGTGAAATGCAAACTGACATCTACATTAAAGTTTTATTAATCAAATAACGAAAACAAAAGGCTTACGTCCTCGTAGTCTCTCCAATGGAATGAGAGCTCGAGCGGGTTGGAGATAGGATTGAAATTGGAGTAGTAGTGCGGCGTTGTTTGCGTCGCCGGCCGGAATCAGTTGTGTCAACACGCACGCTATTCAGAAAATTCGCGTTGTACAATGGAGCGTGTCTTTTGTTTCAATAGGCGGCGCGTTTAAGGTTGTGGAAAGTGACAGCTTAATACGTTACAAAGTGTCGGGTTTGAGCGTTTCTTGTAATTTGTACCTTATTGAAAACGCTATAAATTCTGTTTCAGTTAAACACTTGAAACGTTCGTTGGAAAGTGTTATTTGACAAATCAAATTAATAGACACGTTGAAAAATCCTGAAGTTGTTTTACCCACGTTTGATTCACAAAGCTTAATATAGATATTTTCTGAAATATGTTAGTATAAAAATCGATTTAACTGAGTAGGTACAAATGAGAAAAATAAATAAATTTTAATAAATCTCAAACACAAAATATCTGCATTTTTTGATAGTCTGTTTATTAAAAATAAAAATGTTGACGTAGCCCCACTAGCATAGTCATACAATACAACCAACCCCCGTCGTAGCAGCTGCGTAGAAATTTACTACAACCCGTTAATTACCGCGGAAACTTAATAACCTATTAATTTGTGTACTTTTACTTGTTATTCGGAGTAATGTTATGAATGTGGCAATTTCTCCTGGACACACAGTAGCTATTTAGTTTTAATTTATATAACTTTTAGTGCCTTTTTATTAAAAAAAAAACAATTTATATTCTCTTTGCTTTAATTCCACCACTCTACTATTCCGACTTTAAGAACATAATATTTATACAGTACAGTGTACGTCATCTTGGCAAGTCATTCCTTTTTGGTACTAAACTAGACGCGTTATCAGAGGAAGCAACTCTATTTGTGACCAGCTACGAAACTATCCAGTCGCAATTTTAGCATTGGTTTGAATCATTTGACCGGTCAGACGACACTGACTCAATCATCGACACAGTCATACACATCTCATTGTTCGAAGAATAAATTAGTAATACCGTAGAGTTATCTGTTTCGTCACGGTCATAGATCAGATCGCGAATCCTATTGTCCGACGCAGTGTGTTTGTGGGACGGGCGGCGCGGCGGCGCAGGCGCGCAGGTGCGTGGGCGCAGGCACCCCGCCGCGCGCACACCTCCGCACGCTCTGGCCAGAACATACACTCGATCCACATTACAACGTGTTGCATCGACTTCTTGGCGGGAAAGTGAAGGGACACGCTTGCAATTTTGTTTCATTTGCCTGCATTAAAATAAAAATATGTTTAATGTCATGTCTTTAAAAGCTAGAAATTGAAGAATTATACCATCCTGTTCATGATACAACTGCCATGATTTTTATTTTGCCGTATATTCTCAGCTTGGGACAGACTCGTCACTGCCTAATTCATCCGCATTAGAACGTGTTGCATTAACTTCTTGACGGTTTCTTTTACCAAATATGATTACGAATTGTTTGCCAAATTGCTATAAAGTGTTCTCACTTTATTATCAATTGTTTTTGCTTTGTATGTTATTTTAATTATCTTATGAAAACAGCAACCAGCATTTAGCAGCGTGGTGATTAAGCCATTACCCATCAATTGTAGCGATGACTTGATTTCAATAATGGAGGCCTTTGCCCAGCAGTGGGACAGTTGTAGGCTGTTATATTTATTTAACTTTTTATAAAAACAGACACAAAAAAAACTCAGTTGAATAAGACTTTTTTGAAGACTATAAATCTCCCATGGATGGCACACCCCCTTTCAATATACCACCCATTCAATGTCGCGGAGAATCCATCATTTCAAAATAAAACACATTACGTTACCACTCATTATAAAGCTTTACAACTTCTTTTTCGGATTCTTCCAGCTTTTTTTCAAACAACCATTAATTTAGAGTACTGTTTTCACCGCGTGCTCTGTATATAGCGTGAAGGCCGCATTGAAAGCCTGATTGTGGAGACAATTGATTGAGAAAGAACACTTAAAAACTGCATTGCGTTCAAAAAAAAACTTAAATAACAGTTTAATAAAGTCTAATGTTTCTTTCCATATGCGTCGGGAAGAGCTTTGCTTGTCATTTAATTATAATTTAAAAACAAAACTTGAGATGGAGTTTGCAAATGCAAATTAAAAGCAGTTACCCTGTTGATAATACTTTCATATAGACTATAAAAATCACACCACAATTGAAAAAACAACCCATTCGATGTCGATATCGAAACCATCATTTTAAAATATACTTAACACATTCCGTTTTGGCTTTCAACTCCTCTTCACGGTGAATTCTCCTCGTTTTTTTCCTACAACCCTTATCTCGTAGTTACAGTTCACACCGCTCGCTCTGTATATTTCGGGAAGGACGTATGAAAAGCCTGTTAATAGAGCCCATCGATTACGGAGCATCGATCACTCGCGGCGGGTCACACCTGCGCATGCGCTGCTCTCCCGGTGGTTGTCGCCAATTGGGCAATGCTCATGGCTCTTCTCCGTCTTATTTAAAGTTTTTTTAAAGTCTGTATTTGTATCTTTATTTGTTTGAAGATAGATAGAAGAGACTTTCTTTTATTAGTCTTTAAATAAAACCAAATCACAATTATGTTAACGTACTCGTAGTATATCCTATCCACACATTTTCTTAAACAATTTTTTACTTTTACGATAGTACTGTAGTGGTACTGTATGACATTGTGGAAATTGCAACTGTTACCTGATGCAAATTTGTTAACGTATATTTTTTAATTTGTGTTTTTTTTTTTTACATGTTGTGGTTGTCTTTTTTGTGTTTATTGTAATGGAAAGTGTCCTGCTATGATAGGGCATTTTCCAATATTTTTGACGCTGTAAGGGAGAAAAGAGCTGGACACTTGCTGAGTTTCTTGCCGGTTCTTCTCAGTACAAGATCTCCCGCCCAGAGTAGACTTACGAACCGTTGGCATAGTGACATTCATAAGAGCTACTTGTAGCCTAAACTGAATAAATGTTTTTGAATTTTGAATTTTGAATTTTCACATTTTTTGTAATTTTTTTATTTATGCAAAAAAAACAATATTTTTATTTTTGTAACAATCCATAACGGGTCATCGCTTGATTCATCTCACTAGATTTTAGCACACATAATCAATCTTTGGTTTTTCTTTGTAATATTCTATTAAATTTTTATACTTGCAGTATCTCAAATTGTAATTGTCCCCTGTTTTAATGCAATCTTGTTAGTGATCAAATAAATAAAAAGACTGTGCAGTCAAACAGCGCCGCTGGCCGGCCGCAGCGCAAACAGCGCGTCCGTCGCCCGCGGCATGGGCGCCGAATATTAACACAAGTTTTAATTAGTTTAAAATTTTGTTTGAAAACGCTATGAATATTAAAAGGGCCTCGGCCGCTTAATTTACTGCTTTCCACCCATTCGGATCAGCTATCACCGAGCCGACGTAATTAAGCCCGAAATACAGAACTAGCGTCGATTTTTTAATATTGGGAAACAACTGGCGCCTTCGGCCGTTTGGGTGATGCCGGCATTTATACGTCAGTGAGCGTTTGCTGTAAAACGGGAAGGCTAATAGTTGGCACACGACAGCCACACGTCACGGCATGAGTTATACGGTTCGATAAAGCCCACAACTCCACACGTGGGCACGTCGAAATGTAGGTAATGCTAATGTAAATAATTATTTTATAGTTTTGTTTTTTTTTGGGTTTCGGGATTTTAATCTATGTATAACGGTACAGATGATGGGTTGATATTTCTAAGCTGCTGGAAATGTAAGTCGCTGTAATTATACACGCTTTTTTGCAACCATAAGTACTTACACGAAAATACAGTAAGTACCTAAATAACTTGTCAAAGTGTTTCTTATATTAAATTTCCATAAGCTCCGTTCAACTTCTAAATCCTAGTCATAAAACGTTATTAACAGTATCTAATACCATTCTACCGGTACAGGTATCTAATTAAAAAACATAGCAAAAAGCTCCATACAAAATAAATTACAACCTATTAGTATTCATCCTGCCAGTCAATATTTTACAAGGAGGACGATAAAGCTGACTCGTTAATGCGCCGACGCCAGTCTAGTTGTGAGAGTAAAAAGCGCGGCTACAATTAGTTCCTTGTTTCCATCTCAATCGAATGGTCCCATTCTCGTTTAATGGGTCGTTGGAAACGAATTCAGTTGTCCCAAAACAATAATAGGAAATATTAGGAGATCGCTTTTTGTTTCCAATATGCAATAAATACGTGTGGCATAGGCGCGCGCGCCGCCTGCGGGGGGTAACATGGCGTCTAATTGTTTGTAATTGCCGGCCGCGCCGCGCTCTCCGGCGCTGCTCGCAGCCTGCTCTCGTGTTTATGGACTGTTTATTGCTTAATATGTTATGATAGCTCGGTTCGGGAAGGCTTTTACAAAAAATAACTATTCGCCGCCCGGTGCAAGGTTTCGTCATCGAGGACTGTGGGAATCTTTAAGTGGTATCAAATAGTCGGTGCGCGTTTGATACCAAACCGTTGGTAGGTACTCGTAAATACTCCGAATTTCATTTTTAATGTCATTAAATCCGTAGGTATATAATACTAAAGACAATTTAGGTAATGGTCTCTTAACTTGTAATCATTGTAGGTTCTTACTTTATTATATTATATGCCAAAGAAACTGGAATATAGTAGATTCTATTAATTTATCTGAGTATCAGAATGTAGAATAAAAATTTCTTTAATTAACTAAGTATATATTTTACAATGATACTAACACAGCTTAACTATGTCGGTTGACATTTAGCGTGAACAAATTATCAATAGGTTGTTTATCTTATGTCAATATTTTAAAACGTCTTTGTGTAATTGGACCTTAAGTTTTAAACGTTACGTTTAACTTATCTGACTGTTTACTGAATAAGAAGAAAAACAATTTTAGACAATAGTATTTTTTAACATCTATCAATGACTACACAGAAAAAACGTGTGTCTTTGATGATTTTGTCTTTGCCGCGGATCCTTGTCTAAAGTTGCTTGTTTTAAGTCCGCCTGTCTAACTACCACCATCATGTCGCCATAACACCAATTTTAGTGTATTGTTTTTTTATTTTTTATTGTTGTATCAATAGTTGAGGATTCCGTTGTAGTGCGCTTCCACCTTCAGCCTTTTCATCACTTAACATCAGGTGAGATGATAGCCAAGTACTGAACCTTAAAGAAAAATTCACAGATTTCGCAGTCCCCGCAAGAATCGGAGCATTGAAAATGAATACATCAATTCACGAAAAAAAAAACAATTTATTTTAAATAACACAATTCCAACTTGAATGCACTTCTCGCCTGCATCCGCATCTTTTCGGTTCGACGATCGGTCAATAATCAAAGAAGCTACATCACTTTTTATATACAGAAATACCCGTTTTTCTACAATATTTACAAGTTAGTATAAAAAAAACCCGATTTTTTTACATTTTCAAAATTCCAAAAAACGTTTCTTAGCCGATTTCCAAAATTAAAAGTTCACACGTGTCTCGATAAATTCCTCAACTCTTGGTACTATTTCCATCTCGATTCTCCCAAAATCCTCGGAGCTATGGCCAAAAATACGTTTTAGGCGATTTGCATCTGATAACCATTTTCAATGGTAAACCAAATAAATCACAGCCCATGCCACAGTATATGCTATACTATCAGCTATGTTATGTTGCGTGAACTAAAAATAATTGACGGTAGCATATTACAAATTAAAAACATTACAGAATAATACCTAAGTATTCTTGTGGCCACGGGACCTGAAAAGGGTTCTATCTTATCTAAATGACAGTATAAAATAATTATGCAAATTAACCGCGAGTAGATCTTTTTTAAATATTTCACACAATATTTCTCCAAGAGCATCATGGGATCCTCAAGGATGAACATTTGTTAGTTAGATATTCTGCCAGCTCATTTTTTTATATCAAAAGGAGGCAAACGATCAGGCAGGTCACCTGATGGAAAGTAATCACCGTCGCCCATGGACACCCGCAAAACCAAAGTAATCGCAGATGCGTTGCCGGCCTTGAGGAAAAAGTTGGATCTTGAGGAGGGAGTAGGAATTGGGAAGGGGGAGGGGTGAGAGATGGGCCTCCGGTACTTTCACTCACCGGACGAAACACAACAGCAATGAGTGCCATTGTTTCACGCCGATATTCTGTGAAAGGGTGGTATTACGCCGGTCGAGCCGGCCCATTTCGTGCTGCAATGCAGCGTGGCTCTACAACTCAGACAGTGTCACTCATTTAGCACCACCCAGGGGTCACGTGTAGGGTCTCAATTCATTAAAACTCAATCAATTAAAACTTATTAATTTTATATCTATTATAAGAAAATGTCCGCGTGAGATCTCTATTCAATGTATACCATATTTTAAACAATAAATAAAAAAAATATATTAATTAAGAATTTAAAAATAAAATTTATAATTTATTTTTGACTCGGACTTCTTGGCGGGAAAGTGAAGAGTCATGACTGCGGTTTTGTTTTTTTTTTCTAAAATTTGTGTTATGTCGAATATTAACGTGAAATAATGGTGGATTATTAACCGTTAAGTGTTCGTGAGTGTGCATGAGACAAAACAGTGCAACGTCTCTTTTCAAAAGGGTTGGGGGTATATCATTTCTCACTTCTCATTTCTATTATCATTCATCATCATCTTAAAGAAAAGAAATATTGTGTATTTATGTATTACTTGTTAGAAAAATTACTTTAACACTGGCTAAATGTGCTAATCGCACGAAGCCATCAACCAAAAGAAAAAAAAAATGACTCATGAAGTCCTCGCGAAGTTTTAGTAAAAGCCCATCACATCCTTATTTAATTTTATTGTCATCATAAAATATCTATCATCAGTATGATAATAACTCGACTAGCAAAGTGGGTACTTTTTGTAAGGGTTTACAAACAAAAGCTTGTAAGAGCTATGGTCTCATAAAAGGTTTAGATGTGTTATAATTAAGAGAGAAACTCTTATAAAGGCATGTTGTAAGTCTATTTAAGCTGTAAGAGCATTAATACTTGTAACATATTCATAAATCGAATGTGAGAAAATCTTATATAATATTAACCAGAACAGTGGTGTTATAAGCGCATTTTATAAGTGCTATTACACTTGATTCATAATTAACACTTCTAAATGCATTTGTAAGTACATTCGGTCTTAGAAGTAACTTTACTAAGTGTTTTGTAGACTGCGACTCTTATATTACTCTTACAGTATTTAAAGTGTGATTTAGGACCGAATAAAGAGTAGTAGCACGTTAACAGTCTTAGTAAGGGACTTGGCTATATGGCAATATGGCCTCATAAATGAGTTTAATTCACTTACCGAGTGCTATATAAGCTTAAATAAGAATACTGGACATTATACTACTCTGATAAAAGATTTGTAAGTCATAGTTGTCGGTAATGGCGATATTTTGATATATTTCACAAACAATTAGATTTATTTAAAATTTTAAGACATATTTTTTTAAAAAGGCCCGTAAAGATTATTAAAATTTCAAAACAATCCAGAAAAACTAAATCGCAAACTATAACCGTATAACACTTATAGCACCATTACTAAGAGGACTTTAAGATTATTAATTTGCTCTTAAATCACACTATTGTAAGTCACTTGTAAGTTTTTTGTTCTTATAGAAGCATCAACAAGAGTTTTGTAAGGTTGAAAATATACTTCTCAAGACCAATATAAGGCAATTGAAAGGATGAATAGGCTTATAAAGTTCGCCCAAATCCACACTTACATCAGCCTTTAAGTACCTATGATATAAAACTGTAAAAAATATGGTCTTGTGAAAGATAAAATTTTGCTAGTTGGGACACTATTAAACACTATTACGCTGTCTTCTTCGGTAAGTTTTAAAACGGTAAAAATAAACTTAGATTTTTTTTGTCGTTTTAGTCTACCTCATAACGATTTGCATCGACTCCGACGTCTGCGATTGCTCGTCCGACCTGTTATCTAGTTGTTTTTAAAGGCAAATCTACATTGTAACTGAACAGCTGGATCGAAATCGGGTTTTTATTGCTGAAGAACGGGTGCGAAATTGCGATTGTTCCGCGGAAGCGTGATGGATGGGCTGTGGACACGAACTCTGCACTCGGCACTCTGCAACTCACCAAAGTTGGACAAGCGTAAGTTATGTTCACGCGCTAAAGGTTCCGGACAAAAAATATATAAATTACATTTTTATAGGTTTATATTTAGTAGTGAGATAACCACTAAAGCTTATCGAGTTTTGAAATGAAATGAAATGATGTAGTGGGTAGATATGTTTTGGTGTGCGCGCAAGTCAAGTTCAGGAAATAATGGTTCCAAATAATTGAAACGGGGATTAACGCAAACTTATTAGTAAAAGGTATCATACCTTCTTTATACCCGAATTCGCAGGCGGTAAGCAACAAGAATAAGGCTTGTATACGTAGGTAATAGGGACACCGTTGGTGTTGTGTGTGGCGGTATAGTTGGCAAATTAATGTGACGGTGGGTGAAGACTGCCGCACAAATGGAGGCGCAACGTCGCGACAGCAGTCAGCCCGTGACCACGACCCGTGACCGTGAATTAGGTATGAAACCTTTTACTAATTAGTTTACGTTAATCCTTAAATTTCAAAAGTGTAATGTTCCGTACAACTTTATACCCGATGTTTCGACCAAGTCACATGTGACTCGATCGAAACATCGGGAATAAAATAGGTATGAAACATTTTACTAATTAGTTTACGTTAATCCCTAAATTTCAAAAGTATAAGGTTCCGTACAACAAAATGTCTCGTCTGCGTCTTTTCAAACGCCATAGAGTTCGTACTTAGGTACTTACAACACATTTTTTTATTTAATCGTGTATCTCCTTGAGAACTAAGTACTATTATTCTATTTAAACAGCCGGTTGCATCAAACTATTTTATCTCGACCGTTCCTGATATAAGTACCACTTCATACAAAAACGTCTTTCTACTTTGTAAACTACGAATTTTGGAAAGTGGAGCAATCAATTTTAGGTGCGTCTTACTACTGTATTTTGTATTTTGCCCGATCACATTTTTATGTAGGTTACTATAGTATGTTGTTGCTATTAGTAGGTATGTTTAACGTATCTCTAGAAATGCAGCCAAATGTCTAATTTCTTCTCGGCCGATAAGATTACATTTTTATTTTTATTTTTAGTTACAAGCAACAAGAGTAAAACACGATCATTAGGAAGTAGGTTGCATTGTCTAAACAACAAAACGGTACTGAATTTTCAATACCTATATACTTACAAGTATAATTTTAAGCTTTTTTACATACCTACCTAGTAGTAGTACTTAGTAGTAGAGAAGATATATTTTACTATAGAAGCTTTTTATAATAACTATATGTAAACAAATCCTTCTTGAATGAATGGTAGGCATCCTTGATCCCAAAGTAGGTAGCACGCGTTAAAATAAACGTAGGTAGGTGTTAGTAGTTCGTTTACCTACTCCTAATACATTCTACTACAACAGTTATAATTTTACTATTAGTACCTACAGTCGGTACTCATTTCGTTTATGAGTACTGGTTGTTGGTTTACGATGACGTCACCACCCCGGCGGCGCCTCGGGCCGCGTGTTACGTCACCACTTGGCCACGCCCAGCCCCACCCGCCCCGCCCC
This sequence comes from Eudonia mercurella, assembly GCA_963082485.1. Classification (NCBI taxonomy): domain Eukaryota; kingdom Metazoa; phylum Arthropoda; class Insecta; order Lepidoptera; family Crambidae; genus Eudonia; species Eudonia mercurella. The sequence goes on along the minus strand of OY720022.1, from coordinate 9,031,576 downwards.
GCCCCGCCCCACCACACTCCTACCCGTCGGTGCCCTAGAACTCAGTGCCCCCTCACATCTTCGATCGCTGCGAGCTATCACAGATTGTGCACTTAAAGGTTCAGTTGGAGAACCGTTGGGGAGGTATCTAGTGTAAGTTTAATATGCCATCAGAGTTTCATAGGTTATAATAACAAAGTTCAATCCTAGTTTTTTTATTACTACTGTGGTCCCCCAGCGGTCGAAATTCGACCGTAATTTTATTAAGGCTGCACGGATTGTATCATAAATAAGCAATGAAAAATTAAAAAAAGATAGAACGTGAGTTTGGATTGGCATTGACAGATGTCGGCCGCATTAATATGTTTTATTTTGTTATATTTTGTTACAATAAATTGCCCAATTTTTTATGCGTTATTTAATTTTTTTATAAAATGCAGCAAATTACATGACTAACTCTGTAATTAATCAAGCTGTGCTATTAGCTTGTTAATTTGAACCCTGATTATTACGGATTAGGCACATATTACATTATCAGCAAGCTCGTGTGGGAATCGAGCTACTGAGCTGAGCCTCCTGAGGCTGGTTGATGTTTTCAATTAATATTTTATCTTGTAACTATATGTTTATAACAGAACAATATGTTCGAGCCTTTTTGTACCTATGTGTCTTCTTGCTGTCTATGATGGAAGTAATTCAATTTTATTATATAAAAAATAAAAGACGATGTAGTAGCGAGTTGGTGTGTTTCTCAATAAATATACGAAGCTTAGTGAGTTGTTTTAGTCCTGGGCACCCAGGAACCAGGGCAAGATTGTCCGGGACATAAAAAATGGGTAGCATTTTATGAATGCAAAATTCAAAATAATATACACATAGATACTTATTACATGTCACACTTATTACATACCTACTACATGATATCACCAAACAAACCTTACATTTATAACAATTCTAATACTTGAATAAAATTGTTATAAATGTATATTACTTGAGTAATAAATAACTAAAAAGCAAATACATTCGTTGATAATATAAAGCTAAAGATAAAATAAAGCTTAGAAAAGTATTTCCTCACGGGGGCTTGCTTTAATGTCGGGTACTTAACTTAGGTAGTACTAAATACTTCAAACGGATTCATTAAAAAAAAATAGAACAAAAAAGTCATTAAAATAAGACACAAGTTGTGTGCTCTACCACTTAAGCCACTTCACCGATACTTTGAGGTGAACCTAAATGCTTATGATGTTGACAAAAGAAGTATGTATTTGTTTTCGTTACTTATGATATTTTATTTTAAAACGTAGGCTACGATATTAACTAGGTATATAATATAGGAACAGTTTAAATAAGCTTACCTACTAGATAAGCTTTTTTATATTATACGTTTAAATCTCTTCTGGAAACATCGAGATCGTTCCTCTATACGTGAAGCGTTTCACTCTCCAACAGATTAACTGTTTAAAATGAATTTAAAAGATACAAAAGGATTTTGCAGCAATATATGGTAGCCGACGGTAAAGGGGAAAACCGTCAACCTCCTGAGGCAGTTTTGATAAATTGTCAAAACTAGAGCTGTTAATTCGTGGAACGCGCATTAATGGGCGCGAGATATCCCGCGACAGCGCGCGGCATTTGCATATAGAGCTGCGGCCGGCGCGGAGTGCGGGCCACAAAATAAAGAGACTGCAGAAAGTCATAACATACAGAGCCGAGACGTGGACACTCACGGTAGGGCTGGTTCACAAATTTATAGTCGCTCAGCGAGCTGTGGAAAGGGCTATGCTCGGAGTTTCTCTGAAGAATCCACTTCGGAATGAGGTGATCCGACAGAGAACGAAAGTAATCGACATATCCCATCGGATCAGCAAGCTGAAGTGGCATTGGGCCGGTCATATTAGCCGCAGAACTGACAACCGTTGGGGTAAACGAGTTCTCGAGTGGAGACCGCGTATCGGCAAACGTAGTGTAGGACGCCCTCAGACTAAGTGGAGCGACGTTCTTCGCAAGGTGGTTGGCAAGAGCTGGATGAGAGTAGCCGCGGATCGAACTCAGTGGCGTGCACTTGTAGAGGCCTATATCCAGCAGTGGAATAGTATAGGCCTTTGGTGATGATGATGATGATGATGATGATGATGATGATGATGAGAAGATAAGCTTCAGACAAATGAGCTCGAGCAACGCACGCATAGACCCTTGCACGGAAACGGATCTCAGAGTGCCTAGTATGAGTTTTGTTTACTATCCGTATTCATTCGATTACGTTTACGAAAACGAAAATTAGTATGGTATTGAAGCAGCGCCTTCTGGCGACACTCGAGAAGAGTTAAGATTTTGCCTTACTAATTCTCGTTTTCGTTAACGTGATCGAGAGTCAAATGAAACTCGCACTTGGCAGCCTTAACAGCTTGGAGCAGTCCGAATGCATCTATTGCGAGTTTAAGTTAAGGTATATTAAGCTTACCTTCTCTGGTCTCCTTATTTAGTGGCAGGGCGGAGTGCGGGGCGCAGAGCGGGGCGCGGTGCGGGGCGGGCATTGTGCTGCGCGCGCCCCGCTGCGCCATTCTCCGCCGCTTTGTCTGCCCAGCCAGCAGCCTCTTCCACAACGCACACCTAAATTATTTGTGTACGTCAGCACACAAATAATTTATTTCCATCGGTTTTTTGTCGGCCAGTTGGTTTTGAATATATCTCCGTCCTTTGACTGTCGATGATCGATGAAAAAACGCTCGGGATATTTTCGATTCCCCTTTTATGAATCAAAGCGCGTCGAAACGAAAACAAATAACACAAAGTATCGCTTATAAAGGTCGGAGACGAGCCGTGATCCTCAGTTTCCGAAGTCGAGTTGTTGGGGCAAATATTTTGAATAAATCGCTCGCGATTTCCGCATGATTTCACCCGATGCCGCCTTAAAAAATGTTCTCCCTCCTGAATACAAACGAGCCAAGAAATCAGAAAACGCCCAAATTGGCCAATGTTATGGAAATTCTGTCGCAAACTGTATCCGATTTGCTCTACAATACGCAAAAATTTACAAATTACAACCGTTTTTAATCACATAGTAACTATTATCCATTTATTCATTGTTCCCAGCTCAAACAATAGCCGAGAGCACCGTGCAAACAGTTTATAACTACTTAATTCCAAGTATCGATCGCGCCCAAATAATTATTCTCGAAATATTTGAATAGCTGAGTGAGCACCAACCCACCGGAGCTAATCTCCCAAATACATTTATCATGTTCAGCCGATAAAAATGCCATTGAGATCAGCCACACACAATGAGGTACAAACTCGTACCTGACGCGAGGCCGAAAGTCAATTATATTCAAATATAAATCGGATTTGCGAAGGTAAGCCTGTTACAATGGCGCAGGCAAGCGCCGGCGGACCTTGCGTCAGCAGCGGTGGTGCTTGGGACAATGCGCTAGTCACCCGATGGATTGCCGCTTTTAGTTTTGGTCTGGTCGTCTAGACTGGAATAGAATAAGTAATACGGATCTGCGTCATGAGTACGTTGAAGCTGCAATAATGACTGCCATATTAACAGCGTCTGTACGGAAGTACATTCAGGAAAATTATGGCTCTTACCAGGTTTTTCTAAAAAGAAAAACCTGGTAATAGGTAAGAGATGAATTCTTTTAGATGGAGCAAATCTTATACCTACACAGTGAAAGCAAATTTTTGGCCAAAAATGCTTCTTTTATGACAACCACATTCTGTTTTACTGTTGATGTATTGGTGAGTCCTTTTTTAAGAATAAATCGTGTTTTGAATAAACGTGATTTTAGACGCCTGTCATGATAGTGTTCCCGCATAAAATTCTGCCTAGACTTACCGCGCCCATATCTCATTCGACCACCGAGCAGCAGTTTTGTCATATCCTTTGCTATTTCTGCCATCCGATGACCGGCCTTTGCGAAAGTTGCTTAACCTCAGCACTCGCAGACCGGGCGCTTTAATCACTGCGCCATCGAGCTCCTCTAGCGTTCGTAATAGTCGATCGGTTTCGAATGAGCGCGGCAGCCGGCCCTGTCACGCCCGCCAAATCATCACAAATGTGTGTCCGGGGCGCTTCGTCCCATTCAGAGGACAATCGACTGGCACCGACACCTTTGTCACTTTTATTCGGGCTCAATGACGGTTGAGAATTGATTATCTGCCGTATTCTATTAAAATGTCGTTTTACAACACTGCGTGGTTGGCGAGCGGATTATCGTTTATGGCCATTTTACATTTTTTCTTATTTCATCTCTTTCAAACTAAATTTTTCTATCTTAAGAGAAGTACAGCGATCTTGACAGTTACTATTAGAAAAAAATTAAAAACAAAAGTTCGTTTAACTGATTTTATGCAACTTTAAACTTTTGATGATAGTGGAATTTGAATCGCATAATTCCAGTTTTAGGCAAATGTTTTTTGTCAAGATCTCTATATGATTTACTCAAGCAAAGAAAGCTTCATTAAAATTTCCCTATTTTATTAAAGAATTGTAACTTAGAAGTGTGTATAGGATACCGAAATGTAAAATGGCTCCTAAACGTTTAACCTACACGGGTGGTATCATATCATTTAACAATTAATTAAATGATAAATAAAATTACAAAATTTATTTGCAAGCCTTCCTCTATGTCGCATATAGACGGTTCTCGGAGCGTTAAGGTAAAGCTCATTTGCATATATAAAACGCAAAAGGCGAGCAAATAAACCCTTCTAAATGACTCGTTAAATACACTCAAACAACATCATAATGCACGGCCGGCCCGGCTCCCGGGCTGAACAAAAAATGTCCATAAAAAGTGTATCAGTCAGCTGAAGTCGCGCCTGTGACAATGCGCTCTGGGGGGATCTATTATGCCCTATTGTCATTGGGCCCTTAAGAAATTTGTTACGAAATTTTGTGATAGGTGGCAACTGTCTTTCTTTAGGGTCCGTGTAAACCGCAGATGACTGAATCGTTACGCCATTACATATGTACGGCGGTGCCGTGGCGGGTGCGATCGTCGCTGCTGGCGAGGGGTTTGGGCGCCCCGCTTTGTCCCTGCGGCCGGCTGCGCGGAGTCAATGCCTAGCCGACCTGTCACAATAGCGCCGATAGCCGTGCGGAGTGGCAAACAGAATTTATGAACTGCCACACTATCGACTACACACCACTGTTTGTGTTTGTATGGAGTCAATGGGGCTTTTCAATACGTCTAGTGGTATTGGTGCTAACCAAACATGTTCCGTGTAAAATACAATATGATAGTTTCTATTATGTAACCTGAACGAAATGATGTAATTTTTATAATCTTTATCTTCTATATATTTAATACGTGAAGCAAAAACTTTGTACATTGTTTGTACCCCTTTGTACGAAAATTGCGCGGACGGAGGAGTATAAAATTTCGCACACTTATAGTTTATATAGAGAAGGAGTGCAGAATGCTAATACTTTTTTAAAATTATGCATAAATAATTCATTATTAATTAAATAAACATTGTTTCATACATTTTCAACTACAAAATGATTTGTTGATTTTGTTGTAATGGAAACTGTCAAAGTGGTACGAAGTCCGCCGCCGGGTCAGCTAGTAAGTACCTATATATACGACATCTTTTGGGCATGGAGGTAGTTGAAGTTAACGGATCAGAAAACAAAGTTCTTTTTATGAATAATCTTAATTTTATGAATATTAAAAAAACAAAAATAAGAAGAAAAAAAAGAAAAAAGTAATAAATAAGAAGTAAAGCAACAAATCGAACAATTATTAACCCCTATAGAAGAATTTATCGCATTTTGTTATCGAATGCGATAAAATTTTCTTACTATTCAGTAAGAATATTTTATCGCATTCGATATCTATCGAAAAAGACATCTACGACAAGGATATCTCTACTTCAGTATGCAATTAGGAATAGCAAATTGCATAATAAGCATTATTCTCTACCGCAGTGTGTTCGTATTAGAGACTGCGAGCGAGGCACGTGTCCCATTGAGTCCCACAGCGCTGCGCATACGCACGACCGAGCGAAAACAGGCAAAAAGCGTGGGACGCACCCGCGGGGAGCTAATAAGATCAAACGGACGGCCCTTGACGCCATTCAAATAAAAAGTTTTTCCTTAAATAAGATTTATTTTTACACCGACTCAATAATTAATTTCGATTAAATATCTTTTTGAACTTATAACATTTTAAACTATAAATTCGGAATTAAAGAGCGATTATGAATTTTTTGGTGCACATGCAAGCGCTGGTGTGGTTAAACTGTAAAGTTTTGATTAATTTGTTAAGCCTATTCATATTAAAGATAAAATTAAAATTTACAAGATTTTTTATCTAGATTGAAGAAATATGAAAGATAAAAAATCACTAAAACCCAATTTTAGTAGTAACCACTACTTATTAATTGCGTGTAAGTACATTCTGTTGGGAATCAAGTGCCGAAACACTAGTCTAGTCCAATAAATCGATTTACAATTAAGTTTGAGTGTATCCGTACCAATTACAAAAAAAAAACACCTCTCACATCTCATGGAAATTTAAAAGTTGTAGTGAATTTCATATTTTATTTACAATTTTTCAAAACTTTTAAATGCAGTTCTTCTATAAAAAAAAATATATAAAAGCAGGGTTCGAAATGTCAGCACATGAGTAAATCAGTACAAACATTAACTATAAATAATGTATAAAATAAACGCGAGTAGATCCGTAAAAGTTGTTTCATTTCAAAATAAAAGTAGGTCATATTTTCGACAAAAATTTTAATATTGTTTTTCATCGTCGATTGCATTACTTACTGTAAGTAGGGAGGTACATTATGAAGTAAGTACGTTGGCTCTATTAGACTTTTATACTCGTATTTGGCTGCATAGATAGTTTGTAAAGTACCTACAAAATATTATGTGTAAGTTTGTTTTACAGTATTGTGACCGGGGTAAATTTATAAGAACTCTAAAATTCTCCGACAGTTCTTAACCAACGCCTGTTACTTACTTGCTACAGACATGGTACCTCCTTGGCCTTAAATGCATAAAAAAATATTGTTGCATCGCCATCAGCATGCCAAACTAACAAAGTTGCTTTGTCCGGTGGTGATGCGGCCTCTCGTGCAAGCCCGTCATTAAATAAACACTGGCTCGCTCCATCATGTCACATTTGCACGTTTCTCGGCCGTCGGTTAATGCCATCATCGCATACTTAATTATTAATGAGCTCACCACCATTCAAGCTGGTAATAACATTATTTATAAAAGCCATTAAAAAACACACACTACCATGCTACTTTTGCAGGTGGAATTCTAAAATTTCGTCTTAAACGGATTTTTTTTGACTCTTTCTTTTGAGACTTTTCTGTCTAGTGAATTTACCCTGCTTAACAATTTTATTATCTTGATACTTTTTGATAATACTACTAGATACAACTCACCAGAGAAATAGCCGAGAAAATACAAAAAAAAAGATTTGATTTAGAAAAAACATGTTTTTGTTTACCTTCTTGTTTACGAAATAACAGAACGGGTTGCGCTATCATTAATGATTAAATTGCCTGTTATTATCTTATAAGTTAACTAGCTTATATTTGCGGCTTTGCTCACTTGGGCTACACGACTTGTGTTTATTCGTAATAAAGGCCAAACTTATTATAAATGGGGATAAGTAAAAAGTGTCTAATACAAAACAACGTAATAAAGATCACTCTGTTTATTTAATTATTGTCCGTTTTGAAACCGCCTGTACAAATTGTCATCCCCTACTTAAGGGATCATTTTCCAAAAATCCTGAAACACTTTACAATTTCTTACCAGGCCAAATACCGAAATTGAAAGAATGACACATTTCCATACAACTTTCCAAGCTCATTTCACCTCTTTAGGGGAGATTTTTCGAAAAATGCTAAAACACGTAATTCTTTATTTTTATTGAAAATCTATAGATCGATTAAATTATTCATTTTGATAGTTATTACTTAAAAAATAACGATTTCTCTCAAAAAAACTTCTTCTCTTTTTTACTCTTTTAAAAGAAAATAAACAAAATTCCTGAGACACGTCATTCTTCATTTCTTATCAAGAGCCAAATACCAATTTTCATGTATTTTACTTAAAAACTGATGGACTTTCATACAAACTTTCTCCCCCTATTTGACCCCCTTAGGGTGTGATTTTCGTAAAATCCTTTCTTAGTGGCTGGTTACGTCACTCAATTAACCTACAGTCCAAATTTCATCTAATTAGCTTCAGCGGTTTAGACTCGGCGATGATGAATCAGTTAGGCCAAGTCATTATATGTATATAGATGGATACCTTAGTAGTATGAAATTTATTTGGTTATCCAACTATAATCCTTAACGGGGTAATGATCTTTATTGTAGTTACTTTAGTTAAATAATTACATTGAATACATATAACTCAGTGTGAATACTATAAAATAAAACTCAAAAACAAACAAACGCTTGCAACATCACAAATGTTAAGACACATGTCGCCAATCCACCTCAGCCCCTAACCCGGCATTGCCACACAAAAGTATAGCGCGGACTACTAATTCCGCTTGCGAATTTACAATTGTAGCATTGTGCCCACGCGCAATACATTTGATTATCGCGTAGGGAGGGTGCGGTGTTTGCACAACGCGACTATTAGATTACCCCACCCACTGAGCGGGGCACATGTCTCCTCAGTTATAAACAAACGCCGCGTAAACTAATTTCTAGTTGTACGCCTACATTGTCGCGTGTAATCTGGTTATGGCTCGCCAATTTGTGGCCACCCTCAAAAATTTATTGAGAGCCCTTTTAAATGCACGACAGCTTAGCGTAAATAACAATGTATGGATCCCAAATTTTGATACTTTTATTGTCTTATTACTAACTAATATGGAAGGTCAAAGTTAAACTCCTGTTATTTTGAAATTCATTTGCATTCTACATTCCGTAATACGAATATGTGTTTTGGCAGCGATAAATTGTAAATTTTTGCGATTGCGACTGTCACTTAAAGATCGGTAATAAGCCTGCGGTATAGAGGTGCTAGTTTGTAAAAACCCATTATATTATAATCACAAAAGCACTAAGCTAGAAAAAAGACAGACGTTGAATTCGACTCACAGTTAAAACACACGTTCAAAAATAACTGTTCTAAAAAACTGACTAGCTATTGGTAAATCCTCGGCATGAAGTTGACTTTCAGTCTGAACTTCGGCGATACCATCGAAATTAAGGCTCAAACAGCGGCCAAAAAACGGGTGTCCTAAATAAGGTTAAGCGATATTTCACGCCGGGACACCTTCTAATTCTGTATAAAGCGCAAGTCCGATCGTGCATGTAGTATTGGTGCCACCTTTGGGCCGGTTCAGCAAAATACCAGCTCGCCGCGCTTAGTTCGATGGAATGCAGAGCCAGAAAAATTATAGGTGACGATAAGCTTTTACAACCCAAGCTTCACAGTCTCGCTCACCGCCGCACAGTTGCCTGCTTATCGGTCTTTTACAGGCTGTACTTCGGAGAGTGTGCTCTTGAGCTGCATGAGCTCATTCCACCTTCCCCATTTTACTAACAGGAATCCAGACGTACGGCTGGCTACCACCCTTATCTGGTTGACATTCCACTTTTACGCACCAAGCGTTTTGCTTCTACATTTATAATGCGTACAGCCAAAGAGTGGAATTCCCTACCGGCATCTGTGTTCCCGAGTGCATATAACCCTAAATTTTGAAAGCCCAAGTGAATAGGCTATTTTCTGGACAAGCTCGTTTCATCGTCGGCTTCTTCTTAGCCCTAGGATGAGGCCAAGAGCAAGCCCATTTTACAATAAAAAAATACGTTGGCAACCTTGCTATTGACAAATGAGTAAAAACAAAGAAGATTTAGGGTATGTTCCGATATACACTGCGAGCACTGTCCAGTGCTCTTACTGGTGAGATATTTGTTCCGTTATGGACTGACAATATATTGCCGCAGTATCCTAAGGAAATATATGACATCATAAATCGTCGCCATTTTTGTACTGTAAGCACTGGCATTTTGGTAGAGTGCTCTCAGTGCTTTGATCACGTGATCAACAGCGTCCAGTAATGACATGGATGACAGCATGGATGACAGTATAGTGGACTGCGTTCCGTTTTAAACAGTAACCAGTATAACTAACTATAAAGGAACAGCTTCGCAGTATACTAATTTGACGTCACACCTTACAGTGCTCGCAGTATATATCGAAACATACCCTTAGACTGACTGACTGACTGATGATTAGTATTCTGTTGGCGTAAAGGGGGTCGGTAAAACATTTTGCCCGTTAAAAGTAAAAGTAGTAACGACAGTTGCCGCATTCGCCCAGCCAATTAAATTCAATAGGAAATACCCTTTTAGTTTGTCGTGTCCTCGTTACTGTGTTGCTAATTAACAATGAATATAATTTTGTATTGTTTTCTAAAGTTTACGCGAACACTACCCATTGAAACGGAACTCTAAATGGAAGACACTCAATTATCATAATAAATCAACTAATCTTTCATTAAAAAAACAAAGCTATTTGAATTCAGTTTTTTTCTGTTTACTACAACAGACGATGTTGATCAATCATATTTTTAGAAATTTAAAGACTTTGACGTTAGTTTGGTCAGCAAAAACAGCTATCTGTAGGCAAATAAAATAGGTAAGTAGGTATACTGCTCCTTTGAATCATAACTATTGGCAAATCCCTTAGCAAACTCCCACCCATTTTTACTTGGTGAGATACTGTTTTACGCATACATCAGGCCCAAAGGTGACCATGGGTCATGTGAGACCCTCCTTCGTCCAGCCACGAAAAGCTGAACTTGAATGTCTACTTTTTTACCTTGCTAAAATGACTTGCACGTACCTACACCGGGGCTAGGGATTATGTGGGACTCTCCTCCTTATCCCTCGTCCAGTAACTACAAGATCGACGAGGAAAGAGGAGATCTATTCAATATTTTTAGTAAAATTGATTCTTTATTTTATCTCCCTGAAATTTATTTTACTTAATGTTTAATTATGATACTGATTGCATTATAGACGGAGCACCGCACATGTTGCGCGTGTGGCGAGCCAATCGCTGACCGTTTCCTGCTGGAGGTGGGCGGCGGCGCCTGGCACACCAGCTGCCTGCGCTGCTGCGTGTGCGCCGTGCAGCTCGACCGCCATCCCTCCTGCTTCCTTCGCGACAGGCAGGTTGTACTGCAAACAGGACTACGCCAAGTGAGTGCTGCGCCTGTGTAACTTTAAAGTCACTGTTCTT
>OY720022.1:8885702-9020152 GCA_963082485.1 Eudonia mercurella | reverse complement strand
AAATAGTAAATACATAATGAAGGTATTACGAGCTTTTCAATAATGTTATTTTAATTGACGTGCATTTTTGTAAATAGTTATGTTAAAATAAAACGCTTTGATTAACGACTTAACGTAAAGATACAATGATGCATCCACTAAACACAGTGTAAGATGAATTGACCATGAACTGAAAGCAGGTTTTACCTGACTGAATCGTAATAAGACAATTTGTGAAGTTTGTTTCATAATGTAGCTAGTACTCTTAGTAGCATTCCTAAATTATTTAAAGTGGACTAAAGTTCAAATCTTTGCCTTATTCATTCAACTGTCCATAAAGTTTAGATTATATAAAATTGGGTATTTTTCTTAAAAGGAGATTTTTTTAATTATTTATATCTAGTTATTTAAACGAGACACAGCTTAATTGTGTTGCAGCGGTAAGTTCGTCGTCATAGATAGTGTCTAGTGTGGCTTTTGTTAACTATCCGTACTCGTTCGATTACGTTTACGAAAACGAAAGTTTGTATAGCTAAATTATATCTCTTCTAGTATGTCGCCAGGAGGCGCTGCATCATACAAATTTTCGTTTTAGTAAACGTTATCGAGTGAATGATAGTAAACAAAACTCACACTTGGCAATCAGAAGGTGTTTAAAAATGGTGACACTCAACCCAGTGATCGTCCCCGGGCTGCTGGTAACAACGCGCGTCGTTAGCGTCATTGTTGCGGCCGTCCGTCCGTCCGTCCGTCGGCGTCGCCCACGGCAGCCTCGACCGTTCAAACAAACCTCCGTATAATATTCCAATGAATCTCAGATTGGACTTGTATCTAAAACAAATAACTTAAATCATGTCGTCGAGTGAATGGACGGGCTGAATGGGTATTAAGCCGCGGGGTGGGAAGGGCCGAGGCAGAGGGGGACGCAGAAAGCAATCAACGAGTGAGGATTTATGGCGGGCGCCCGCGGCGGCGCTGCGCGGGCGCACCCGCGATATTGTCAAGCCCGCGCCGATAACAATCTCCCGACACTTCGCGCTTAAGGGGCGTCACGCTCACTGGATCGACGCACAGGGTTCCTCCACGAACATGTTAGCTCATCATCAGCTCATTTTATGTCTTCACTGCTGAGGCACGAGGCTTCCCTATGGATGCAAACTCCAGATTGAGAACGGGCCAATGCGGATTGGTTATTAACAACACTATGCAAGCCGGGACCAAAGGCGTTATGTGCCTTCCGAAACACGAACGAGCCCAAGATGAAAAACTTTTAGTCCCGATGACTGGCCTTCGCGAAACTTACTGATCTTTAGCATCCGCTGACTGAGCGCGTTGACCACTGCGCCATCGAGCTCCTAACCTCCTCGTTCCACATAACACTGCCTAACAGCCATCCACTGGAAGTAACCCCCTGTCGGCCGGCGGGACCACCTCCGCGCGCATGAATAGTGAACGGCAGCGCGCATTATCTGACGGGGGTACGCAACATCTTCATTACGGCCGAGTGTTGAAACTTGTTGGTCTGTCACTTAGTTAATTATTATGCGAGGGCCGCTGTTAATTGATTCAGCCGGCGACAAAATGTTAATAAGCAGTGATAGCCGGCGGAGTGCGCCGACACAACGCACCGCTCTCAAATGCAAATTGTAACTTGAAACAGTGCTGTGGATAACGGCGATAACGATTGTGGACTAACTAAATTAATACTCGCGCGACACGCGATGCTGCGCTTGAGCGGGGCGTTGGCGTTTGTTTTTTAAATATTGGCATATGGCGTCACGAGTGAAGATGGTTGTACACGCTCAAGCTGATTAAAGGAGGCTCGGCCCGAAGGCCGCGCCGGCGACTGTGTTACGCGATAATGATAGCGGTTAATGGGCATCCGCGGAACTGATTTAATCAATCAAATGTTAAGTGCCGCGGGTGGTGGTAATGAGAAGCAGTTTCAACGCACAGCCGTTTTGAATCGACGCACGCGCAGATTTAGTAGACGCGTGATGCGATACAATAAGTATATCTCATTTAAATATATGTTCCTCCATCAACCCTGGCATACTTGGTCGGTCCAATTGTATGTAGGTATGCCTTAAAAATCTTACCGACTTATTTCGATATGTTTCGACGAATGCACGCAGCCTTGTGTTATCTTGGTTATAATAAATCATCAAATCAGTGGTGGACTCGGCCTCAGTCTGAGGCTAACGAAGCGTGAGGCCATTCATCACCGCCGCCACCCGCCCGGCCTCGTTCGGCCTCCTAGCCTCTACCTTTTTGCGGTGTCATAAGGTTTCGCAAGGATTCGCGCCCACATGGAAAGTGAACATTTACGGAATCGGCGAAGACTTTTCGCTTTGCTTTTGTACAAGTTTCGCTTCTAAATAAATTATATATACATAAGTAACAAAATATTTTTTATTAAAATCGTATAATTGCAAACGGCATGTAAATAATAATGCATACTTTATAACGGTTGCAAAAAGAAAAGTAATTCGCGCGGTTCGACCTCGTACCTCATCTTTATGCATCCCCTTTTTTATGTAATAAGTAAACGTCTCGGAATGTCATTGAAAGCAAGCTGCACAAACAACTTCGCCGGCCGCCGCCGCCGCCGCCGCCGCTCATAAATTCCGGGCGGGAGGCTCCAGCGCTGCCCCGGATGTGTCGTAGACCCGCCGACAAAGACCAAGCCCCGTTCCACTACAAACTACAAGTACTACAACACGTGAAACGCTACTGATATCTATTTATTGCCTGCCAGCGATGCGAGTTAACATTTCATGTGCGAACGTCTCCCCACTGCACTCGTTGCAGCGCTACTGCGAATTAAAACTGTTAAATGTAATTTATAGCTAATGGTTTCGTGTTCATAAATTACTATTAGTAAAGCTCCGGGTTACGAACGTATTTAGCCTTAAGTTATAAAGTACTAGCTCTCATAATGGCTATGTTAATCAAAGACGATATTTCAACCTGTTGTTTTAATTACAATCTAAAAGTTCAATTAAGTCGATCCGTTGAATAAAATTAATTTTGAGCATTCCTATAGATCTAAACTAAACGGTTCCAGTGACGGGTTGGAAATTATGTCTTCCATTAATAACAATAATTGTATTTATTGTGTTTGTGTTGTTGTTAATATTGGTTATGTGAAATTTTGTTGTTACTTACTAGCGTTCAGCCTATATAGCTTCAATTCAATCAAAAAATATCGTGTTGATACAGTCACAGATTCAAATTCATCGATTCACAGTAAGTGGTTAAAAATTTTATAATGTATTTAATAAAAAGCCGAAGTTTAAGTTACTTAATTAAACTACTTATATATTTCTGATTTAAAAAAGACTTGAAAACTTATATTTAACTTAAAAGTAAAGAATTTTCCACCATTTGCTATTCTCCAATCAAACCGATGCTGACAGTAAATACAATAACAAAGTTTCTCCACCCAATCTTAACAGCACCGAACCGCTGCTGTTAATCTCGGCAGCGCGTTTACGTGTGATTCCGCGTTACCCAGGAGTTTCGGGGCGAAGTGCTCCAAGTGCTGCCGCGGCATCTCCTCCTCGGACTGGGTGCGCAAGGCGCGCGAGCAGGTCTACCACCTGGCGTGCTTCGCGTGCGACGCGTGCGGCCGCCAGCTGTCGACGGGCGAGCAGTTCGCGCTGCACGAAGACCGCGTGCTGTGCAAGCCTCACTACCTGGAGACCCTCGACGGCGGCTCCATATCTTCTGATGGTGATTTGTTTTCTATTAAGTATATTTTTTCCGCTCGGGTAATTGGGGTTCTACCATGTGCTCTTTGGGCAGTATTATTGTTGTTTTACAAACGAGACGCGTGTATGTATATTATAATACGCCGCTACATATGAATATTTGCGATACTTTTAACTATCAGGGGAGCGTTGCCGACCTCGAAGGTCCAGTTCTAATGCTTTTACGAGTATGCTCTTTGATTTCATTGGGTCACCTGCCTTGTAACTTTAACGAATGTTTCACAATACAGAAAAGCAAATCTGTGCTGCTTGGTGCAGAAATAGGTATTAGATTGGTCGTTTTTCAGAGAGATTCTATGAGCTGATAACCATATGACCACTAAACTTAAGTTCTATTTTATTTAAGATTCTATCACTTGTGGCAATTCACACTTCTAAAACAGCTACAAAAGCTAATACCGAAAGCAATAATAGTCGTAATCAGTCTTCCAACTGTTATGAACAGATGGCTGTGACTCGGAGGGCTACCACAAGAGCAAGGCGAAGCGCGTGCGCACCACTTTCACAGAGGAGCAGCTACAGGTTCTGCAGGCAAACTTCCAGCTGGACTCGAACCCCGACGGGCAGGACCTGGAGCGCATCGCCCAGGTCACCGGCCTCAGCAAGCGGGTCACGCAGGTCTGGTTCCAGAACAGCCGCGCGCGACAGAAGAAACACCAGCACACCGGCAAGGGGAAGCAGAACCAACGTCAGTATATCATGTTACCTCGTTGCTATGGCATCTTCGGTTTGGAAGCTTGAAAGCGTCTTTGTAAGGCCGCGTATATGTCGTACAGTCACTAACATTAACTGGTATACACTTTTAAGTAGATTTGACTCTTATTCCATTATTTTAAGAGTTACATTGTATATTTAATTGTTTTAAGAGTTACTAATGTAGCTATTTTTGAATCATTTCATTTAAGATGCTTCAAGAATAGCTGCAGCACTGAAACTACCATTGTACGGGCGTCCTAACAAAGGCGATGTTCAAGTATCTTGTCACATTGAAACAGCGTTTTCGTTAAGTAAAGCTCAAACGAAAACACAAAGTGACAATGGACGAGATACTAAAGTAACGCGTCTCTACTTTATTCCAAATTACGTATTAATTAATTATTGCTTGACAATCTGGTTAAATGTTTTAATTTCGTTCGACATAGTATTTTAGTTTTTGCAGCTGGCGTTGCTAGCGCATTTGCTATTGCGAATTGTGTTTTTTTGCAACTTTTTAGTTTTTTTCTCTTATGTGTGTTACTGTCTGTGTTAAACGTGTGTCGGCTGTTGTCCACAGTGATATCCCGGGAAACGGACCCGGTGGGGTTTGGCCGGCCCATCAACCTCCACCTCACCTACTCCTTCCAGAACAAGCCACCTTTTGTCCCAATAGGTAATAAACACTTAAGTTCAATGCCCTTTGAGCCTTTAGACCAAATTGTTATGACGTCAATCGCTTTAGATCACCTTTAAAAGATAAACAGTTAATAGTCTAGTACGAGAAAAGGTTTGCCCTTCAATTCACCTGATGGTGGTGTAGTGACGATTAGGCTGCAGATTATAGCACAATATACTCGGAATCCAGAACTATGAAGGGCTAAAACTAGGTAAAGTATACAAAATCGGTTTAAAATAAATTAGGTGAAAAATACAGTTTGACTATATTAACCTCCTGACCGCCCTCGTACTACTCATAGTACATCAAACATAATAATAATTGACTGTTATTAGTCTGTATTGCGGTGAAAATGGCTTAGAGAGACATCTACCTTTTGCCCGCCGAACAAACTAAAAAAAACTTAAACTTTTTTCTTAAATAATAGAGTCTTTATTTACAATATATCAACATTTAACGGTGAATTAAAAAAAAAGTACCTGGAATAGTCAGATGGTAGTCATTATAATCTGTTTTTGTTCTAGTTTAGTCAGCAAATACCAAATGCAAATATTAATGTCATGTGCGCTTGCACTTCAGACTACAATAAACTGTCAAATTTCCTTAATAGGCTTAAAACTTTATATATTTGGCACATGGTTGAACGATTATTTACATATTAAAATGTTACGCAAATAATTGTTGCGAGCAAATTGCAAATTGAAAAAAGACAAAGTGTTGAAAAAAATCCACGAGCGAGATTCGAACCCGCACCCTATGACATGCCGGGTCAGATGCACTACCAACTATGCTATCGTGGCTCAATCCAACTCGCCGAAATTAATCAACACTATCTACTCTTACTCTGTAAGCCAAAGGAGCCCTATTCAATGTCGACAACTTCTTTCGCTTTCGATCGCTTTGAAGAGGCGTCATCTTGTCATTTCGAAAGCATTATGAAAGCAATATCGAAAGCTATAGGCTATAGCTTTCGATATTATTCGAAATTATATTTCGATATTATATTAGGAAGCGAGGCGAGGGCCTCGCCTTCAAAGCGATCGAAAGCGAGAGAGTTAGGCGGTTGGGGGACTATTAAGAACTTTTATTGATTAACTGATTCTCAACACTTTATCTTTTTACAATTTGTAATATGGTTGACCGTTTAATGATAGGTTAAAATGCAGGCGTCTGTGTCTACCTATGTTTAGAAATGGTATCTGCTAAAACTCTGAATTAAAGCTATATTTAAACCTGCTGCCTTTCGTGACATCGCTTTATCTTACAGTCGTCGTCGTAATGTTTCAGATGGGACTTCGTTCACGGATTCTTCCATGGATGAGCTATCTGAAGACTCGTCAGTGCACTGCATGCAGAGTGAAGTCTAACTCCAGGCACTGCAACTGCTCCAAGGACTAGTGCCCGATATCCTATTAAAATCAAGTATGGTGCCAAAAATAAACGGATTTTAAAAATACTTTACTTTGACGAGAATACATTCGATAGTCCATAATATCATCTAAAACGTATCGGGGTGTTGCTGCATCGACAACCATATTCTGAATTTAAGCATTACAATTTCCAGATGTTTATATTCCTGTGTACGTCGGTGACAAATCTATGACAATCAAAATGAGTGATTTGAAAACAAATATAATTATAATTCTATTGACATTGTGGTGGGATGTGACTTAAATCCGTTTTCACCAACGACTCCAGTGTTAAGTTACTCCTAAGCTAAACGTAAACGTTAAAAGAGGTAATAATATGACGGATGGTTGCCATATGAAAAACCGTCTTAAGAGATTTTTCATCTGGCAACCTCCTTAGTGGTTACCTAAGATTTAGGCGACGTCAGTGAAAACAGGCATGAGTCTCTCTCGAAATAAAAAAAACTTTTTGATTGCTGTATTAACTTTAAAATATTCCTATAACCAGCTGTTTGTCCCAAGCTGACTTATCTATCGTTCCTAGCTGACGTCTTCGCTGCCCCAATTTCTTACATATCCAGTGATACTTAAGTTTTATTTATTGTGTAATGTTGTATCGCTGCTAGCTGACCCATTTGTACTTTGATATCATTATGTTGAACATTTTGTAAATAATTATAAATAAGTAAAAGATACATAGTCATATCTAGATAATTCAACTTAATGGTTTTCAAATACTTGTTACTTCGATATTGCTTCGCACAAATTGTTATTAAGAGTAAATTGGGTTATTTTAAAAGAAGCACTAAATTATAAATCGCCATAAAAAATATTGATTAAACGAAGCTACCTTATATAAAAAAATGATTATTGTGTAAAGAAAATATAGGTAGACCCTGGTCTAGAGATACTCTAGAAATAAAAATGTAATATATTAATAATTAGCAATTATAGTCTAAAGTTTCTAATATATACACATGGTTATAACTTTTGTATACATATTGTTTTCTAAAGTTTACGCGAACACTACACATTTAAATGAAACAACTTTTACGGATCTACTCGCGTTTATTTTACTATACTATTTTACTACTTTGCAGGGTCCCTGTGACCACGGACCCTGCAAAGGATTCGAAACGTCAGGATAAACATTAAATAATATATAGTAAAATAAACGCGAGTAGATCCGTAAAAGTTGTTTCATTTAAATTTTGTATACATTCTTATATTTATTGTAAAAAGTAGCATTTATTAATTTATTTCTATCAACTGTGATACGTTCGCCGCCAACAGTTTTAACTTTCTTTGCCCTGAACACAGTGGCAAGTGCGAGTTTAATTCACCTTTCGACACAAAATAAGGTGACCCGCAGAAAAGTAAGCTTCATACAAATGCGCTTGAGCAACGCACAAATATCCTCTCACCTCTCACTGACACGGAATCTCGCAAGGGACTGCGCTCGGGCAGTTCCGAGTTGTTCTAAGATTCGCGTCCGTGAGACTATGGGTCCTACAAATAAACAAAGAATAATAGACCAGGTCGATAATTTTTAAAACCAAACAAAATCATAGTAGCATGAAACCCATTGGAAATGGAAGAGAATGTAACAAAAATGAAAGGAAAATCTTTACGGGCGATCTGAGGTCGGGAAGTGGAAGGGGTGGGGGGTTTAAGGGTAAAAAACGGTTTATCTCGATTTCCGCCAAAACTACAAGTTCTATGGAAAAAAGTTAAATGGCAAAGTTGTAGGTAAACTTTTGTATTTACACTTTTTTTACATAACCTCAAAATTTATGTGAAAAATTCAAATGACCAAATTTTTGGTTTTTAATTTTTATCTTTTACAAAAAAATATTTTTTTACGAAATTTGCTTAAAACTTACCTTTTTATGTCCTAAACACACTGTATCTTTTTTGATTCAAAATATTTATTTTTTTGACATTTTTTGACTTAATATCGAAAAAGCCACACGTGTCAAAATATCTGCTTTTTTTTAAAAATCGGTGGGCTTTTTATTCGTTGAAATCTCTACTTTCTGATGGTGTAAAACAATATATACATTACTGTAATAAATGTTCTCAGAAAACGCAAAGAAACAAAAGTTATCTATATTAATATTATAAAGCAGAAGTGTTTTTGTTTGTTTGGTTGAATGCGCTAATCTCAGGAACTACTGGTTCGAATTGAAAAATTATTTTTGTGTTAAATAGTTCATTTATTGAGGAAAGCTTTAGGCTTTATTACATCACTCTATGACTAATAGGAGTGGAGCAGCAATGAAAAATGTTGCAATATTTAATAAGGTTGGAACCTCAGATCGCCCGTGAATTATTTTTCCTTTCATTTTTGTTATATTCTCTTCCATTTCCAATGGGTTTCATCCTACTATGATTTTATTTCTCTTTTTACCATTTTCAAAGGTTTCGGATAGTTATTCCGTGTTTTGTCTGTTTTAATTTGAAATGACGTTTACATGACAGGAACAAAACACGGAATAACTATTCAGACCTTTTTTTTACGGCTTTGCACAAGCATTTAGCCAATGAAAAAGTGAATTTTTTTAGTAACACGTAAATAAACAATATTTCTTTCCTGTATGATGATGATGAATGATAATAGAAATGAGAAGTGATAAATAAAAAAAACAGGTCGATAATTTTTGAAACCAAACATAATCATAGTAGGATGAAACCCATTGGAAATGGAAGAGAATATAACAAAAATGAAAGGAACCCCTCGAGTATCTCAGTAAAGATATGGGGCTTTACTAAGTCCTCGGGTGGACTTCTTGAGAGAATTTAAAAAGTGACGTTGCATTGTTTTGTTTCATTTGCCAACACTTATGCACACTCACGAACCTTTACGGTTAATAATCCGCCATTACTTCACACATAACTTTATTTTGGAAACATTTTATTAGAACTCGCACTTGGCACTTAGGTTGGTGTCACGTATTTAGTGTGAAGTGACATTAAGGGTGTGTATTATAATGAAGGCTAATTTTTTTATTCAATTACATTTTATTCTAGAAACTGACGTGCCAACAAATTGTGACAAAAAACTAAATGAAACTTAGAAACGTGTGAAATTTGAAATTTGAAATTTTGTGAGCTTTCGTGGGGTTGCCGTTTAACATTAAGTCAATTAATAGTTGAAGTGAGTTGGCTGTATAGACGAAGAGGAAAACCCCATGAAATACAAATCACATATTATGAAAGATTGCAATAACTAGTTCTACATTTATAAAAACATTTAGGTATTTACTCTAAATAAAATAAAACTGCTTCGTCTACAAAGCTGCAGTAATTAGTAATATAATGTAAGTACAGTCAATTTCAGTAATATATAATATGTCACCCTCAACCACCCTCTTTGGTCTAAACTAGTTTTGACTGTTTATTTATTTATTCGATGGCTTTATGGCGTTTGTTGAAGCGAGCCGATCAATATAGACTGTTATATATAGTATGTTATGGTATGTTAGATATCATACTTACGCAAAATAATTACTAAAATGAATCAATGTTATCAACTTTTTAGAGACAAGCTCTTTTGATTGAAACGAGTTGAATGATACTCGTGATGTACTCGTGTTACAATTAGCGCCACCTTGCAAAAGTTTATGTCTATATAGACACTGACACAGTGTCGATTCTACTTTACTTTTCCTTACTAGGTCAAAACCAGTTTTGACTTAAATTAGGTTTTGATTTCAACGGCTCCTGTTTCAAAGATAATGTTACTAAAGTGTCAATGTGTATATGTATATTTTTCCAATTGACTGTATATAGGTAAGACGAATATCTTATGATTTTTGTACTTAAATTGAAAATATTTGTTGTAAGTATGTACTGTGTCCGCAATCTTAACTGTAGTTTTGTCAATTAGATACTTCGCTAGTTGACTGAGTTCATAGAGTTATATAAGTTCTCGCTCGGTGTTGTAAATAAATTTTGTTGTATTAAAATTTGTATATTTCTGCAGGCTCTATTTATGTTTTAGATTAATTGACATAGTTTGTCATCTCGTCAATCTTATTTACGCTAAACGAGTACTAGGTACTTTTATTCTGTACAAATTATTAAATATATTATGTTGATAAAAAAATACACGCTGTTTGAATTCAAAATTTTATTGTAATAATTTATCGCATATATTTTATTACATTTACATAACTTATTAATCTTATAGGTATTACTTAAAACAAAGAGTAAATTAAAAGATGATTAATCATATAGGTATTATACAATAGCATCAATAAAATAAAATTAAAAAATACTTATAAAATAACTAGCGACCATCCGAGACCATGTAATTTTTGGTGAGTGCTTGCTGATTCCCTTGGGCCGCATTTTTAGCATCACCGAACTTTTTTAGGGGACTGTGGCGAGGAACATTAGGAGTACCTCAATCCGTGTAAAACGAAACACTGTCAGAGAGAATAGTGCGTGCCCCCGTTCCTTACTATTTTCTCCGAGGGGTTCGGATCGTATCGGGGCGGGGAGCGGAACAACCCGAGGGCACCTCTAAGGCTAAACCTCGGCTCGGGTTATACCGAGTGGTGGGGGTAGGGAGAACCGCACGAGGTCTGGACCTGGGGGTCGACCGCCTAACACTCTCGCTTTCGATCGCTTTGAAGGCGAGGCGAGGAGGAGGCGTCATCTTGTCATATCGAAAGCAATATCGAAATCTATAGGCTATAGTTTTCTTTTTTGTTCGATATTATATTAGAAAGCGGGGCGAGGGCCTCGCCTTCAAAGCGATCGAAAGCGAGAGTGTTACGCGGTTGGTGGGCTGGTTGGTATAGAGCGCGTCTGAACCGGGTTGTCGTAACCTTATTCTACGAGTAGGTACGGTGTCTTAGGCCTTCAAACTCGCACTCGCTGCACAGTAGGTGCATGTTTAGTGTATCATGTGATTGTAGTGGCATTATGAGGATCGGACCACAGAAGAGAGATTAAGTTGGGCGGGGAAGAATTTGTCTGTCAGAGGAAATAACCGCGTAGGTAATGGTCATGAGTTAGTTAAAAATCCCATTTTGTGGATTCGTTTACCATACTAGAAACCAAAATTCAAGTTTATAGAGCTTATTGGTAGTTTCTGAAATTTTGTGATATTAGTCAGTCAGTAAAATGTTTTCTTCAAGGAAGATCGCTTGTCACGGATTCTGATACTAAAAATTACTTATTACACATTACAAACTAATAACTATTTATACAAAGTAGGTAAATAGGTGCTAAAGTACGTTCAATGACAATCTGATCCAATGTAAAAACACTGTCGCTCCATCAAAACCAATGATAATTATGTACCTAAGTAAATAAGGATCATAAAGTATTTACTTCGAAAAAAACCGAGTGCCTAGGGCATTTGTTTACTATTCGACCGAGTCAAAGTAAACTACAATTCGTAAGGCATAGAAACAGTGCCATCTAGCGACAAATATTTCACCACAATAATTGTGGTATCTGGTTTTATTATTGGTCGAATATTGGGATGGTAGTAGTGCCACCTAGCGATGAAGTTGTGAAATATTTGTCGCTGATGGCACTGTTTATGCCTTACGATTACTCTTTTGTGGTCTCATTTCAACCTTTGTTGTTACAACCTTTTTTACTTTAACCATATTCGTTATGCATTTTTGTTCGAGATCATCAATCTAGTACAATTATTTATGGAAGATTAATAGTCGAACTCGCGCCAGGCACTCTGCACCTTCCGACAGATTTTAGGTACTGATGTGTGAGATTATAGAAATTATAACTAGAAAGTAAATAATCTAAAAACAAGGCACTATTCTCCTCGGTAACAGATCGGCATTTCACTTATAATGTGTTAATTATTATTGTTTCTATGAAACAACTGAACAACGCAGCGCCTAGGTATTTCTCGTTTCGCTTAGTGACCACTACTCGCAACAAATTACTCGAAACTCGGTCTCTGCGCACTACAAAGAAGGTAGCTCTGTGTTTTTTTTGGAGAGATCTTGCTGATCTCTTCAGACTTCCTTTTCAGGGTCATCGGATGTATGTAGGCCTGTATACATTATGAATACTCGTATGAAGACTCGTTTCA
This sequence comes from Eudonia mercurella, assembly GCA_963082485.1. Classification (NCBI taxonomy): domain Eukaryota; kingdom Metazoa; phylum Arthropoda; class Insecta; order Lepidoptera; family Crambidae; genus Eudonia; species Eudonia mercurella. The sequence continues at coordinate 9,007,543 of OY720022.1, read as the reverse complement.
GTATAGTTTCAGAAGAAACTACTTCCAGACGGCTTCGTTCCACCGTTGCGTTGCCATAGGACGCTGGCCGCTTTATTATCGTATGTATTCACGGTGTAAGGCATGAGACTACTATGTGTTGCAGTGACCGTCTAAACTTTCCTAATGCAGTCATAGTATGCTACGCTGTGGTAGCTGGTGGTTTACCAAAAGCTTTTAAAGCAGTGTTGTTGCAGTTGTAAAGACAAGACGCATGTATCGGTGGGTATACACGCGGCCCTTTTTGTAAACTGCAATAGCATTGCAAAATACTGCTTTAGGTACTCATGGTAGGGTACCTGAAGTATACGGTTTCTTTAGTAAAAATAATAATAATGACATTATCTTGCCTTGAGGCAGTGCCGTTCCAGTGCCAAGGCAGTATGCTTATCCTAGTTAAAGTCCTATATCTTGTCCATGGCGTGGAGTAGGAGGTCCATCTCCTGATGCACCTCTCGCAGCAGGTCCTTCATCTGCCGCGATGAGTCCAGGAGATCGATGCTCTGCGTGTAGGGGTTGTACCGCACGCCGAAGTCGCGGGGTATCGTTTGGGCGAATTTTCTAGAAAATATTTAGGTAGGTTAAACTATGAAATGCAAAAGTTAAGGTAGATAAGTTGTTGTACTGACCCAAAGGCTTCCATGATTGAAATCAAGTCATCAGCTACTAACTATTTGTGGGTTGGTAAATGCGTGTTGGTGACCACAAAGGCGGGTTATACATCGAAAAAATCGAAACACACAACATAATAAAGAGGGATATTTTATAACAATGATTGGTAAGTAATTGTGTTTTTTTCTTGATAACCATTCCCGTTTTTAGAAACTTGTTTTCGAATAAGAAGTGTGTAAAGATTATTAATCAACAGGTACTTACATCATTTTATCTTTGGCGTCTTCAAAACTGTTGGCGACGAAATAAACCGGCTGGTACTCTGTGATGGGGTACTTGGTGAGGCCAGTCACCTCCGGCTCGAACGACTGAAGCTGCGGCTTGTCCGATAGACAGTACTGCAGCTCCCCGAAAGACGAGAGAAGACCGGCGCCAAAGGCTTTCAGGCTGCCTTCTTGTCGGCACAGGCCAAACTCCACGGTGAACCAAAAGCACTGGAAATTATAAAAGTTGTTTCAATGGTTGGCTTTTCACTAAATTATATGTGTATGCAAGATGAGCAATGGAAGTAGTGGTGCTTTTTTTTTTTTTTTTATACGTAGCACGGCAAATGACTCCAATTCACCTGATGTTAAGTAAATATGGAATCCAGATGCGACGATAACTGGTGCAGCGTGAGAACAGCGCAGCGTCAGTTATCCTCACTTTGCCGGCCCACAAGGTGCCTCTTCACGCCTCGTTTGAAGGACCCCATATCATAGGAAGGAGGGAAAACGTGTGCTGGCAAACTATTCCATGTTTTGGAGGTGCGACAAAAAAACGAGTCACCAAATTTCTTAGTGCGCGATGGAATATTAGAGACAGTGAAGCGGTGACTCCGGAGAGCAGCACGTGTACTCCTATGGAAGAAGGGAGAAGGTGGGATGAGGTCAAAGAGTTCTTCAGAGCACTCGCCATGGTATAAGCGGTAAAACACGCTGAGTGACGCAATATCTCTTCGCAATTGCAGAGTTTCAAGAGTATTTGTGACGTCTGCGTTGCCGATAATGCGTACAGCGCGACGCTGCAATCTGTCCAAAGCATCGAGAAGGTACTTTGCGGAACCGTCCCAGATGTGCGAGCAATACTCCACGCAAGACCGTACCTGTGTCTTGTACAAAAGGCACAACTGGTCAGGCGTAAAGAATCGCCGCACCCTGTTCAGAATACCGAGTTTTCGCGAGGCTGTTTTGATCACGGCTTCGATGTAGTCTTTTTGGTTCAGATCGCAGCGAATCGTCATACCGAGCATGTTGATACTGCTCTGCAGGCTTAGAGATGTACCCTGAAGAGTTGGAAGGGGAAGGAATGGTGACTTTTTTGCCGTGAACGCACACACCTGTGTTTTCTTGGCATTGAACTCAACAAGATTATTGGAGCCTAAACAAGCGATCACTCTTCTCGCATGGTTCATATTGTATAGATACATCCGTATTTTCCATTTGCTTTGTGTGATAAGACACAATGTGAACTCATAAACGGGTTTCTGTGGTTTTCTTTGTCACGGACCAACTGCTTCTCGTTTTTCTATAATGTATTCGAAAGGTGATCCAGTGGCCTTACTTTGAGCATTTAAGCAGTAGGTATTATTGCAGTTGCAAGTTTTTTCTCATTCGTGTCACGATTCTGCGTCTCGTTTCCGCAATTGTAATAACATTGCAATAATACAGATTTAAAAGCTCATAGCAAGACCTCCGGTTTCGTTAGTATTTTATATTTCTTCAAAGTAGTAACTAACCGTGGCAAGCTTTTCTATGCAGTCGTCAGGAGCTCCAAGAGAGGCGAGCCCAATCTCCTGAGAGAACTGTGCGAAGGCTGGATCTGCGAAGAGCGGTGCGTGCCCCAGCAGCTCGTGGCACACGTCTGGCTCCGGCGTGTACAATGGTCGTGAGTGGTGTCTGATGTACTGCGTGCTGTGAAACACGCGGAACGCTAGCCCGGCCAAGAAGTCACGCGATGACAGCAGACCCGCTACCGGCCGCAAAGTGAAGCCCGTACAATCTGATAACAAACAACTACTGTTAGCAATCTCACCTTAAAGACAAGAAAATGCAGATTCAAAATGGATATTGGCTATGTCTGGTAGATCTACTTATACTGAAAAGATTTGGAAACAGCACGCGGTTTGTGCAATGCTGGCAACGCTTTAAACTGCGAATAAAATTATATTACCTACAAGAAAAGACAAGTAAAGGCAAGTCTCGTCCAGTATATTAAGACTCAAGAAGGAAAATATAGATTACAAAAAAACAAAAAATAAAACGAACAGAGCTAAAAGATGTCTAAAGGACCTCCATCCGAAGGCCAGGCTAAATCAATCATCAAAAAGTTTCTTGACACTTATTTTAAACCAAAATACTACAACGTCTGCGTAAGGCATACCTTTAAGGAAGTTGGACACGTCTTCTAGCTGAGGAATATTGTCTTCCTTGTAGCCGCAGTTCTCAATGAGCAGTGGGAACACGTGGTTGTGCTCTTTGCAGGCATGCGTTGGGTAGAGGTTGGTGAGTTTCCTGAACACCACGCCCCATGTGGCCACCTCCTCCTTGGTGTACTCCACGTGCGGCAGCGGCTGTCCGTGCTTGTAGTTGTACGCGATGTCGGCGAAGTACTTGCGGCGCGCGCGGTACTTGGGGTCGGTGAAGCCGGGATGATCGGAGTCCAGCTCCGCGCCGTACGACAGGATCTGGTTGGCAAACCGGTCTAAGTCGCGGATGCGTCGAGGGAACCATGGCACGGCGGCTATAAATTTAAAGGACTTCATTATAGCTTAAACATAACAAAAACAAAATCAAACAAGATCAAACAAAATCAGTAACGTGATTGTTTGCTTTCCCTGTACCCAATATTATTTGGGTTCGGCGCAGCATGTTTTCTTTTTACATTGTCTTAGATCAGCCGTCATCTCAACATTTACTCCTTTCTTTGCCATATCATATTTAACACAGTCTATCATCATCGGCCTATCTTAGTCCACTGCTGGACATAGGCCTCCCCTAATGAGCGCCATAGCGCCCTGTCCTCAGCTTGACGCATCCAGCATCTGCCTGCAGTCTTTCGCAGGTCATCATCCCACCTGGCCGCAGGTCGTCCTACACTACGTTTACCGAGTCGTGGTCTCCACTCAAGAACACGTTTACCCCAGCGGTTGTCGGTTCTTCGCCAGATATGGCCGGCCCACTGCCACTTCAACTTGCTAATTCTTAGAGCTATGTCGATGACTTTGGTTCTCTGTCGGATGTATTCGTTACGAATCCTATCCTTCAAGAAACTCCGAGCATAGCTCTTTCCATGGCTCGCTGAGCGACTTTAAACTGGTGGACCAGCCCTACAGTGAGTGTCCACGTCTCAGCTCCGTAGGTCATGACTGGTAGGACGCACTGATTGAAAACTTTCGTTTTCAAGCATTGCGGTATGGATGACGAAAAGACTCGGCGTAGTTTTCCAAACGCTGCCCAGCCCAGCTGGATCCTCCTCTTGGCCTCCCTCTCAAAATTGTTTTTACCTAATTGCAGAATCTGCCCGAGGTAGGTGTATTCAGAAACGATTTCAAGAAGGTGACCATGTACGACGACCGGTATTGGATCAATGTGGCCATTGATCATGACTTTGGTTTTATCCAAATTCATGGCAAGACCGATGCGTCGCGAGGCTGAAGCTAGGCCGTCCAGCATCTGGTTCAGCTCCTCTAGCGACTCCGCCATTAAAACTATGTCATCAGCGAATCGCAGGTGTGAGATGTTGTCACCGTTTATGTTAATGCCCTTTCCTTTCCAGTCCAGCGTCTTAAACATATCTTCCAACGCGCTTGTGAACAGTTTCGGGGATATGACATCCCCCTGTCTCACTCCTCTGCGCAATTGGATGGGTTTGGACTGCTGGCCCTGTACTTGGACACTCATGGTGGCGGATTCGTAAAGACATCTCAACACCTCGATATAACGATAGTCCACTTGGCATCGCTGTAAGGATTCCAGAACAGCCCAGGTTTCGACAGAGTCAAAGGCCTTCTCATAGTCCACGAAAGCCAGACACAGGGGCTGATTATACTCTTCAGACTTCTGTATAATCTGCCTCACTGTGTGAATGTGGTCTATGGTGCCATATCCTCCGCGAAACCCGGCCTGTTCCGGTGGCTGGAACTCGTCGAGTCTCCTGGCGAGACGATTCGTGACCACTCGTGAGAAAAGCTTATAGACATGGCTCAGGAGCGAGATGGGTCTGTAATTTTTGAGAAGAGTTTTATCTCCTTTCTTAAAAAACAGCACCACCAAGCCTCCGCTCCACGCCTTTGGAGTTCTCCCACTGTGAAGGACGGCGTTAAAGAGTTTTTGCAATTCCTGTATAACAGGGGCTCCTCCAGCTTTCAGAAGCTCTGATGTAATTCCGTCCTCACCGGGGGCTTTTCCATTTTTAAGCTGTCTCAGAGCTATCACGATCTCGTCTTGACTGATGTCAGGCAGTTCGTCGGTGTAGTGGCGTGTCAGGGTGGCTCTGGACGTGGTCGTCTCGTCGGGAACGAGGGGCATGTGCAGCGTACAATCGGCCATAGAAATCCTCAATCTCGGCGGAGATCTCCGGCTTCGACAATACGGTCCTCCCGTCGTGCGTTTTAAGCTTCGTCAGGTGGCTCCTGCCAAGCTGCTGAGTGAATACTTTGGACCCTCGGTTTTGCTCTATCGCCTCTTCAATGAGGCGTGTGTTGGAGCTCCGAAGGTCGCGCCGTACCATCTTCGCAATTTGCTTGTTCAGGTCTGACCTCTTCGACGAAGTCGCTTGGGTGGTTTCCCGTCGTCTTGTCATCAACCCGAGAGTTTCAGCCGAGAGTTTGGATTTCTTGCCAGTACGCTGTTTTTTGCAGAACTTAATGCCCTCCTCCCTCAACGTTTCGACCAGATTGTGTAGGGTCTCGTTAGCGTCATCAGTGGGTTCCAAGGCAACAAATCTGTCCCCGAGAATCTGCTGGAATTTCTCGGCGCCCGCCATGATTTGGATTGGGTTAGGACGGAGCGTGGACTTCATCAGACGGTTTCTTTCAAGCTTCAAGTTGATATTCAGAGAGCCTCGGAGGAGTCGGTGATCAGATCCGGTATTAAACCTGTTGATCACTGAGACATCTCTGAATATGTGCTTGCTATCCGTCATGATGAAGTCGATCTCATTTTTGGTCACAGTGTCGGGACTTTGCCATGTCCACTTCCTTTGAGGCTGTTTTTTAAAGAAGGAGTTCATTAAGAACAGCCCCTCTTTCTCGAGAAAGTTGACAAGCATTTGCCCCCTGTGATTCCTAACTCCATAACCATGTGGTCCTATCCGGGATTCATTGCCAGTCTGGGTTCCCACCTTGCCGTTAAAGTCCCCCATAACAACGTTGAAATGAGCCTTAGTGGTGTTATGCAAGGCTTTGGATATGTCTTCGTACATATCTTCGACTTCATCATCTGAGTGTGTCGAGGTCGGTGCGTAAACCTGAATGACCTTCATGCTGTAACGCTTTGACAGCCGAATGATCAGGTACGCTACCCTGGTCGACACACTGGAGATTTCCTCAACATTGTTAGAGAGGACCTTATTGACGAGGAAGCCTACGCCACCCTGGGATGTTTTATCACCCTCGCGAAAGTAGAGAAGATGGCCCGAGTCTAGGGTTACGGTGTCCTCCCCCTCTCTACGGACTTCACATAACCCCAGAACATGCCATTTTATATTCTCTAACTCCACTTCCAACTGCGCTAGATGGTGGTCAAGCCTCAGAGTGCGTCCGTTAAACGTTGCCAGGGTCAGTTGTTTGTGGCAGCCTGAGGTAGCCCGGTGATTGTTAGCACCCCCTGCCCCGCCGTTACCATGGCCGCTGCCATGGCCAGGAATAGCGAGGCGGCCGGGAACTAGGGGCCATTTCCTTTTTTGCACCATCATAAGGGGGGTATGCCCATAATCCCCACGCTGGGCATGCGGGTTGGGGATCGCAGTTCAGTGTGTAGTGATGGAGTGGTTCTACAGGGGGCGCTGCTGCCCGCCCCCCGGTTTTGTCCCTTTGTCGCCTCCTACGACACCCACGGGAAGAGTTGGGGTCACACAGTCTATCCATCTATTCTAAATCTGTTTGATGGAAAGAGGTAACCATTTCAAAACGTGGCACATGATACGGCATAACTTTATACTTCTTACAAATGTTATTTTTCGGCAGTATCCCAATAAACAGAAGATTTGTTCATCTCTTGATAAAAGAAGTCTTTCATTATGAAATATGCAACAACTGCAGGTACTCCACTTACATCGATTATCCTTATAGTTCCTGGAAATAATGTTCAAGTATCCCACGTTTGTCTTCAAATCCTCGATAGCAGCCCCGAAGTCACCGGCTCCATGCTCACACTCCACCATAAACTCGTAGCCGGGACGGCGCGCGGAGGACCGTGACTCGATGTGGCTGAGGTTGACTCCATGCTGCGAGAAGATGGTCAGGAACTTGGCCAGGTTGCCCGCGCTGTCCGGCGTCTCCGGCGAGAACAGCAGCCATGTCGATTTGCTGGAGTCGCGACCTTCGCGGATGTAGTTGCCCCCCTCCATCAGCTTGGGCTGGGGACATGTCAGATCGTTAACAGCATATCACAAAGTACAGTGTAGCTTACACAGCTACACACTATCCTACCGTTTGGAAAATACTTCAATCATTGAAATCAAGCCATCGCTACAATTGTTGGGTAATGGTTTAATTACCATGCTTGTCAAATGCGGGTTAGTGATCACAAACCTGAACCTAACATCGACAAGATCTAAAAACTTTACCACTTGGCTATAAGCCGACGCGAGATGAAGAGACACATCTAAGCTTGTACGTAAATTAAGTTAGAAATGTGATACCTTGCAAGGGTATAACATTTGAAGAGCAAACTATTAATAAGTAATTAAGCAATTTCCGTAATCAAATCATATAACTTCTAACTAACTGTATCTGCTAAACATCCAATTAGATTGATATCTTGTACCAATGACTCTTGAGATCCAGTTTAAACCGAATAAAAGTTAATCGATTATATCACACGCGGACATAGCTATAGAAAATTTCATACTTAGGGTCCCGTATAAGACTAGTCTGATTGCGTTCGCATCGGCACGTGATAAGGGAAACGTTCCACTCAGTGCCGATATCCAGGCTACGTGGATATCGGCTACAGATAACCCCTGACTCGGCACGCTCACTAAAGTCGACGTCCCTGCGATATGAGCATCTTCAAAAACAATGACCATGTAAAAAATAGCTTTATCTCGTGTTACGTGGTCGATAAGCAACGAAATAGGAGAAGACGCAATCGCGGGCAATTTTCAGCAATAGTGTCAATGACAACTGTTGAAACTTGATCTGATTTTCGTGTAGGTATTTAAAAAGGGACCTCCGGCGGACTATTAACAAAAAAATTAAATACTATTACAATTGAATTTCATATAAGTGATTTCTGAAGCGATTATTGATCTTACGTGCTTATAGCTTCCTTTAATTCCTTTAGTACCCGCACTATGCGAGTGATATTCGTAGGTGTGTTTCGTGGAATAGAAAATTAATTATTTTAAAATTTTAATTGAAGCGCACCTATGGGTGTCCTTTGTGGAATAATAAAGGTGTGCTTCGTCTGGGTGTGCTTTGTTTGGGTGTGCTTCGTGGAATACCTCAAATTAACAACTGGTTCCTTATAGTACTAGTTTTTCTTCCTCTCCTATAGTTTCCAATTTCCCCTTACTGACTCACTGAGATTGCTCACTCTGTATTGTTCAGACCTGGAACACTTGTCTCAGGTCTGAAGATTTTCACTCAAGTGAGTGAACTGCAAATGTAATAATGTACATTTCTGTGCAGAAATAGCATGCAGTCTACCTCGATTGTACTCTATTTGTCATACGACGTCCGATTGAAGATTGATTGTACAGATTGCAGTCAAGCGGTATGTATTTGTTTATTTTTTCAGACTTTATTCATGCCATGTGGTTTTCGCTGAGCTCTGATCTCGGAATAATAAGTAGTTTATAGCTTAAGTTATTGTTCTGAGGCTCTGAGGCATATCAGAGACAAGACTTTTGATCCAATCAAGCAAATGACATCGTACCGGGGGATGTTAGTGTCGACGGTAAGATTGCTAAGAACAACGGTGTGTTTTTTTAGATTGAAAATTAACTAATCAACGCAAAGATCTAAACATCCCACTCTCATCAACATCACCAAATATCTGAAGAACTTGTGAACTATCATAACATGAATAGGTACTGGGGTCACAAAATTACTCTTAGACTAGAGTATCAGAGTATGTAGTACTCCACCTGATGTTATGTGGAGATGGAGTCCAGACTAGAAGACAAATGGTGCAGCGTGAAAAGAACGCAACATCAGTCACCCTCACTCTGCCGACCTTTCGAGGTAACAGCTTGATGCTTTGATAAAATGAATAACCCAACATTGCAGCGGGTCAGTGGTTTTATTGTTCCAGATTTTGCCTAAATAATGTAGACCTTTGCGTATTATTTACTGGCAGGTAGCATTTGGATGTTAAGAGCCAAAGATCAGGCTTAGTGACATGTGTAAAGAGATGTTTTTGTGTTTATGATGTTGATCATGTGAAGACCACGATTCGAAGAATAAATCTCCTGAAAAATGTTATGTTACATAGAGAGCAAAGTAGAGACTTACGCTCGGAATTCTAATGGCACGGAAAGGACACTCGCCTGCACATCCAGACTATCACAAACTGTAAAATTTTCTTGAGGCTTGTGTTTAAACGCCTACCAAAAATGTATCAATTTTACTACCAATAAAATTAAAAAATAACAATAAAAAAATAACCTCGAAACAATAAAAAATAACTTGAAATTCAAGACAATCGCTACGCTGCGTTTCGCGATTGTCTTAAATTTCTAACCTATCACGTGCCCTAAAATATTTCTGGTGAGCATTAAATTATACCATTTTCTTAATAGACTTTGAACTTTGAATGTGCCAGTTTGTGATAGTCTGAAGTGCAGATGTCTACACAATATGGATACGAAAGAAATTATAGTTAGCCTAAAATGTGTTGGAGAAAGTCAAGCGCCCGCCGTAAGTAGATGTGGGCGGGACATGAGGATGGTTCACTGTAAGTGGTATATCAGTTTAAAGAAACATTTACCCCCATAATTGTTTTCTAGGTAAGTATAATTTTAATAGCTTTTTAGAAACTGCGTCAACTATTTCGTAAACAATAAAATTACAAGACAAACTGAAGAATACATCAAATATAGAGTGCCTATACTTAGTACGAATTTCTACCATTCGATTTTATTTATCAGTGCCCCCGGCTGACAAACGAGGCGTGTTAATATTTTGCTTTAAAATTCTCGTTTTCGTGATAGAATGTGTTAGAATGTGTACTTGTTTTCTTGTTATTTTAAAAGAAACTTCGTCGTTCGTCTTCGAAGTACAGTACTGTTATTGTGGAAAAATAAAACTATATAAAGCGTAATGCCAAATAAAACTCGCAAAACTTAACAGTTTAACAAATGAGGAAATATTAAAAAATATCTAATATTGAAAATAATTACACGCGGAACCCTCTAACTAAAACATCAGTAAAACGGTTCAAAACGTCAGTCAGGATAAACATTGAAAAGTAATGTGTAAAATAAACGCGAGTAGATCCGTAAAAGTAGTTTCATTTCAATCCTCTGACTAGTTGCAATACGAGCATTTAAACATGCATTTGTAAAAGAATATTATAAACTAGTATTTTCTCATTTTAAGTTCTGTTTTGAGAAACAAATGTCATAAACATTTGCTACTATAATTCATTGTTAATTTTTCTTTAATAGTTTTCTAACAAAACCCTTGCAAACAAAACTAGTTTCGCATAGCATATCATGGTCATAATTAATTGTAAAAATATTCGCTAGAGTTAAATGTCTACATAGGCATTAAAATGCAGTTAATTAAGTTCCTTAATTACGACACAGCTGCACTGCAGCTCTATTGCAACAATTTCTTAATATAAGCAAAGTTAAATGTTGTGTGATTCATTGTCTAACCTTGTCACTGAAAATTATAATTATTATAACGTTCGCCGGCTACATATCCTTCCTTTCTATTTATTTATTTTATTTTATTAATTAATTAATTAATGTAATTGGTGACATAACCGTGTTAATTAATTTTTTTTTTAATCATCATCATCATCATCATCATCTCAGCCAAAAAGACGTCCACTGCTGGACAAAGGCCTCCCTCAAGGATTAATCATTTTGAGGGGAATTTGCCATAATCGCCACGCTTGGCAGGCGGGTTGGCGATCGCAGTAAGGTGAGAATAATCACAGAGAGACGCTGCTGCCCATCCTCTGGAATGGTCCCATAGTCGCCTTCTACGACACCCACGGGAAGAGATGGGGTGGTGCAATTCTTTACCCCCGGCACCACACGGGATTTTTTTTAATAAATAAATTAAAATATCTTAGTGACACCAGTTTACGACACAGTAATCCCAATGTCCGAACCTAATTTTCGTCGCCAAAAGATTTCATTGAAATTTTTACTGAATGAAAGTTAGGAAACAGGTCTCCTTTCAATTGCCGCTAAAGATAAAAAAAACAGTTGCTGATTCCCATTTTCCATTATTAAATTAAATGGTGCCAATTGCTGGTTATTGTCAAACACTGTGCCTTAGTTAGTGATTTGTGTTCAGTGTGCTGAATGAAATATCTTTCACTATTTGAACTAGTAAAATTCACTGCATTTTTTTTTTAGAACGAATCATTGTCATCTTGTAACTAATTTGGGCAGCTCATTATTTTTTAGTATTAATTGTAGTTGACAGTGTAATAGAAACTTTGTAGCTATATTTTTTTCAAACCAAAGAAATAAATTCAGACGAGAAAAAAGATCTTGACAGTCAAAGATAACATTAAGGGTGCACCGACCAAATAAAAGCCAAAAGTGCAGTCACCGTTAAGTTGATATAATTGAAAATACTATCGTATTACATAAACAAAGTATATATTTAGTATCAAAGAGAACGTGTTTACAATTAGTCCGATCCATAAATTCATAACACACTGGGTATAGTTTTTTCAACAATATCATTTAAAGTTGGGCAAAAATCATGAAAACGAGTGGCGGCGTTTAGTTGATACCTTATAGTTTATCTAAATTATTGTACCTCTGATTTTGTCTTAACAATCACCAATATCTAAACTACAAATCGCCCGTCTCACATTTTCGATGTATCAAGCGGTTATTTAAATTATTATTTTTCAAATTAACACGTTAAATTCCCCATACATAATTACTATGGCCGCGCGGCATCAAATGTATATGGACGAAGACAATTCAAATAAAATTTACGACACTTGTCACTTAGGGACGGCGGCGCACCCTTAAGAATAATCTTGTTTAATTGAGTTTTTACGATTTAAAGTTCCACATTGAAAGCAAATTGAATTAAATCAGTTGAACAAACTTTTATTTAAGATTTCTATTTTCACGTTATCTGTATTTCAAACCTTAAAAGTTTATATGGAATACCGAATTGTAAAATGACTTTTCGGATAGTGAAAAAACTCGCAATCAGCACACAGTTTCAGTTCGATATAAAAACATAAACCAACCTTATAAATATGGTTATAACTATATTTTTAATTAATTTAACGCATTTCTCTTTGTTAAAAACCAATTAATAATGGAAAAAGTGTTTAAAAAGTTGTCACGAGCGGGATTCGAAACTGCACTCTATGACATACCGGGTCAGGTGCATTATCAACTATGCTATCGTGTCTCTGTCCAACTTGCCTAAATTAATCAACATTATCTACTCTTTCTTTGTAAGCCAAAGAAGCCCTATTCAATGTCGACAACAAATAACCAACCTTGTCTGGAGGCGAGCTGGAGAGCTCCTCTTCTACAGGCTGGGCGCGTATCATGATGCGTGAGTGCGTGCGTGCGAGCGTGCGTGCGTGATCGCTGAGCTCTGCTGTCAACAAGCGCGGCCGGCGCGCGCGCAGCCTTTATGAGCGGCCGGCGGGGCGCGCGTGACGTCGCGACCCGTTACCAATGTACGCCACGAGATGTTGCTGATAAAAAATGTTATGGTTTAGTTTTAAGTTCATCTTAATGATAACACACTTTGATGAATAATATTTTTCACTGGTTTTTTTTTGTCTAATGCTTAGGAATATAGCTTAAATGTTGTTAATAACGTAACCTTCTTGATTTCAGCTACTTTTTTAACGTTTGGTTGTTAATTCAGTTATTTTTTTTAATTGTACGATTTCATTCAATTCATTTATCAATTTAAGTTACAAGAGTATTTATCAATTTAAGTTGTGTTAGTAATGTTGATAGGCAATGATTCCCCGTTGTACCATTCCATGCGCAATAATAGCACAGCAGCTAAGTATTCATGTATGGATAAACCAACCTACTTACATTCATGGCTGTAACGCCATGGACGCTGTTGGGGCTGACCCGCACCCGGCGTACCTCTTCTGAGATTGTTTCACACGGCTTGTTTTCGCCGCCCCCAAAGAGACAGATGACGCTGAAAATGCACAGGTGCAATCAGCAAATTCCCACCACAAATAAATTTCTTTTCATCATTGTTAAAAAACAATCGATCCTCGCGAACCCCTCGGAAAATCTGGTAGGGAAGGGGACAAGCAGTGTTATTCTCTTAGCAAAACAGCGTCGACCTCGACATTGAACTCGCTCATAACTTGCAAACGAATGTAGACTTTATTACTTTATTATTTGAAAGTAGGTTGAAATTCGTTTGCAAGTTATGAGCGAATTCAATGTCGAGTTCGACGCTGTTTTGCTTAAAGAATAATGCTGAAGCTTTTGTGAAGCCATTCCTCTAGAATACTCTAGATACCCTCTGACGGTGCTTCAATCTTGGCTTGAGGAACCCTTTAAGTTTCTCGCCGCTCCCAAAAGAAGTGCGGTAACGCTGAAAAGGCCAAGGCCGCCTGAGGCCATCAGTAGAGTATCTTCAAAAAAACAAAAATGTCACGACCAGACACTGCAATAACAGGGCAGACCCAACAAAATCCTGAACGCATTTTTTAATTTATTTTTATTTTTTATTTGACTTAGGAATAAAATTTTATTAAGTAGGTATACCAACAAGACATTACATTTTTGTTAGCCTGTTCATATTTTAGCGAAACTTATCATGATTCTCTGTAATAAATAACAAATAACACAGTAGTATAATGTAAATCTTATTTAATCATGGAATGTAATGAACATTTTCAATTACATCCTGAAAGTATTAAAACGTTTTGTATTTACGTAAACAAAAGGTTAGTCACGGATTTCTGTTCTTGTGTTTTCCTGATAATTATACATACAAAAATAACTATAACACCTTTTAATCTTCCTTGAACTCGGAAAGCAGTTCGACTGGCTAGCATTTAACGCATTTAACACCATAATTTTAAATCAATAAATAAAAATACTAAATTAACAGCTTTAATATTTAATTAGTTGGGGAAAATATAAACAGGGAAAACCACGGTTAACCCTAAACAAGTACACCTACTGTACACAGTAAATATGTGTTCTTGTTTATAGCTTTTTTAATATTTAAAAATAGTTTAAACATAATTGAAATTATGCATTTTATGCACGAAATGAATCTACTTGCATTTAAAGACAAATTTAATTTATTAAGTAAAGGGATGTAAGTTATTCGGGAGTCTACTACGATTTTCACAAAGGAGCACTAAGTATCTTTCATCTGAACATGTCGCCTTTATTGTATGTTTGTTTAACTTGTGTCTTATGTATTGTCTTTAAAGTTCTATTTTGTACCTACACACTTTTTCTACTTTTCTTCGTGTCTTCTATACTTGTCTATTCTTACAGTCTTGTCCTCCCTATTTGTTTGTTTGTAAATTAAATAAAATATAAATTATAAATAATAAGATTCGTAAAGGAAGTTTCATATCAATACAACTTTCATTATTATTGTACACGTGTGTAAAAAGTACGAGTAGGTACCGTAAAGCCAGCGCAGGCTTCACCGCTCGGCCATTACGGCGCAAGGCGCGACTTCTCTGTCCAATGCTTTATTTCAATGGGCGTTGACTTAGATTACCGTAGTGTAACGCCCAATGAATAAAAAATTCGCTTGCCGCGTCGCAATTCGCACGTGCTCGTAGATGAGGCCATACAGCTATGGACGTTGAAAAAATATCGATACATTTTGATATGAGCGGCTTGATACTGTGCTTGCGTCGCCAGTCCATCACGTTCTGCACCGCTCTCTGTCAAGGTCGCACCAGTTTTTTTTGTTTCAAACAACTTTTGATTAAACAGGTGCCAAATGTAATAGCTCCGCTTCGGTGGCGCAGTCAATTCGTTCAAATTTTACGTCACTCCAGGAAAGTTAGTGTGAGCGTTGAGTTTGTTTACAAACAAAAAAACGCGTTACTAATTACGTCTCATATTGTTTTTATTTTCAAGAAGATATATTATTGACCGTTTTCGCCAATGGATACCTACATTTTTTGACATGATCGTTTTCATCAATCACGGCTAAAACTTGACTTTGTAATTTTAGCAAATTTTAAAGTACACTTAACTTCTCCTGATTACGGACGGTCGTAGGTTCGAGTTCCACCACGTAAGTTAGTAGCTGATTATTTTCATTATTTTTAATTATATATTTTTTTAAATATTTTAAAGTTAAAATAATGTTACTCAGCAGAAGGTGCATTGGGCCAATGTCGTCCATCATTGAGTCAGCGTCGTAATCAATAATCAAATATTCTAAGCTTGTGCTGCTAGAGAACTTATAAGAGCGCGTTTTCGCTCTCATGCAAAGTATAATTATATTTATTTCGATCAAATTACAAATACACTCGACACCAAGATAATCTGTTAATTTTTGGCACAATCAAATCGAATTACTTACCGTATATTTTTAAAGTAATAATTACTTAGATACTTACCTAATTATAAAATTGTATTATTTCTGACTATTTTTCCTATCTATACTAATATAGATAAAACTAAAGAGTTTGTTTGTTTGTTTGGTTGAACGCGCTAATCTCAGAAACTATTGGTTCGAATTGAAAAATTATTTTTGTGTTGAATAGTCCATTTATTGAAGAAGGCTATAGGCTATATTACATCACGCTATGTCTAATAGGAGTGGAGCAGCAATGAAAAATGTTGCAAAAACGGGAAAATATTTTTTAACGCGGGTGACCCCGCGGGGCACAGCTAGTAAAATATAAAATGTGAGTAAATTTTTTTATGGTTTATCCCATACCCATTTGGTCTTATCGACGACGCAGCGGTGACGCACAGTAGATGCAGATAAATTGAGGGTCAGTCCAACGATACTATTTGTTGAATGTTTACATACGCATGCTTACCAGTTTCATATTGAACATATGGGTCCGGTAACAACAAAACGGAGATAGGTGGGCGGCGAGGCGAGATGGTGTCTTACAGTTTATTACTAGCCTACATACTGTCTTTCTGCTGGCAAGTGCCACACTTGATGAGAATTGGCTTAATCACCAGTCACCATACACTTCATTTAACCACCTCTGTAGTCTAGTGATTAAAACCATCGATATCAGACCCCTACGTCCCGGGTTCGATTACCAACAGGGGCAAGTTTGTGTGCAGTAAATGTTTGCGGACTCTATTTGGTTGGTGGTATCTTATCTTATCTTATCTTATCTTAGTGGGGCCTGCTGAGGTTTCCCTCTTGCAGTAACACTTCGACCCATCGGGATCTTTTGTGCAACCCCGTCCTTTCACTCTTCCTCCTCTGTAAAGATAGATGCCATAAGTTTGGCCACGTCCTTAAGGGCGAAGAGCCTGAAGTCCTCCGGTTTCGGATAGGCCGACCCCAGGAGTCCCATTCTTTTCCTAGCCAGAGAGTCACAGTCACACAGTAGGTGTTACATTGACTCCGTTTCCTCTCCACATGCCCTACACAAGCTATTTGTTGATAGATGCATTCTGTGGAGCATTTGTTTTGTGGCATAGTGCCCTGTCAAGGCACCGATGGTTAGTCGGGCCTGCCTTCTACTGCCTCCGCATATGAACTTAATCCGTCCTAAGGCGTTTTCACCTAGGAAGGATTTGGAGTGTTTCATACCCGGCTGCTGGTTGGTGGTAGGACTTGTTTGTTCGCCTGGCTAGCTACCACCATCTTACCTTAATATGTTGCCATATTACTTATTACTATAACCAACTATACCTACTAATTTGAAATAAGACCTATTCTAGTATACGTTTGTTCTTTTTGCTTCGTTTTTGAGGCGGGAATCTAGTACTAACTGTTAATGAAAGGAAAACTTAAGGAAAAATATATTTATGACGTTGTCGGGCTTAGGACTCATCTTCTTGAACTCTGACATCAATTTGTTCGCAATTTATACATGTTTTGATAACAGCCTCAACTCATCCTCCCAGATTGTATTATCAGGTCTTAAAAATAAACACTACGCTGTTTTTCTTCTTGCTATATTATTGAACTCGAAGGTTAAGCGTTACTTATTAATAATAATTAGTTAATAAGTTATTATGCGCCGCGCCAGTTGGGCTAAAGATATTTAATGACGATAAGTTATTATGCGCCGCGCCAGTTTGGGTAAAGATATTTAATGACGATTCTCTAATTTCTCCCGCAACAGAGAACTTTGCGCTCCATCCTCAAAATGCCACATTCACATGATAAACATGCACTCGCTTAGGCCCAAGACAACGAACTTGTGGAATAAGGGTACGCGTACGACCGACGACTCGCTTCACATGTGCTCTAATACCGGTACGAACATGTCTGGACACTTCTCCCCACCCCCTCCCTCGACCAGGTCAACCCGAGCCGATGTCTAACCTTTAGTGGCGCTCGGAGAATCTGTAGGGGTAGGGGACAATCTCTAGTGAATGCCATTCCCTCTAGAAAACTTCTGACGGTGCTTTGATAGCACGACTTAAGGAATGTTTGTCGCCGCCCTCAAAAGTCCGCTGAAGCTGAAAATGCGACTGAAAATGCCGTCTGAAAAGCAATTAGCAAACAAAAAAAGCAAAGAACTTGCGGAACAAACTTGTCACTAAAAAGCGTTGCGTTGTAACCCATTTATATTGTGTGTTCAAACAGTGAAAAAACTCAAATTCAACACTTGAGAATTTGTATGTCATAGTTGCAACTCGCCGCGGTTGTTATTTACGCATTCTCATTCTTAACTGGTACTAGGTACCAACAGTTAGTTATATAATAGTTATTTCTGACTATTTCCTATAAATGTATGAGTTAGGAATGATTATAATTCTTTATAACAAAGGTAGTATCTAAAGAGGTTTAAAGGTCTACAAACACATTCAAGATTACCATTAGTTATCTAATATGGAAAGGTGTAAGAATAAAGGCGCATTGTCTATCTGCGCAATACAATAATGAATACATTATTCTAAATCACTCAAAAATTACCTATAAAATAAACTGGCCCACAATTTTAGTATACCTAATCTAGTAGGTACATTACCTAGGTCTACCTAGTACTTTAGTAGACCTAACGAAAATGCATACAATCTCTTTAGTAGGTAGTTTTACAAAAAGCAGAGTCCTAGCTTCCTCTCAAAATTTCACGCGCGTGAAACTTGGTCTGCCGAGAATTCCCGAAGGAATAATAGTCATAGTCATAGTAATAGTCATAGTCCTATGACTATTGCATCATGTTGGTATGGCACAGATCTTGCAATATTATAAATAGTCCCTTAACATGACCCTGTAAGGGTATTGCAACAATTTGGGTGGTTTTTTAATATATTTTGTGTATACAACAAAAATATTAATTCAACAACAAATTAATAGACAACAAATAAACAACAATAGATATGAATAATAATAATTACTTATCCAAAAAAATCCAGAAAATTAGTATTTGGCTTATTGAAAAGAAATAAAGAATGACGTGTTTCAGAAATTTTGTTTATTTTCTTTGAAGGAGTAAAAAAGGGAAGAAGGTTTTTTTGGGGAAATCGTTATTTTGGCTTTTTACATTATTTTGAATTTTGAGTGGGAATCGAACCCACGAACCGGTCTAATGCTCTGACCGCTGAGCTACCGAGGGCCCTCGGTAGCCCACTCGATCTTCCTGAGACTCGTTAATTTTTTCTAGTAAGGCTTTCTGTTTTGGCTTTTCTAGGCTTTTCTAGGCTTTTAGTTGAATAACAAACACATCATATTAAAAAGTACTAATGTTGGCGAACTCTATGGCGACCCATAGAGCAACTGCCGTCAAAACAGTTGTCATAATCCAAAATGCAATAAATGTCATACATAAAACTAATTATTCGGGATAAATAATAAATAATAATAACTGTTGGTGTATTATTTCGCACTTAATCGTATTAAAATAAGCTAAATTCCAAAATGGTGCAACTAAAGCAGGTGTCGCTTCGTCTGAAGTCCATCAAGAACATCCAGAAAATCACTAAAACAATGAAAATGGTTTCCGCCAGCAAGTACTTAATTATTCACAATATTTTTAATATATACCTAACCTACCAAATCTAGTGCGACTTTAATTGGACATTCGAACACTTTACCGAAAACAAGATTTTGTATGGTAAAATTTAAGCATTTTTCGTTTGTCACCTGAAGGCGCTATTTCAATGCCATACAAATTCCAGTTTTCGTTAACGTAATTGAATTGCATATAAAACTCGCACCAGGAACAATTTTGAGTAAGCCTGCTTAACTGACTAACAAAGCTGACAAAAGCGCCAACAACGCACTTAAGTCTTGTATTATTTAGGTGTTTTTTATCCTTATTTCTTACATAGCAGTTTACACCAACTAATTACTTGCACTTAGGTGCCTACCTACCTACGTAATTACTTGTCACTTTTCGGTTTTTTATAACCGTAAACCTTCATAAAATAAAGTATATTGTAATAAATAGAATTGCTGTTGGAATAGGGAAAATGTTATGAGAAATAAACTTTAGTTTTGGTAAATTGCATTGCTGTTAGCCGTATTTTACTTGTACTAGCATTGGGGCCGGTGTGCTAGGCAATGGCCTAATCTTTTATGTGCTATTATTCGAGAGAGACAGACTAAGCCCAGCAGTGGGACGTTTTTAGGATTATACTCACCATGAAGTAAATTATGCATTAAGTGTTAACAATTGCTTTTCCAGGCAAACGAGACTTACAATTCGTATAACCTATTAGAGCCCCTATGAACTAGCGTTTCTCAATAGACGTTTAACAAACGTAAGCACAGCGTAGACGCTACGATCTAGCGTAGGTGTTTGATAGAAATGTATGCGCAAACGTAAACGCAACGAAACGCAACGTCTCGAGTAAACTAGTTCTGTACCTACGTTACGCCAAGCTACGCAGCGCTGGTACTATCGTGAGCTTTGGAGAGGGTTTGCTGATGGCCCAGGCTTCCTTTTCAGCGTATCCGAACTTTTTTGGAGGCGCCGTGTAGTTTGAAGGGTTCCCAGGGTTACCCACTGACAGTGTTTCGGCCATTTCCCGACTAGATTCCCCGAGGGGTTCAGATAGAAAGCTGGTACAATCGTAATCGCATCCACCTACTGACACGAACAGCGTTTACACGACGTAAGCGTTGCGTTGTCGCAGTGGGCGTCTGCGCTGCGCATACGTTTATCGAACGCCTACGCTGAGAATCGCAAGTGTAAACGCTTTTATTCATTCCGCGGTACTATTGAGGATGTTACTCCAGAGCACCTTAATAAGCGCCTTCTCCGTCATCAAGGTTCACAAGAGCGGAGCGCGAGCTGCAAGCGGCGCGCCCTTTCGGTTACGGACCCCGAAAGTTCTACGAGTCCAGTCAGTTGGTGAAGGGCGCGGTGGACAAGAAAGCTGGTGACAAGGACGCCAAGGAGCCGCCGCCGCCGGAGCCCACGGCCCCCGCGGACAAGCCCGATGACAAGGAGTCCAAAGCCATGAAGAGGCTGTACATCGCAGTCACTTCTGACAGAGGTGAAACACCAATCCATTCCCTACTGTATTTTCATTGGTGTGCTGAGAGCCTAAAAACGAGAACTTTGATACAAATTCTCGTTTTTCACTCAAGCTTCCTCGTGACAAACTAGGGGATTCAGTTTTGTTTTTAAACGGGTTCTTGTTTTCGTATAGAACTCGCACTCCTGTATGCATTCCCCCCATAACACTAATTTTATTTATGAACTAACTGACTTCCTAGTATGAGTTTTATTTGCCGGTTGATCAAATGATTGAACCCAATAATGTATGCAGAATGTATGATTCAATGGCATTGAAATTATTGTGCTGCCTGGAGACAACTAGCAGTGTTATACAAATACTCGTTTTCAAATAAAACTGGCCTCCTGGTACTCACTGCGAACTGTAAAGGTTATTCGAGAAGTGTCAGACCACCCTGAATATGAGGATCATCTCCGTCAGGTCATAATGCTAGATTAGAATATAAGACGTGTTCTTCAACCAGTACTCATAAGGCTAGTGTCCCAAGAGAGTTGCCTTATCTACACGTATGTATGCTGGCATTGTATAGGGGTGAGAGATCAGTGGACGAACGAATATGATTATTTTCTTGGGAGGCTATTTACTTACTTCATAGTTATAGGCCGCTATGAATCCATGTAGCTCTTTTTCTACCTCCAATCCTATCACATTAGTTATCCGTCAAACGGCAAAATTATTTACTAAGTTCTATGAATGAAATTAAGTAAAATTTGAAGCCGCCCCGCCGTTAGTGGAAGAGTTGGCTATGGAGACAGCAGAGGAGGCCCCAACGCCTCGCACCGCGAGCCCTGCGCCCGACCCCCCAATGCCTCTGCTTCCAGAGGGGACGAAGGTGTAAGAGAGGCAGAGGACATTTGTAGTAATGATTGTTTTTTTAAGGACTTAGGACCTATTTCGTGCCGCTTCTGTTTTATTGGCCTTCTGATATTAGTGTTATGCCGTTTGTGCTCTTTGGTAATTTAAGAATTTTCGCTATTGACCATTTTAACTAACTCGAAATTTAAAAACTTTTGTTCGTGCGTCTATTGGCTGAGTATATACTTATCTTACTAAAGATGACCTCAGTACCACAGACAGGTCATCAATTTCTAACCATAAACCGAGTAGGTATTAGACGCAACGTTTTGTTTACATTGCTCATTCACGGAATGGAACGCATGTCGCTCAATGAAGTCATACGTATATTATTTCACCAGAATTTCCCTCTAATAAACAACAATATAACGCACCAATACAAGCGATACTATAATACTTAATTACTTAATCTGTGACGATATATCATATTCGTTGTATATAGATATGTAAGTATTACATGTGTTGGAAATTAAACAAAGTAAAGCTCGACATTCACGGTCAGTTAAACTGATCAGTTGAACTGACGTACATCCAAAATCTGACCGTGAGTGTGAAATCTTAAGTTGAAATTTTTAACTGACGACAACCTACGGATATTTCCAGGCGAACCGTAATCCGCTAACTTCAGTTCGTTTGCATCACGCCAAACTGACCGTGAGTCGGTCGGAGCTATACATTATAAGAAATATATACACGAAGACTTTTTATCGGTCATTTGAACCTACTGATTCCGACTAAGTAAATGATGGCCATTGCAATAATAATAGTAGTTACATTTATAAATTTAATTTTGTATTTTTAATTAGGTAACCAAAATTAATTAGAATGTTTGGTCTTTCTACATTTTTATGATTCGAATCCATTTTTTCAACTGACGCAGTAAGAGATTGCCTAGCCAGATATATAGTAACGCACGTCTGCGAGCGGCCCCTTCGATCGAGCAATGAAGGCCGGTTTCAAGCGTTTTAACTGATCAGTTTAACTGACCGTGAGTGTCGAGCTTTTTTTTTGCTTACATCCGTTTTAACTGAACAGCTGAATTCAACTGATCAGTTTAACTGACCGTGAATGTCGTGCTTAAACTTGTAAAATATAGATTTTACTATATAAAACATTTAACAAACTTTTAAACGTGTTAGTTGCTAAGTGACAAAGTCAAGAGTGAGGAAAAAATATTATTGCCAGAATTAAATTAAATAAAAAATTACTTATAATTATTATTTTAATGTATTTTATTTTATTATTATTATTTATAAAATATACTAAGTATATATGTTCATGTTGTACTGAACAACATGTTTTCACATACCACTCATATGTCTATTTCTAAATTCCGTACTTCGATTTGAAGGACGATTTCTGTATCTCACCGGTGGTCTCGAAATTAAACGTGAATTGAAATACACTATGAAATATCATAATTTTTGCTTTATTTGCAATTTGATTATTATGCGATAGTTACATATCGTTCGAGAATTTTCGAATAAAAAATAAGTTACCTATGACTTTGCATAAGCAAAAAAGTAGTACTCGTATTTCATATCATAGCGTGAGAATTTGTCACCGATTCAAACATCCCCCGGTAAAAATGTTGGACATACATTACTAAAAAGGTCGGAAAGTCATGCATGGTGTTGCAATAAGTCAATGGGCTACGATGACCATTTCGCCATCAAGCGGAACGTATATTCGTTTGTCAACACAGTTGAATAACAAACAAATACTGTTGTATTTTTTTGTAAAAACAGAAATACGCGCAATACACATTGTATCTATAATGCGCAGCTCTACTGCTCTACAATAAGGTTTGTTTTTGTTAACTAACAGTATCGACAGGTGAAATCATTTGTAAATATTTCATCACAACCTCTTTTGCGTCTTATTAGTTTGTCGAATCTAATATTGTGGGTTTTTTTAGGAAGTCTAGGCTTGTTCCTGTGCTCAAAATTATACAATTAACATGTTTTATGAAATCCTTCTTACAAAATTTAAAGTATGATAACGAAAGGCTTTCGTGTCCGTACATAAATTTATTACACAACTAGCGGCCGCCCGCAGTTTCACCCGCGTGGTTCCCGTTCCCGTGGGTAATATCGGGATTTAAACCCTATACATACCTACTACCCTCACAATTAATGATGCTACCCACGAATGCTGGGACAAATGTTGTTAGTAGGTTAGTACCTATAGCATGCCTTACATTTACTTTATCTTAATGAGACATAATGTGACACAAGGAAAACTGGACGAGCCGATTTCTAGACACAAATCGCTCCGATATTAAATCATTCAACGACCGATATTATAATTAATGACCCACATAATTGGTGCTAAAAGCGATAAGCTATTCATCCGGGGAGTGCGAAACTGGCGGCGCGGCGGCGACTGGTTCTGCTTCGGTTGCATTAATGACCACCGGCAACCGGTTCGCGTAACAACATTTTTTGATCCAGTTAGGTATTATTACCTAACTTTGCGATTGCGTAAGTCGCCTTACCAGAAAATAACTGCGTCAGGTTCAAAAGGCCGTTCATCTCTGGTCCCGACGACCGATGTGATAATGTTAGATAATTAGGTTTTCGCCGATGTTATAGATTTGATTTAACCCTTTAGCAAGCAAACCTGTTGTAATCTTTAATTGCTTTTCAATCTAACTCCATTGAGTTTAATATTTAGTGGCAATATAACTGCCATTTCCCACTTAGGCTTTCCCAAAGATTAAATAGAACGTCTGGACATATCAGCACCTCGCTGACCTTATGTGGTTAACTTGTCCTAGCGTCACTCGATATTAGGAGTAGGTAATTTCTTAAAGAAGTTAAATATTGTATTATCTACCTACCTACTCGAAAGTTATTCCCGGTCCTAAAATATTTTTTCCATTATTATAACCATGGATGTAGGAACTTTACTGTTTTTTTTAATAGATAGCTCGGCAAATGACACTATCTCATCTTTAACTATTGGCGATTTTGTGCTTGAGTGACAATTTCTTGTCTAAAAGAGTCTCAGTCTGAGCACTCAGTACGCAGTAGTATGATCTGCCGATCGCCCGAGGTTAAATTACTTGCTATAAATGATTGCCAGGTGGTATAGCACTGGATGGCTAACAATACAATCTCAACACTCGCCATGTATGTCACTTATGTCACCAAACAGCATTGATTGTCATTGCTGTGTTTCAGTTTGAGTGTTAGATCCAGTGAAATTACGGAGCATAGATGCATAAGAATCATAACTTCAAAGCCTGCATCATGCGCGCGAAACCCTTGTTGTTACAAGAGTCCATGCCGCTTTCCATAGGCGGGCCGAAAGCTCTATTCTCGTAAGACTAGTTTTAAGTCCGCCTGGCTAGCTACAACCATTTTATCTAAACATGCCGCCATAACATCAATGTTAGCAACATTGTTATGTTCTGACAATCATGCATGAGTTATCCAGTTTTTTTGAAGCTTTGGCAGTATTATATTTTAACATCAGGTGAAATGAAGGCATAGTGTTTATCCGTAAGGAATTAAAAGAAAAAACACTGATGTAGTCATTATTTCCATAAGTCATATGATTTGTCTACTACGTCACAGGTCTTTGCGGGGGCGTGCACAGCGGTGTGTCGCGGCGCATACGGCGTGAGATGACCGCGCGCAAAGCGGAGGGCCCCACCAGCAAGCTCGTCTGCATCGGGGACAAGTCACGCACCATGCTGCGGCGCCAGTTCGCCGCTCATATGCTCGTCAGCGTCAGGGACGTAAGTACCCAGAAGTCCTGTCTGTAGAGCCACAGCGCGAGGTGAACAAGTGTGAGGCGGAGAGCCTCACCAGCAAGCTTATCTGCATCGGGGACAAGTCGCGCAGCATGCTTCGGCGCCAGTTCGCCCTTCAAATGCTCCTCAGCGTCAGGGACGTAAGTACCTAGAAGTCCTGTCTATAGAGCCACAGCGCGAGATGACCGCGTGCAAGCCGGAGGCAAGCAAGCACCCACCAGCAAGCTCATCTGTATCGGGGATAAGTCTGTCATCTGGGGGATAAGTATGTCATCTGCATTGGAGACAATCGAAAAGACAGCGCCAATTCGCTCTTCACATGCCCACCAGCGTCAAGGACGTAAGTATTGTTTTGTAAAGTAGAAGGAAGGAACCATTTATGATTGATTGCGTTGTGTACGGACCACCACTGAAATCTTGTGCTGTGATATTTTGATACTCATTGGTAATCAAAGATTTTAATTCGTTTGTTTTGTATAACTATACGTAAAACTAAAACGCCGCGGGTCTACACTGCCGCGCAATTTATGAACGCAGTAAAGAACATGTAAGCAGTTTCGAGAAAATAGATCGTAATGTCAGCACCTCAAATACAGTAAGTTGTATTTTTTATTTTTTTTATTTTGTTGATGGCTTTGTGCGATTAGCACATTTAGCCAGTGTCAAAGTAATTATTCTAACAAGTAATACATAAATAAACAATATTTAATTTCTGTATGATGATGATGAATGATAATAGAAATGAGAAATGATATACCACCCAACCCCTCGAGTATCTCAGTAAAGATGTGGGGCTTTACTAAGTCCTCGGGCGGACTTCTTGAGAGAATTTGAAAAGTGACGTTGCACTGTTTTGTTTCATTTGTCAACACTCATGCACACTCACGAACACTTAACGGTTAATAATCCACCATTATTTCACATTAATATTCGACATAACACAAATTTTAGAAAATAAAACAAAACCGCAGACATGACTGTTCACTTTCCCGCCAAGAAGTCCTAAGTTGTATTTAATGCGTTCATAAATTGTGCGGCAGTACAGTCTGCTAAATTAATGACGGCGCAAAAGTGTGTTGGTATAGGTCGCGCCAAACTTCTAGTCCCCTCTGAAGTTGCTTCGTTGCGCAGCTGTACAGTCAGGCCCTACCGCTCGTCTCCGCCTTCGCCCTACTAACGCCTATTTTTTACTACTGCGACGCGAATCACGCCAACTTCAGAGGGGACTTGGCGCGACCTATACCTTTGATGTCGATACCTAGATTTTGACGTTATAGGACTATGGGAAAATGAATTTGTAATAAACAGCAAAGTTGTTTAGTGAAGATATGCTGCTATACAAATATGCTAGGGTGTAAACATAATAAATAAAAGCAAATCGGCGTACCCCCCAAAAACACACTTAGCCACAATTTGTTTATTTAATGATATTTTTATTTGTACTCATATATGTGGGTAAAATACGATATTCTAAGATATCAATCAATAATATTTACGACACACTCTGGGAATGTACTTAGCATAATATATTCTTTCACATTCTCTATACTTCTGTATAGAGATAATGCGCACTTACGGCATGTTTTATTTTACTAGTACCGTTAAGATGCATTGAACGCATCAATCATGAACCAACTCATGCTATAATTTGCAGCATGTGCAAATGTTGGACTGTAAAATAAAGTAAATAGCCTATAACTGTCCCACTGCTGGGCAAAGGCATCCATCATTGAAATCAAGTCATCACTACAATAAGATGGTAAATGATGGCTTAATCGCCACGCTTGCCAAATGCGGGTTGGTGGTCACAAACCGGTGGACTTTCGGTTACCCGCTAACCGAAAGTCCCTAAGTAAATAAGTATTATATTATATTTTATTTTATTATTATTATTCCTCTATTTGTTTTTTTTCATATAAATTTTCATTTTTAAATATTTTCTAAAAAAAACATTTCAAAATATTTAAAAAAATAGGGGTCCGCCGGCATCGGGACCAGGATCCAAGCTACCGGTGGTTAGGGCTCCAGAGACAGGAACCTCCTCACAATGCGTGCCGTAACGAGGAGAACTGCCTTCTGAATCAGGCCCTTATTATTATTATTATTAATTTCCATTCGAGCGTTTGCCATTCAGCCACCGAGGTGTTAGACTGAATATTACTTATCTGTAAACTGCAGATTGGACGGATAGCGCCGGTGTTCGCGGACGCGGCGACGATAGCGGCGGCCATCGCGGAGGCGGGCTTCACTTACGAGTTCGGCGAGATCTACTACAACAAGTACTTCAGCCCCGTGAAGTACGAGCTGTCTGTCATTCCAGTCTTTAACAAAACCAAGATTGAGGTGCGTTAGTCCATCATCACCAGCTCATTTCATGACCACATTTTTGGCACACGAGCTTTCCCTATTCCCATTCCCTTCATAAATTATGCTATGGAAACGCCACGATAAGAACGAGCCTTACACCACTAAGCGGGCCCAATGCGAATTGGTGATTGTTTACGTCTGCTAATGCAAGTAACAAAGGCTTTACCTGCCTTCCGAAGCACGAAGAAGCTCAAGATGATATAGCTTTGGTTACCCAGCCAATGCGAAAGTGCTTCGCATCAGGAATTGCCTGAACGCCTTTACCTGTGCCATTGAGCTCCACCGGTGGTACATCTTTCTTTTTAATGTAACCAAGCTGGTGGCATTTGCGGCAAGCATACGGTCCACCTGATGGAAGTCGTCCGCCGTCAGCCCATGGTCTCTTGTACCACCAAGGTACAATTGTATTGGCTAGCTACCACCATCGAATCAAGTATGTAGCCTTTAACTTCAATGTTAGTAATATGGTTGTGTTCCAACAGTAACAGATAAGATAGTCAGTTTTTCAACACGTTAACTTTCCCCATACAACATTTTTTATGACCCTTTATGTCCAAAATATTTTTTGTAACATTTTAATATTGATATGTCCCTATATAAAACAGCAACCTAATGCACAATTCCAAGGAGAGCTCCTTTCGTTAAGCAAGTCGCGCGGACGTGACGGACCCGCGCGGCGTCTACTGTATTCGGTGCACTGGATAGTTAACGTGTTAAGATAACAAAAGCTAGTGCACGCTATGGTTCACAGAATGCGCCGAACATGAGCGCGTTCGACGACGTGGACGACGACCAGCTGGAGTGCTACGCGGAGTGGACGGTGGCGGCGCTGCTCTACTACGCCATGAAGGAGAGCGCCGCCTCCGAGCAGTCCGCTCGCATGGCCGCCATGGACAATGCCACCAAAAACGCCGCCGAGATGATACGCAAGCTGACGCTGCTCTTCAACCGCACCCGCCAGGCTGTCATCACCAGGGAGCTCATTGAAATCATCTCTGGCGCCGCCGCCCTCAAGTAATGCCGTGTATTGCCGGCAACAAATGGATATGTGATGCTGAACTTGTTTGCCAATGTTGCATGTCAGCGGGCGACAGTAACGTATCTGGCAGAAGTGAAAACAGTCGCATCTTGAATCGCGATGCAATTTTGCCAAAAAGGTTGAGCGTCACCTCTATGCTATAGTTGTGAGTGCATGGCTTTGTGCTGCCTTGTGCCAAGGCTTTGTCAAGCAGCTAACGATGGCATGTTCTTAGCGAGATACATTTCTCGCTACACACGCCCGGTCGCAATCAATCACGTGCGAAATCATTGAAATCATCTACGTCATCTTTGCACTTAATTGAATTGACCCAACCCTAAGCCCAAGGCTTCTCAAACAGGAGTGAGGTGAATCTACCTCATGTGCCATTAATATAGGAATCGTTATAGAGATCACTAGCGCTGTTTAAAAAAGTCATTACTGTTTTGATTACTTTATAATTTGTAAGTATTTATTTACTGTGAAAACTGCTGCTTCATCGAATTAGGTACTAACAATAATTGTGATCTTTATCAGGCAATGAATCCGTTTTGTTTTGAGAGTATTGCGTTAATGTCTATTTAAAGTTTTGTTAAATAAATGTAAACTTTTGTTCAGTGGTAACTTTGTTTTATTATAAACAAGTAATAATTCTTATATACAATTTAGGAACTCTCTTTATAATTTTTTACACTTTCGAACTTTTGTACAACGATCAAAAGAACTGCGAAACTGATGAAAACCTAACATTTTTCGAGTTGATGGTGTGTGGACCCTATCATCAAATCAATATTTAAATTAAATAAGTACCTACTTATAGCTAACGGTCCTGCCACTGGACGGGGCGACCGGACGCGGCAAACAAATTTACCGCTGTGCGGCGAGCGTTTCGACCGCGCAATGAAGAGAGAATTCGCTATTTCGTCGCTGGTCGCCCATCTAGTGGTCGGTACGTAGGATGTTAATGGTGGGCGTCAGTGGGAGTGTTGGAGGTGGGCGTCGTAGGCTGCCTGGTCCAGCAGCCGCTGCAGCTCGTCGGGGCGCGCCAGCCGCACGCGGAACAGCCAGCCCGTCTCGTAGCACGACTGGTTAATCAGCGACGGTGTCGACTCCACGGCGATGTTTTTCTCTGTCACCTGTTTATCGAGTATACGTGATTTTATTGACTATCGGTCTAGTCTTAGGACCTACTTGTTACGACCTGGATGACACAAGTAGCATAGATTTGTATTGAGTTATTCTCGATGTCAGCGACGAGGGGAACGGTGCCTTCAAATGCACAGATTCGTATTGAGCTGTTCTCGATGACAGCGGTAGAGGGACTTCGACACCAACCACGGCAAGCCATATCGATGCGCCGGTCCCCGTACTGCTGCTGTTATTCAGATTATGGCGTTAAGCGTGACCAAGGTTTTGATTTTATTCAGTGGCCTGTTTTATCCCTATAGTCCAAATGTCAGAACCAGGCCACTGAGATACAGTTGTGGACGATTTAAAATAGCAGAATCCAGGCTCATGAAAAAAAGTAAGTCCGCTCGTCCATTTCAGGTATTCTGGTATAGGTATACTGTCCTTGGTGCTAGCTTACCGTTCCCGACACTGGTGAGTATAGTTCGCTGGCTGCCTTGACACTCTCCAGCGCGTCGCAGTCTTGGCCCACCACCAGCTTTTGCCCCACTTTTGTATATGATGATAGCTTACCGTGCCCGACACTGGTGAGTATAATTCGCTGGCTGCCTTGACGCTCTCCAGCGCGCCGCACTCTTGGCCGGCCACCAGCTCTTGCCCAACTTCTGGTAGCTGCGCAAAAACCACCTCACCCAGGGCGTCCTGTAACAACCACGTAAGAATTTTATATCTCTTCACCAACTAAAAGCTATGATAAAGATTATGACTTACTAATTAGACTGCCCTTTTTTTTAATCTAGGCGTGTAGTCAATTACTCTGTTCTATTGTCCTAATGTTAAAAGAAGCAGAGTTCAGGTACGTTTGTTTATCTTCTTTCTTATGTTTCTGTCTTAATAATGTTTTTTATCTTATCAAAATACTTCGCTTAACAACCACTTCCAAAACAAGCTAAACCTTTTGAACGCCAGAGCGCAAACGCATCGGCGCCCCTTCCACGCCAAGCCACAAATTCAGAGCAAATACCTATAAATAAAATAGGAATGCCAACGATCTTATTAATAAGTTGTCAATAACCAATTTAATCGTCACATATTTTTGAAATAAAATATTACTCGTTATATCAATCTTTTATTTGACACTTTCGTATCATTTAACAACAGTTACAAAATTCTAAACAAAGTAAAAGTAGACATTAGAACTACAAACGAATAAATCAGATAATAATAAGGTACATCACTAATCTCGTTCGTGAAGTCATCCGCTGTCGGGAAGACCCGACTCTGGCGTGGATGGCACGACCTTTGACTACTTTCTCGCGTGCGAGGTAGGGATGTGACAATTCAAGTAAACTAAAAATTATAAACAACAAGGTAAAGAAAAGGTTGTCTATTAGAGTACTAATCAATTACTTAGCTTTAGTTGATTTTCTTCGTTTTTACTTAAGGCGAAAGGTAAGGCACACTAGCGCCACCAATTGATAATTTGACAATTCCTAACGGACCGGATCTTTTTTTAAACATTGCGTACCGTCCGACAACAGGAAAGCATCCATAGTATTTATTTAATAATTGTGCACTACTTTTTATTGTGTGGTTTATTCACAAAACAGGCCATCGCATTTATTCACAAACAAAGGCCACTGTTGGTGTTAGCGAATGAACACAAAACAAACCTAAAAGTAGTGCACAATTATTAAATAATAGAAGTTTGCCTAGTGTCGGAAGATCCGCAATGTTTGAAAAAAAATCCAGTTTAGCAGTTATCAAATTAAATCCATTGGCGGCGCTGTGTGCCTTACCCTTCGCCTTAAGAGGCCTATTACATCTCGACTGTGATTTTTGCGTAAAATGCCCATTTTCGCATTTTGTAGTTATTTTCCAGATGTATTTATCGTTTTTATCGAAATAGGATAATAAATTCATACTTAGTATTACAAATTTCCACTCTGCGAGAAAAAGCTGAGTTCGGACGACCGGCGCATCGCATTTTGTAGTAATTTTGCAGTTGTATTAATCGTTTTTATCGAAATAGGATAATAAATTCATTATAAAATATTTATTCCTCATGAAGTAACAATTATTCTGGTATAAATTTTGCTCAATAATAAATATTATCGTAGATAGGAGAGAAATTCACAGCGATCTTAAAGCGATTTTCGAAGTTTTTTGGTTTAGAATAAGATTTTTTTTCTATGTAAAATCAATGCTATGATATCTAAAAATTCCGAGGCCACTACGAACTCTTCGACTATATAAGAGATAACATTCTATTGTTTTATTTCAGTTGTTCAATCTAGTAGCTCAAAAAAGTGTTATTGTTCCATAATTTTATAAATATTACGCATTAGGAATATTCAGATACGAATAGTTGCTATTAAAAAATAATTATCGAAGTAGTAGTAAGCTGCTTTCAATAAAATATTTCATAAATTTAATTTATCTAACTTACCCATCACTAGCTGTCGTATCTTGCCGACTGTGGCGTGAGGAGAACACCTCTTTTAAGGATTTCGATTAGCAATATTTTATGGTAATTTTTGCTAGTGAAATGTAACTAATGGATATATCTTCGTGCCATTTTACAATATATCATTAATGTACTTTTAAATAATAGGAAAAAGAAACACAGAAAAGTTAATTTACTATATTTATTTTGTATTTTAAAAATATCGTTTTCTCGTCGGCTATACACGACGGTGGTGTGTTGGGCACTTTTTCATTAGCTGTCCAGTTCCGACCGTGGCGTTCAAAACCATTTCATTGCGTGTATAATTTTTACAATTGGCTTTAAATGACGAAAATAATCAAAAGAAATAAATAAGCGTTATATCCAAATGCTAAGGTACTCTCGTTAACCAACAGCAGAGGTCATCGAGGGAAACTTTTCTCTTAGTCATAATAACAAAATAATTTTAGAGAAAATTCTCAACTATTTACCTATTACATAATTTCATTAGTGAAATGTCTTCCAACATGAATCAAATAACGTAATTTTAGTTCAAGTGAGTAATTAATGATGTCCCTCGTACGAAATTTTTGATTAAGGTTAATTAAATACAATAAAAATCACAAAAAACCTAACAATTTAATGAATTCTGTAAAAAAAAAACTATCTGTGAATGGAGTCGCTTTAACATTAGATAAGCGTCCACGTGTCTGCGACCCCAGTTATCGCCAAATCAAGCTAGTTTACACCGAAAATGGATGGTCACAAATGCGGTATTAGTGATAAATTTCTAGTTATTTTGAGAGCACCTACTATGACGTATCGTTTTTGTTTTAATGCGATTGTGCCGGCAACCTTTTGACGCGAATAACCCCAAAGCCCAAAGCTTAAGGAGTCGTTGAATCAAGAGAAAAGTCTTGCTTTTGCGACAGTTATGTACCTATATAGTCCATGCTACAGGTAACCAAATTAAAATATCTCGAGCACAACAGCAACGTAATTTTATAATTTCGGAGGTCATATTTTTATAAAGAATTGTCTACCTATACAAAATCAAGTGTAACGCATCATAAATTATTAGGACTTGTCAATAAATTCATTATTTTATTTTATTGAAAGTCATAAGAGAAAAAATATTATAACTTTATTCTATAGTACCTATTTATTTATTCCTATCTAAATAGGTGTAAGTCGCGCCAAACTTCTAGTCCCCTCTGAAGTTGGCGCGATTCGCGTCGCAGAAGTAAAAAATAGGCGTCAGTAGGGCGAAGGCGGGGACGAGCGGTAGGACCTGACCGTACAGCTGCGCAACGAAGCAACTTCAGAGGGGACTAGATGTTTGGCGCGACCTATACCTACTTATCTTAAATAATTTTGAAAAAGCGAATCAAGCCTCGTGCGGGAATCGACGCAACAACACTCGAACAGAAAGAGACTGCAGAAGACAACCTACAACAAGACCGAACAAAATGGCGTACTTTAACGTCGGAGGTCAAGACCCACTTTGGGTCGCTGAGCCAGCGAAACGAAGTAAGTAAGAGGACAACCTGTCACGGACATGGAAACTCGCAACAGCTGCGCTCCGCTTCTTCCGAGCTGTTCCAAGATTTCGTGTTCGTAAGAGAATCTGTGTGCGTTGCTCGAGACACACTGAAAAAATGCACCAACTTTAGTCGATTAGTTTAAGACTAACGAATCGGAAATGTTGTTAAGTATAGGTAATTCATGTCTTTATCTTGAATTTGCTAGGTCAAATACACGATAGTATAATTTTGACTCGATCATAATTATTTTAGAAAACACTTCTATAAAACAAAAAACCCGCCTGCGTAAAAAATAATAACTAAATAGAAAATCAACTGAAAGGGCCGGAACAAGATAAAAATTCAATAATTACCTACATAAAGCCAGCGAAATAAATCGAAACAATATCAAACATAAGTACCTACTGTATACGATTAAAAATATCAATACCTACCTTTTTAGTTGAGTTTCTATTTAGTTATTATTTTTTACGCAGGCGGGTTTTTGGTTTTTTTTTAAATTTTTATTTTATTTGTCTTTTTAGTTAGACAAATCTGCTAATCCGCTGTGGGCACAATTTTGCTTCCACTAATCTACGGCGTACCAGTCTTGACGAGACGTTTCTAGGGTAAAAAAAGAAAAAGGCAGAAAAAAACTTCATTTATAATCTGGTTGGAGCCTTTAAATGGGTCTTGTTTAGCAATACGTACGATTAGCATATCTTCTCTGGTCGAAGTTTTCCTCGGTCGAGCCTTTTAGAATGGTCAATAGCATTAAAAACTTTCTTTACGGAACATTTTAAATTATCAGTTATTCTCCTGTACGTCCATTTTTGGTCGATATGCAAATTAACAATTATTTGCCTAATTGACGCGCCATAACTTTTATTTTTACGCATTTTGAACTAAAGTATCTGGATGATACTAAAAATTATTCAAATTTTTTAATTCATATTTCTTACCTTAAAACAAATATTTTATGTGGTACGCTGTTTTAGCGGCAGAGCACCTATCCCGTAATGGCTGCGCGGAGCCTTATTTTCAGCGTTAAATAAATATTATTAATAACAGAGGTAGAGTTACGGGAGCTGAAACTTATTGTTCGGGGATCTTTTTTCAAAATATCGGTACCGTGCGGAATTTCAAAAACTTACGTGTTTTTAAGTCACTGGTGCTAGGCGCTGAATAGGTCGTATACATTAAAAGGACTAGTGTAAATTAGCTTGATCCTTTCACAAGGCTATGGTTGTCTTGGAATTTGAAACAAATACCCAGAAACTGCATGAAAAATACCTAAAAGTAATGATATCTAAAAACTTATTTCTTCAGAAACTTTGTAAATATAGCACATGAAACAATAATCCGAAATCAAAATTTTGTATTGATATTCCGCAGGCCACTGTTGTCTTATTTTTCGATAAAAAAATATGAATATGAAAGTATTAAGACTTTTACTATTTTCTACCCATACGCCTATGATTTTACGAAAGTAAACATTGCTCCAATTAAATCACCAGCCTACTCTGTACAGATATTAGTGTGCGTGCGTGCGTATTCGTAGTCGTGCGCCGTTGTCACACCACTGCCACGCGCCGCTCGCTCGCTATCTTAAAGAAACTTGAAACTTGCAGATTTGCGCCCGCGCTGCACCCTCTTAAATATGAACAGTTTTTGAGTTATTAACAAAAAACTAAATACCTTTTTTTAAACTTATTTTGTTAATAACAATTGCAATTTTTTACGTGCAGTAAAATCCTCACAATGCATTTTTCTAGAGGTAATTCCGAATCCATGAATCCAAAAATATGAGCTATTGCTCATATTTTTAAGAGCTTTATCTCTATTTTTCACGTTTTTCAACTTGTTGACCGGACTAGAGGTAATAAAGAATATTACATACATACATAATACTTACAAGATACGCGCGAAAAACAATACCCTTTCTTTGCAGTCGGGTAATAAAAATCACCTTTGTTGAAAATACAACGAATTACTTAATTTTTAGGCTTGGAAACAACTCAAATATTATGACATCAATATTCGTAATTTACTAGCTGCATATTTTGATAACTAAAACCATTTTTTTTTATATTTCATGTTTCTGTTAGTTTCTAAGCGGTCCAATCGTCGCGGGCGCTACGTTTATCGACCTTATGACAGCGCCAGTGAGGATAAGCTTACCATAACAAGAACCCAGGTCTTCTTATCTTATGGCCAAAGTATGTTTTGGAGACATGTCATCATGTCAGACCGTACCTGTGCGTAGCTGGAGACGCCGACCGTGCCCACGTCGTCCGTCACGGACACCCACTCGTGTTTCTTTGTGTAGAACCGTGCTGAAAAAACGCAGACACAAAAGTAAGTACATCTATTACTGTTAATGACTGATTCATCAACGCCGAGCCGAAACTGCTGAAGCTAATTAGGCTTGTTTCACACGTACCGCAACCTCAACACGTGGGCGGGCGCTAATTTGTATGAAAATTAATAGTTGAATTCACACTGGCCACATTTGGCCGTCATTATTGACCGCGTGTTTGATAACGACTACATTGCAGCCACGTCGCGCAACCACAACCCAACCACACGAGTAGTAAGAATCCCTCCTTACTACTCGTGTGGTTGGGTTGTGGTGTCATGTGTCACATGAGTAAGTTATCCCTAACTTACTCATGTGACGCAACCACCAGTGACAACGCGAACTAGCGGCCGGCCATATCGCAAACATTTCTTATTTCAATGTGTCTTTATAGTATCCAGGAGTTCTATAATTTAAGTAAGATACAATAAATACTAGAAAGAAAAATATCACTTATTGTATCTTAATTTTATTAAATAATTATTTAATTTTATAATTTAACATAATATTATTAACATGTACGACTAATTATTAGTGTAAGATACTTAGTAATTAATATACAATATGATTTGCAATACCCTTGCAGGGTCATAAGTTGAGACTATTAGTTTAAGATCACCACCTATGTACCTACACTTATGAAGCAATAAATGTTATTATTATTATTATTATTATTATTATTTTGTAAGTAACACAACGCAACCGCAAGAAGCCGCAGCGACACTATTCACACGTAACCACAGCTTGACCACCTTTTGTCGCACGACGACACCGTCGATCGCGACGACGGTTTGGTGTGTTTGTGGTACGTGTGAAACAAGCCTAAGATGAAAGGGGTATGAGTAATTTGGGGGTTTTTTATTTTGGCGATGTCGCTTCAAAAAAAATATTTCATGTTAAAGATCTTATCCCAATAAGCAAAAAAATATTAAACAGAGGAAGTCTATTATGGGCAGATTTTGAGCTATTTCTTATTTAAAAAAAAACTATTCAGTATGTATGTTGCTCTTGTAACATAATCTGCTCCTTTGTTCTTTTCTAACTATCTTGATTCCATAAAAAACTGAATGAAAACATACTGAAATTCCAATTCCACATTTACACATAAACAGGTTTACGGAAAGCAAACAAGAGTCGATATCTCAAAAACTGCCCAATATTGGGAAATGTCGTCATAGTATTTTTTTATGTCTTAACAATTTCTTTCAAATAAAATAAAAATTGAGGCGCGACAAGCAAATTTTTTAAATTTATTTTATATGAGTAATTTTTCACAAACTATGAGGTTTCCGACTTTGCGTTTATTTTTATGTTGAAGTATATTTTATGTCGGTAAAGAATTAATTTAAAAAAAAAACCCACCCCTCCATACAAAATTACTCAAACCCCGCTCATGGAACATTTATATCAAAACTTTTTTCTATTCAAGTTAATGAAAAAACTATTGACAAGTTTCTACTCGTAAACGATAACGCAACTTATTATAATAATATGGTAACGCAACATCCTAAAAACTTTTTTATGCGTATAACATTCGATTTCGCTTTGCTGAAGGTATTATAGTATAAATCCCCTAAAAATATAGTAGGTATAATTAATTAAAATGTATAACTTCGCATTCGCGCGTCGTTCGCAATAATCGGGTGCATTGCTATCGCATCGCTGTGGTTATCGCTCGAAATGACTTTGCGTAATGACAGCTAATGGTTTAGTTACCATTCAAAATACGTCTTTAATTCTATTGACATATGATTGAATTTCATTAATAATTTTTTTAGCCTCCAAATATGGCATCGTTTTTGTTGATATATATACTTAGTCATCCTTTGTGATACATAAGCGTGAGCTTTATAAAGATTTTTTTAGAAATCTTTATAGAATAGAATAGAAAACGTTTATATGTGACACAACTGCAAAGTGGCGATAAGTGACAATAAGATGTACAGAAAATCTACGAATAAAAGTGACCAAAGTACAGAGTGAAACATAAAAAAGACAAATAAGTCTACTAGTGGTTTATATGAGGGGGTCATTAGGAGGGGATATCTTTCAAATTCGTAATCGTAATAGATATATTGGTTGCTTCCGCACAAAAATATCTGACAAAGGTCCTTCGTCTACGTACTCCTTTAATGTGTAATAGCGCATTAAACATTATGTCCATTTAAGTGTCTGGTTAAGCCACTGCCCAGAGAGGTGGTCCAAGATCGTCACTGACTGGGTTCCATGTGATGGACACCGGAGACGTGGCAGGTCAAAGCGGAGATGGAAGGACTACTTGACCACTTTTTTACCGGAGTGATATGAGGTTGCCAATGATAGAGAAGAGTGGAGTCGCAGAGGGGAGGCCTTTGCACAGCAGTGGGACACAACATAGGCTAATATAAAAAAGTGTCTGGTTTTTACCTTTGGTGTCGGTGGAGTAGGTGGCTCGTCGACAGCAGTGTGACGCCAGCGCAGTCCTGCTGACCCTAGACGCTGCCCTTACTATTCCATGCACGACCATTTTGTCCACCTAATAGGATAGATTAATGAAAATTGTAAGCTTTCGATTTGATAGACATGATTATGAATTGAGAACGAAGTAACTTTCGTTCGTGATCTACGGAGAGATTCTTAAATCGCCCCTCAATGTATGATTTCACGTTTGGTTTATGATCATCAACCCTCATTTGGTGATTAAGTCAATACCCATCGCACACAACATATGAGCCGGAATAGCCTAGGATTGTGACAAATTAATGTAGGGAAGAGAGGCCTTTGCTCTGCATTGGGAACACAGTGGCTTTAAATATATAAAAATAGGGAAGGACGCTTATAAAAGTGGGACACCAGTGTTCGAAACTTTAAGCCCAGTCTTCGACACCACTTACGTCGTCAAATCATAACATAGATTATCATTGAAATTATACGTGATGACAGCTAAAAACTAGCGACTAACTGCCAGTGATGACATACGGGACTGAGACGTGATCGCTCACTATGGGCCTCATAAAAAGGCTCAAGGTCACTCAAAGAACATTGGAGAGGGCTATACTCGGGGTTTCTCTGCGTGATCGAATCAAAAATAAGGAGATCCGCAGAAGAACAAAGGTAACCGACATAGCCCGAACAGTTGCTAAGCTTAAGTTGCTCGCAGGACTGATTGCCGCTTGGGCGGAATAGTCCTTGAGTGGCGACCGCGTACCGGAAAGCGCAGTGTGGACAGGCCTTCAACAATGTGGACCGACGATCTGGTGAAGGTCGCGGGAAGCCGCTGGATGCGAGCAGCACAAAACCGATCGTTGTGGAGATCCTTGGGGGAGGCCTTTGTCCAGAAATGGACGTGTTTTGGCTGAGATGACGATGAAGAAAATTTAAGGGCAGCTAGCAAGAACATACACCAAAACAATGCATTGATACACTTCAAAATTACAAGCTATGGTGTTGTCTTATTTATAAGCAACCAGAATCCAATTAACTAAGTTCAGAGTGAAACAAATTCAAAAAGATTAAAAATCTAAAGTCACAAAATTTAAGATTACAAACTTTAAAAATGTTAATAACAGGCACAGAGTGAATCAACTAATATAAGTAAATACTTGTACTGAGTGAAATAGTTTAACAAGTATTAACGAAATTAATAGAAAGCTCGTTAACAAGCGACTAAAACTAAAGTTATCAGTTACGGAGCAAAACAAATCTTGACAAGAACAAAGTCAAACAAGCTTTAACAAGTACAGAGTTAAATAAACTATAGCAGTATTCAACGAACTTTACAGCAGGCTTGTTTACAAGCAATTAAAAAGTTAATTAACAAGTACAAAAAGTATTAAAGTGAGATAAATAAACTTAATCTATACAAATCGTCATAGACAGTAGGCAAGTTACACAACAA
Source organism: Eudonia mercurella (assembly GCA_963082485.1). Classification (NCBI taxonomy): domain Eukaryota; kingdom Metazoa; phylum Arthropoda; class Insecta; order Lepidoptera; family Crambidae; genus Eudonia; species Eudonia mercurella. The sequence goes on along the minus strand of OY720022.1, from coordinate 8,967,522 downwards.
TGCTTATAAAACAATTGTAATATTTTTAATTATTGAGCTTAATTTATATATAAACATAAACAACTACTTCAAGTTTAAGATTTCAATTAAAAGCGATTTAAAATTACAAATTTAGAATTAATATCTAACTCAGATCCTTTAGCGAGGGAGTTAAACTGACACTGAATTCTATTCGTAGGAGAAAAATGACCCAGGTTGCTTTTGAAAGATTTTTGGGAAAACAATTTAAATCGTAAGCTCCTAGCAGGCTTCATGGGAGCATTAAAGATGATTTGTTTGTGGAGAAAAGGAGGAAAGACAAACGTTCTCTGTAAGAAGAAAATTTTTTGGCCATATTGTGCTGAAAAGTCAGGTGCCAAAGAAACCGTTTCTGAATAGATTCTATACGCTTAACATGAATGTCATAACGAGGAGTCCAAATAACACAACAATATTCCAAAGTATTATAAATGAGGATTTTACTGTTAGGACATCTAAACGTTTTTGTGTTTCTTATTACAAATCCAAGAGTTTTAAATCCTTTTTTGATCGTTATATCTAAATGCCTGTTAAAATTTAACTTACTCGTATAATCAAAATGAACACCCCGATCATGAATCTCATTAACATTGCACAAATTCTACTTTTTGATTTGGTAAGTGTAAGGAGTACATACATGTTTTTTTCCGAGTAAAATGAATGAAATTACATTATTGTTTATATTTAACGACATTCGATTTCGGTCGCACCAGTCGACAAATCTATTTAGATCACCCTGCAGAGGTATGCAATCCAATTTATCCTCTACATGTCTAACAATGTTTAAATCGTCAGCATATAGATAAAATGAACTGTATCTGAAACACTGTGCCACGTCATTAACAAGCAGACCCCTATTTTTGAATGATTAAAGGAATAAATGTCAATCACTGGATCGTGTCGAAAATTGGTGCTCCCTAAATAATAGGTAATAGGGAACAGTGGCTTAATGGTATTGTATGTCTTAAAGGGTAGGGAAGAAAAACTTACCTAAAGTGACGCAAATCTTGGAGGTGACGTGCGGCCAGGTCCGGTGGCTGATAATAAGTGTCACAACTCCAGACGTTATCGCATAATCGGCGCGCAACTCGATTTGGGATCGTTAGTTAATTCTCCATTCGGTAGAATCAATAAATGATGACAGTGAACTCGGGAGATAAGAATACATACAAGCTCTATGCTCTGCTATGCTCATGCCCGATCCGATCCGAACCCCTCGGAGAATCTAGTAGGGATCGAAGACACGCAGTAGTGCGGGATTTCTTTGCCTCTAGAAAACCTCTGACGATGCTTCGTTTCACACGGCATGAGGTAACCTCTAAGTATCTCGCCACCCCTATAAAAATCCGGTGTCGCTGGAAATGCCCAGTGGTAATCAGCAATCTCTCTCTCCAACAAAATAGCTATGCTCAGGGTTTTTTTGGCTGGAGCAATAATTTACTTGAATTTCTTTCTCAGACGCAACAATTAACTACCTACTAAAAAAATCACAAATGTTGAAAAAAATTCCACGAGCAGGATTTGAACCTGCACCCTTCTGACATTCCGGGTCAGGTGCTCTTCCAATTGAGCTATCGTGGTTTTAACCAGCCCGCCGAAATTATTCAACACTTTTTACTTTGAAAGCCAAAGGCGCCCATTCAATGTCAACAACTACGGTAGTTACATCTACGTCACTAACATCGGATCATAATATTTTTACAAATATTAAAGATCAGTTAAGAAGTAAGCAAGCTATGTATAAATGTATAAATGGTTAGAACCACGATAGCTCAATTGAAAGAGCACCTGACCCGGAATGTCAGAAGGGTGCAGGTTCAAATCCTACTCGTGGAAATTTTTTCAACATTTGTGTTTTTGTAATTTTTCGCAACAAAATTTGCGTTAAAAATTATTTGAACATTTATAACTGCCTACTGTTGTTATATTTTTGCCTTAGTAAAGAGTTAGAGTTGAATACAAGTAATTCGCTTTTCTTTTCTAACTATGAAAATAATCTTTGAGGGCAGCGGAATAAGGCTGTATGAGGGCAATCGCACTCAACCTATAAAACCAATTGAACCGTTAAAAGTAGGAACAAACAGACATAAAGATAAATTTTCTCTGTATCACAGGGAATATAGGAAATTATTTGACCTTTACATGAGAACTATCGGAAATGACAACTCTTATAACATTTTTTAGATATTATTTGTTTTGGGTACCTATCGACAACATGTTATTAACTTGCCGTTTATTTACTTAATATGTAGGTATTTTGTACATGAACGAGACCAAGGGTTCCTTAGATATATAAAATACACGAGACAAATTCACACTTGACTGTTTTTCCTTAAGTTGTATTCGATCAATATGATAAATATTACATGTCAAAATAGCCGTGTCGTTGTTTGTGAAAGATAACTGATAAATGTATCGGTGATGACGCCGGGCCGCTGGGGGTCGCCGGACGTGAACCTTGCTCCGCCTGCTCGATGCCACTCATTTACACGACTATTGAGTAATCTAGACAAGTGTGAGTTAGTAGCGGACGTGAATTGTTACTTAGGTACATCAATATAAAACTGAGGTGTACTTTTTAGGGACGCATTTTGTTTAGTTGTGCAATTTTATTTATTATTCAATTTTGTTTATAGGTAGGTATGTGTTTACGAGTATGTAAGTATTTACATACCTACATTTGTGTTCTAAATAAATAATTGTTCATTCGAATTATATATTATTTATTAAAATTATATATTATTAGGGACCACGGTACGGTAGGATACGGACCCTGTAAAGGGAAGGTAAGGTAAAATTACAGTTAAATAAAGAGTTAAAAACATTTCATTTCAAAGTGAAGTGAAATATTGAAATATTATAGTATTCAAGTACGAGCTCAAGGGGTTAGTGGTTAACGCGCCCGGTCTGCGAGTGCTGAGGTTAAGCAACTTTCGCAAAGGCCGGTCATCGGATGGGTGACCAAAAATTTATCATCTCGAGCTCCTCCGTGCTTCGGAAGGCACGTAAAGCAGTCGGTCCCGGCTGCATTAGCAGTCGTTAACAACCAACGCGCACTGGGCCCGCGTGGTGGTTTATGGCCCGTTCTCCTATCCATGCATAGGGAAGGCTCGTGCCCCAGCAGTGTGTGCTGATGATGAATCAAGTATGGATTGGAAATAGCTAACAAAGTGCGTCGGTTGGAAGATCTAGAGGCTAAGTGCTCACCTGCAGTGAATATAAGACTACACTAAGTGCAAAAAAGCACTAAGATTAGTTGAAATCTTTAAGTTTGTAGAAAAGATGTCGTGATCCCACCTCTATGTTTAAAAAGTATACTTACGCCGGAGCGCCAAAACCTTATAACAGACTTCTTGGCGGGAAAGTGAAGAGTCATGTCTGCGGTTTTGTTTTATTTTCGAAAATTTGTGTTATATCGAATATTAATGTGAAATAATGGTGGATTATTAACCGTTAAGTGTTCGTGAGTGTGCATGAGTGTTGGCAAATGAAACAAAACAGTGCAACGTCACTTTTCAAATTCTTTCAAAAAGTCCGCCCGAGGACTTAGTAAAGCCCCATATCTTTACTGAGATACTCGAGAGGTTGGGGGGTATGTCATGTCTCACTTCTCATTTCTATTATCATTCATCATCATCATACAGAAAAGAAATATTATTTATTTATGTATTACCTGTTAGAAAAATTACTTTGACACTGGCTAAATGTGCTAATCGCACAAAGCCATCAACAAAAAAAAAAAAAATTTAACAGGTCAACCAAAATTTAAATGTGGCTTGTGAAAAAAAAAACAATTAGTCTTCTTATTTTTGTAATAGCTTCTTAAGTTTTTATGTTACCGAAACTGGATATGAAGACCCCTCTGACTATGAGGACTTATAGCAGTATTCTTGCAGTTGTGGAAAAGAGACGCAAGTATATTCACCGCTACACGCGTCTCGTTTTCACAACTGCAATAATACTGCTAAAAGAGCTCGTGGTTACCCCCCAGGGCACTCTTGGCTTTAATTAAGTCTTCCCTTGTGCTGGAAGCAAGAAACAAGCGTCGTAACCCCACACTGGCACGATCTATTTTGTGCCCAGTAACTACCAATGTTCTCCCAGCACATATTCCCGACCACATACACACTATATAAGGAGACTGCAGAAGGTAGGCTTTTTATTGATAGCTCGGCAAATGACTCCATCCCACCCGAGGTGGGATGGAGTCCAGACGCGAAGATAACTGGAGCAGCGTGAAAACAAACGTAGCATCAGTTAACCTCACACTGCCGGCCCACAAAAGCTTCGTACATATCTAAGATACCCACCCTCCCACGGACACAGAATTTCTCAACAGCTAAACTCGGACTATTCCGAGCTGTTCGATTGGAACAATCAACATCATTCATCATTTATGTATAACTATAGGTAGTTAGTAGGTATTATACAATATTAGACATATTGTTAAAAGTAAATGAGATAGGATAGTGGAAGGAATCAATAAATGCAACTTATGTTCTAGTAAAATGTATTGCAGGTAAATCCTGTAAAACTCATTAACAATAGCTTAAACACAAATATTATGCTTAAAAATATTCATTTTCAGTTACCTACTTAATACGGGTAGCTGACGTTTCGGACACATTATATTCGGACACGGCGTCCGAATTTACACTTTTTTATTTTATTGTTTTTTTCACTGACGATTCGGACACCAATAAAAATAGCTGCTTTGTACAGTCAGATAAAAAAATTCAAATGATTTATTTACATTAATTTTAAGAAAATATACAATTATAGTAAAAACAACAACTTGATTTTTCTTCTGGCCTGCTCGGGGTGAAAAAATAAAGCTTATCTATTAGTTAGTCATCTATTTGTCTTTATGGCCATTTCCTTCAGTAGGTATTGGTAATTCGGGTCGCAAGGCCAAAAAAACAGTTATTTGGTTTCCCAAGGTCCAGGCACAGCCTAGTTTAAGAACCTCTGGTAATTGTACTGACTCAATCCGCCTTTGCACATTTTAAATTATGTATTTTTAAACACATGTATTGTACCTACTTTAGTGCAATAAAATTTATTATTATTATTATTATTAAATAATCTTAAAAAAGAACCGTTAGCCGGATATTGAGTACTTGAGTAAAAGCATGCATACGCAATACCTAGGTGTTAGGTACTTCTGTATTTTGTTTGCCTACATTAGCCAATTTTGTGAAGAATGATAAAAATGTAGTAACTAAAATATTCGGCTATTCGGCATCAACAAATTCATTTTATTACAATCACATCGAAGATAACATTGTTGTAGCATTGTTCTGGAATAATAGCTTATTTGGATAGATTCACGAACATTTTATGCTAATAAAGGGAGGGAAACTGCTGTAGACAGATTTGAGCCTTTCGTCTACCTAGTGCCAGATCCGTCCTACAAACAATTATAATTTTATTGTGTCTGTATTCAATTATCAATTAGACCTTTTGGTGCCCTTGATATCGAAAAATCTATGGTCTACAATAGACACCTTAAATTAGGCAGATCGTATACTTTTTGCTGGCTCATTCTCATCATTCTAGTTATAAGACGTCCACTGCTTTACAAAGGCTTTCTCCAAGAATCTTCACCATGACCGGTTCTATGCTGCTCGCATCTAGTGGCTACCTGCGACCTTCACCAGATCTTTGGTCCACCTTGTTAGAGGCCGATTTACATTTTGAAAACAAGTTTATTAAACTCTACATCAGTTAAAGCATTAAAATGTAAAAAAAATCAGCAATAATAAGTAAGCAGTAACATCTATTGAGTAACGAAAAACTAAAAACGCGTTTTTTTCAAAACTAGTTTAATTATGTTATGACAGTTTTTTAGAGGATGTGCGATGTATACAATATAGTCTGATGTGGTCTGATGAGCTACAGTAATACACATCCACAAACCTCTAAAATATTTTAGTAACATTTTTTTTTCTTATAATATTATATTTTGAAGCTTTTTTATCTGACTGTACTGAACAACTCCAATAATTTAATAGTGTCCGTATCGTCAGTGAAAAATATAATAAAATTAAAAAGTGTCAATTCGGACGCTGTGTCCGAATATAATGTGTCTGAAACGTCAGCTACCCTTTAATACAATAATTAGAATTACATACACAAAACAATTTGTACTGTAAAAACAACATATTCGTATATCCTAATATGAAGTTATCAGAAAGTCCTTATAAATATTGACTCCATTAATTCAGGTGCTTCTAGGCGAGTTATGAACCTAAATGTAGCTGATATAAAGTATGATGTATTTATTTATTTATTTATTTATTTATTTAATATCCAAGTCAGAAGGGTTACTCTTGAAACACAATTGCAATAATCAATTTTCAATCAAACAAATTATTATCGAGACGGGGCGTTCCAAAATTGCGAAACTTATCCCAATATCGATACATATATTGCGTCAAGAGTAGCCTACCTGGTAGGCTACTCTTGATGCAAACTCAATCTCAATACAATTCCAATGCGATTAATATGTATCCATATTGGGATAAGTTTCGCAATTTCGGAACGCCCCATCTCGATAATAATTTTTTCACTCAATTTCCACGCAATTTAATTCCAATGTGGCGCTGTTATCGCTTTTAAGAGTGCCATTTGAATTTTTTTAGATTTGGAATTGGAAATTGATTATTGGTTATTGCAATTGTGTTTCAAGAGTAACCCACCTGATCAGCAAAAGACATACCTACATTATGAGTACGCAAAGAAGAATAAACAAAACGGGTAACTACACTATTTCAGCCACATTTACGTTGCCCGATTGACAATACATAGTGTATTGTCAATCGGGTAACTGAAATGAAACACTTTGTACGGTATTTAATTGCGTTTTGATCATAATATTTGTGTCGATAAAAATAAATAATCACATTTACTACATAAAGCTAAGAATGACAAAAGGGAAATCAAAAAAAGTATTAACTAATATGATTCTACGAGTATTTATATAATCGCTCTTGTACATGTTAATATTTAACCATACAAGACGAACCTTTCGACAATGAAGATTATTTTACGAATATTCTGACGCAATCGGTTTACATCGTTCAGTCGACCCGTACAAAATGTTTCATTTCAACGTATTATTTAGAATACAATATAACTCTATGCGATAAAAAAAACGTTGTTGATGCACAACACTATTAGCACGGTGGTCTGGTGGCGTATTACCATGAGTTCTTATAGAAGTATTGTAGCAGTTTCATTGCAGTGTTAAAAACGAGATGCGTGTAGCGTGTAGCCTATAAGAGGGGGTATAAAGGTAAACCGCCAATCGTAGATTTGATTTTAACACTAGAAGATAAATTACACAACAACGACACGATTTACCTAAAAAAAATGTCGTGGTCGCTCACTATGGGCCTTATTAGAAGGCTCAAGGTCACTCAAAGAGCAATGGAGAGGTCCGCAGAAGAACAAAGGTAACCAACATAGCCCGAAGAGTTGCTAAGCTCAAGTGGCAGTGGGCAGGCAGGGCACATTGCTCGCAGGACTGATGGCCGCTGGGGCGGAACAGTCTTCGAGTGGCGACCGCGTACCGGAAAGCGCAGTGTGGGCAGGCCTCCAACAAGCTGGACCGACGATCTGGTGAAGGTCGCGGGAAGCCGCTGGATGCGAGCAGCACAAAACCGGTCGTTGTGGAGATCCTTGGAAGAGGTCTTTTTCCAGCAGTGGACGTCTTTTGGTTGAGATGATGATGATGATGATGATGATGATAAAAAAATCACGAACTTACGTCTACTTTTCAACTATTATCAATTTATTTTCAATTTGATGCATATTACTGAGCCAATAATTTAACACATAATATCAAATTATATTACCAAGCGACCCTATAGGCGATTTGAAAATAGTATTCGGCGCTTACGACATTCTTATTCCGCGCAGAACACTCCACATTCATGCATGTTTTGTTTCATCGAACGTCGTGGTTTATCTTATAGTGTTAAAATCAAATCTACGATTGGATACCCCCTCTTAACGTGTAAACAATTTAACTCTTAATACAATGAAATAAGAGTCAAAACTATTCAAAAGTGTATATGTAATGCTCGTGATTGTACACACACGCGACTCGTTTTCACAACTGCCATAATCTCAAACCGATCTCAAACTCCTCGGAGAATCTAGTAGGAGACGGATGCTTTTGTGATGATATCCCCTCTAGAAACCTCTGAGGATGTTTCGATCATGCTGCTTGAGGAACACTTTAAGTTTCTCTTCACCCAAAAAGCTGGTTATCTACGCTGTAAAGGTTATAGTAATTCTACTATATATATGGGTATCCACCCAGAAATATCATTCTTAAAAAAAGCTGCTAAGCATTTCAGTAATACTGTCTTAAAACTCATGGTAAAGTTGACACTCCATTGAAGCGCAGACAGAGCTTTGTGGAAATCAACCAATAGCGTCATTTTGTTTGACAACTCTTCTTCACTCCGCTCCAATTAAGGGGCAATAGAGTCCCTTTATAGAGAAGAGAAAAGGTTGATTTTCACACAGCTCTGCCCCGCTCCGTTTTAGGAAGTGTCACCCTAAGGCCACTGTTCATAGCAGTTGGTGTCGACACTGATCTACCGCAGGTAGCAGGGCGTGGCCTGGGAGGTGCTGAAGATGGCGCTGATGGCGCTGTAGGTGCTGGCCAGTCCACCCACCACGCCGACCACGATCACCTCCCAGCAGACCATCTTCATCCATCCGGGTGTTTGACTAAAGTGTAACAGAAAAAATCATTAACTTTTGGTTTATGTAATAAGTTTAACAGATTAAGGAGTATTTTTGAGTGGCATTAAATAACTAAGACTTAGAGCTATGCCAAATTGCCAATATATTTAATACAGTCTACCTTAAAAACCATTGTAAGTAGGTACTACACCTAGTTTCAATAATTTCAACAATCCGTTTTTCGTTCCTCTACTCAATTCAATAGGTATAAGAAATATTTCTTGGGATAATGTTGGCACTAACATCCCCACGACCCGGTCATTCCGAGCCGAGGTCCTATTAGCCTTTATAGGCGCCCTCGGGTGATTCCGCTCTCGTTCCAATCCAATCCAATTCAAAACGCCTCGGGGAATCTAGTAGAGGTTTACGTGCTGTATTCCCTTATGAGAATGTTTCGCTCACAAGGCTTGAGGAACCCTTTAAGTTCCTCGTTTCGCACTAAAGTCCAGTTACACAGTGAAGACCACAGCAATCTCTTTCTAAAAAAAGTTGACACTAACATGGGAGCTTCGCCCTGGCCTGCGGGCTGGTCGACGAGCTTCAGGTAGCAGTAGGACGGCAGTATGAAGGTGAGCAGCGCCACGCTGGTGCCCCCCACCAGCGCCAGCACGGTGTAGAAGCGGGGGATGCTTTCGCCAATGAACAGGATGCCGAGCATGATGGACAAGCGCACACCCATGCGCCAACCAGTCGACTCTGAAACACGGTAGATACTTTGCACATTAAGTCTTTGTTTATGTAGGACGATTAGCTGGACGCATCTGCGCTGTTGGTTCCCGGCACCTTTAGCAGCCTGGCTCCATTTTGTGCCGTTCGCGATCTAAGATCGATATGGATGCCTAGCTCCTCCAAAGATATGGCATTCTTCGCCCAGTTTAAAAATAAGGCACACTTTAAGGTGGACCGACGATCTGGTAAAGGTCGCGAGAAGCCGCTAGATGCGAGCAGCACAAAACCTGTCGTTGTAGATAGTCAAGGAAGGCGAAGCGCTTCTCTGCTGTTATAGGTTTAAGACTAGAAAGCACACCACAGTAAGAATCAAGTTGGGTTTTCACTATTGTGAAATCTCTATCTCTCTCATTTCCTTTAAATTGTGTGCCTGATAGGGACAAGTGTATTTAACTTGTGTTTATATTTTGTAATCATCTTAACACGTCTAAGACGACAACTCTACAAACGGCCTGCCTGATGTACCTACATAATATCTATCTGACGTGTTGCCAAACTTGTATAAACCTTATCACACCCTTTATGGAAAAGACGTTAATTATCTGCATTTTAAATATTTAGTACTTATAACAGGTTTACATTACAAAGGTACGACCATTACCTCTAGCAGGAGCTCGATGGCGCAGTGCGAGTGCTGAAGTTAAGCCATAAGAATAAGGTGTTATTGTTTATTCTTATGGCTAAGCATCATTCGCAAAGGCCGGTCATCGAATGGGTGACCAAAAATGTAACATCTCGAGCTCCTCCGTGCTTCGGAAGCCACGTAAAACCGTTGGTCCCGCTGCATTAGCAGTCGTTAAAAACCTCCAACCCGCACTGGGCGGGTTGGAGCACTGGGCCCGCGTGGTGGTTTATGGCCCGTTCTCTCTATTCATCCATAGGGAAGGCTCGTGCAGCAGCAGTGGGGACATAAAATGAGCTGATGATAATGATGATTACCTCTAGGAACGTTGTAGAGCTCCTCCATCTCCTGGCAGACGGGGTTGATGAGTATAACGAAGGCGGTGACGAGGTGCACGGCCATTAGCACGTTGCCGGCCAGCGTGAGGGGTGTGGCCGACAGCGAGGACGACACGTTGGGCGCTACCGACTCGCCATACACCGCGTATCCACCGATCGCGATGGGCAGGTACAGAGCCAGGATCGCTGAGGGATTACACCAGTTTCAATTAGTAGGATAATATTGCGTCAGCACGTTGCCGGCCTGCACCTGCGTGAGAAGCGTGGCCGACAGCGGAAGGCCACATTGGGCGCCACCGCGTTGGGCGCCACACGCCGTACATCCCGTACCCGGCTATCGTGATGGGCAGGTATAGGATCGGGATTGGCGAAAATTTTGCACACCGGCTTCAATGAACACCTCACGTACCGACTTAGTAGAAACGTAAACAGCAAGCATCTAGAAACGTAAGCAGCAAGCGTCGTGTAGGACGCCCTCACTGTGTAGGTGGCTGGCAAGAGCTGATGAGAGTAGCCGCGAATCGCGCTCAGTGGTGTGCACTTGAAGAAGCCTATGTCCAGCAGTGGACTAAGATAGGCTGATGATGATGTAATATTTATTTTTCTAAAGGGTTAAAGTTCGGCAGTCAACTTTACATATTTTTTCTGAACGTCTATAGCGCGAGTTTTATTCACCACTGAAGAAATGCGGACTTCATACCGCATTTCTTTTTTTCTTTCTTTTTTTTAATATAGCCTATGTTACTCAGCGCTAATGTACCATTCTAATGGTGAAATAATTTTTAAAATCGGTCCTGTAGTTTTTGAATTTAATCGTTGCAAACATACAAAAAATACAAAGCTTTCCTCTTAATAATACCTACTTATTAGTTTAAGTAGATGATCAGTCAGTAAGTAATGTCAGTAATGTTGGCATCACATACCTAACAGGGCGCAATGTTAATTGTTATTATTTTTTTTATTCTTTTTGTTACCATGTTGTATGTTTAACTGTGTGTTTTGTTATGTGATTCCATTAAATGTTATTTTTTCTTTTCTGTTAATGGTAATGTATAAAAAGTTATGTTATATAGTCACAAAAGCAGCTACTTATACTTTTGCCACTTAGTACTTATGCCTAATTCTCATTGTAAAATAACTTTGATACTATAATCTAAGGGCTCTTTCAATTTAGACGTTTCGTGTCGCACCGCTGCCGTGCGGTTTCATATTAAACGCCAGTCGCACGACAACCGCAACTTGCGGCTGTCGTGCGACCACGTACGACAATAAACGTCTAAATTAAAAGAGCCCTTAGCCTTACACTTTTAAACCTCTGCATCCCATCATTAATGAAATGCTAAAGATGTCGTAGGCAAAAAGTAACCTTAAAACCTAAATGCCTTACAAATAAACAGAGAATAAGCTTCGATTAGTTATTTAGTATTTAGTCTCTTTTACTCGGCTGACGTTTACATGACAGGAACAAAACACAGAATAACTATTCGAAGCTTAATCTCTGTTTATTTCTTAAAACATTTTGCCTGCTATATGACTCACCCAAGAAGCTGTACTGCAAGCTTTGGCTGAACCCTTTCTTGTCGGTCATATCGTTCTGAATGGTGGGGAAGGTGGAAGCACCCCCGAACGCGAACATGATGGTGCCGAACGCCAGGAAGAAGTCTTGGAAGCCGTGCACCCCCCAACGGAACACGAACGGTCGGATGTCGTTCATCATCTGGATGAAGTATAAGATGCACGCCACTACCGTCGCGCCGAAAGCTATCACGCCCGTAAACCTGGAATTGTATTTCAGTAAAAAATGTTAGAAAAGCAGTACGCACGTTACCTTTTACGCCCGTGACCCTGGGTAAGATTTTAGTAAAAGAGGTCAGATAAGAAGTTCGCTCTTAATTTTTCAAGTAAACCTGGCCTTCATCTCGCCTGACATTAAGTGATGATAAGGCCTAACGTGGAAGCGCAATTTACCCGGAAACCCCTACACTGAAGAACTTGTGTCTCGGTATGGTAGGTATACATCTGCGGCGTAATTGTGCAACTATGTGATACACCCCAAAGCGATGACAGCAAGTTATGTTATAAGGTCTCCTGGAATGCTCTCCTTCCTAGAACATGGAGTCCTTTAAAGGTGGGTTCGGTGTGAAGAAGCATTTTGCCGGTCAGCTAAGTGAGAACGACCAGTAAGGTACAATGTTGTTCTACTAGATGTCTTCGCATCTGGACTCCGCTTCTGCTTAACATTTTTTTTAAATATTTGCGGTTAAGCACAGTGCCTTGATCTCACCTGATGTTAAGTGATGATAAGGCCATTTGGTGGAAGCGTACTTCACCCGGGATCCTCAACTAGTGAGGCACTGGCTATCTTATCTCTAGCTGCTGGAACGCAACAATGCTACATATTTAGATAAGATGGTGGTAGCCAGCCAGGCGGACAAACCAGTCCTACCACCAACCAAACCGAGTACACATAGTGTACCCCCCGCTGGGAATCGAACCTAAGAACTTTGGGTCTAAACCGGTGATCTTAACCACTAGACCACAGAGGCGGTTTAAAAAACAGCAGGTAGAGCGGAGTCATTTGTCAACGCTTCTATAAAATAATAAAAACACTCATTTAATAACTTACGGGAAGTCTTTAGGCGTGCCAAAGAGCATGAGCGGCGTCATGGCACCGGCCACAATGAGGTACCACGTGCAGAGCGTGATGGGCAGCAGCGCCAAGAACACCTGCTCGATGATCTGCGCCGCCAGCAGTAGGTACACCACCGAGGCGCCGAACAGCGTCACTGTCACTGCCATTGACACTACCACGCTGGAAAGTTATACTCAGCTTCATTAGTGGGAACGTAACTTGGCTCGAGAAAACAAAATATTTATATCGAGTGATCACTGCAAGTTTAATCAGAAGGCGATTCTTACAGAATCGTACGAAAAAAAATTTAAATAAAAACCGGTGGACGCAAATTTTAGGCACTCTTGGTTTTGTCCGCAAGGTGGCTTTACTTTTACGATCGTTGCAATATACTTAGGATCGCGTCATCATCGACCATCTTGAAAGCGACGAATGCTTAGAATCTCGCTCAGATCAATTTGCTCAAGGCTTCTCATGCTAGCTAGGGTTGCGCGCCTTGATGATAGACCAGCAATCACCCAGTCGCTATCATACTAGTATATGTATATCACTACACAGTTAAAGTCATACCCCCAGGTCTTGCCCAAGGCCTAGTCTTACGGTTCGGCATATCAGGGCCGTGCCTTTCAATGATAGACCAGCGCTCACCTAGTCGCTATCATGTAACTTGCTGTACCTCCATGTCTTGCCCAAGACCTGGTGGGCGATGATCGCGTAATCACGCTTGCGGCTACTCATGCCAGGATCACGGGCCTAGATAATGGACCTGCAGTCACCCAATCTCAATTTTATGTTGCTTACTATACAGTTAACGTCGTACCTCCAAGTCTTGCCCAAGGCCTGGTCGGCGATGATAGCGTAAGGGTTGCGCTTGCGGCTCCTCATTCCAGGGTCACGAGCCTCAATAATGGACCAGCAGTCACCCAGTCGCTTGCCGCTGAAGGCAGCCACGGCGCACATCACGATGATTATAGGTACGCCCACCCATCCTGAAAGGCAATTGGAAAATTCTGTCTGTATAAAGTGGAATCAGGAGCGGATATTTATGACCTGAATTAAAAAATACATCAATTTTTTCACAAGTTTTCATGGTACACTATGTCATGCAGAGCACAATCTATTTTTAGGGTTCCGTACCCAAAGGGTATAACGGGACCTTATTACTAAGACTCCGCCGTACGTCCGTCTGTCTGTCTGTCCGTCTGTCACCAGGCTGTATCTCATAAACCGTGATAGTTAGACAGTTGAAATTTTCACAGATGATGTATTTCTGTTGCCGCTATAACAACGAATACTAAAAAAAATTATAACATAAATATTTAAGGGGGCTCCCATACAACAAAAGTGATTCTTATGCTCGTTTTTGCTCGATATTGCTAACGGCAACGGGTAGACGCTTGAAATATTCACAGAGTATTGAGTTATATTATTCACTTTAAAAATAAATAATTAAATTAAAATAAAATAAATATTTAAGGGGGGCTCCCATACAAGAGACGTGATTTTTTTCCAATTTTTTTCTCGGTGTTATTATTAACATCGTTATCGATAACAGCTAGAAACTTGAAATATTTTTATAGATATTGGTACGGAACCCTTCGTGCGCGAGTCCGACTCGTACTTGGCCGAATTTTTAAGCGTTTATATAATCGATTATGATCGAGTTACCTTAAACGCGAGATGCCAACGAGAGCGTTATTCCTAAACATTAGATTTGCCTAAAAAGCTGTTTACCCTAAACGAAAGATGACAATGAAGCAGTATGCCAAATATTAATAAGTAAAACATCAACGTTCATATTTTTGTACTTAAAGGATTGTAAGTTTTTGTGTTACGGGTGATAAACGAAATAAAAAATTCCAAACTCGTTACAAAATTAGAGCCGACGACTATTTCGGTCGTCACGGGGAACCGGTTTCCGAATGTTGTTTTGATGAGAAACCTTCAAACAGCATTTATTTAAAAAAAAAACATGAGCCCTACTCACGTCACGTGCACAGCGATATGCATATATATATTACAATAACAATAAATACAATATACAACATATATTAATAAAGGAATATTTATTTATTTCGTCAAATATGATCCACCAAATAATTAATCTTATTTACTATGTAGTACTACATATTAAACTTAGATCCAGTTATTTATAAAAGTATGCTCTGCTAAGTGTCATCATCAGGATCTTCATCATCACACTATTTACCGTTAATATCATGACATTCGCATAGCAAAGTAGAGACAAAATTTTCGACCGACGATACGCGACGATAGATTGCGTGCTTAACTATGGAGCTGCAGTTACGGAGGTCATAGTAAATTCAAATATTTTATCAATTATAACCATTTTGGTGTTACAATATAAAGATGAGAACGTTTCAGTGTATGAACTACCTAAAATTGGATTGTTATCATTGTGTCTATCGCGGAACGGAAAAGTTCTCTACGCAACACATAAGTATAGCACATCGTCAGTTAACGAGCGCTCGGGCCGCCTCCTTAGCATACCCGACCAGTTTAGTTTCAAAATACGTCCAAAACTATTTAGATAAGTGTATCGTCTGCGTCAAAAGTATAAATTAAATGAAAAGCAGTCGCATCCGATCTTGGAATAATCATATTTTACTTATGTCGCTAGCAGGTTCTCTTACGATATTTGCGAGGAAACTATTTCACAATAAAAATAATAAGCTCTAGTAGCTTTGTTTGGTTTTGCACTGATAAGCACAATTGCAATATGTATATATATATATATATATATATGTAACTAGCTTTTGTTCGCGGCTTTGCTCACGTGGGCTTCACTACTTGTGTTTATTCTAAATAAAAGCCAAACTTATTAAAGGTAAATACATATCATAAGGGAATAAGTAATAAGAGTTGGACAACTAAACATGTCACGACATTTCAACATTAAGATTTTAATTTTTTATCATTAAAAAGCCCATCCATGCGAGCTAGAATTAGTAAAAAGTGTCTAACACAAAACAACGTAATAAAGATCACTCTGTATACCTAAGTAATTTTGGTCCGTTTTGTCATCCCCTACTTAAGGGATCATTTTCTAAAAATCCTGAAACACTTCATAATTTCTAACCACGCCAAATACCGAAATTTAAGGAATGACAGATATCCATACAAACTTACCACCCTTATTTCACCTCTGTAGGGAAGATTTTTCGAAAAATGCAAAATGGGTAATTTTTTACTTTTATCGCAAAATCTATAGATCGATGAAATTATTCCTACATGAGCGGAGAATCCGTGTCCTGTCTGATGGATGCGCTTCGCGGTTCATGTCAGTGAACGCTGGTGTCCCTCAAGGTTCCGTTCTGTCCCCCACGCTGTTCCTTCTGCATATCAATGATATGCTTCCACTTGGAAATATTCATTGCTATGCAGATGATAGCACAGTGCATGGGGGATATAACGGTCACCCAGCGGCCGGGCGGGTCGAAACCGAAGTTAACCGAGTGAATCTTGTCATTGAGCTCAATCGGGTATTGGACCTCATATCTAAATGGGGCTCCAATAATCTTGTTGAGTTCAATGCCAAGAAAACACAGGTGTGTGCGTTCACGGCAAAAAAGTCACCATTCCTTCCCCTTCCAACTCTTCAGGGTACATCTCTAAGCCTGCAGAGCAGTATCAACATGCTCGGTATGACGATTCGCTGCGATCTAAACCAAAGAGACTACATCGAAGCCGTGATCAAAACAGCCTCACGAAAACTCGGTATTCTGAACAGGGTGCGGCGATTCTTTACGCCTGACCAGTTGTGCCTTTTGTACAAGACACAGGTACGGTCTTGCGTGGAGTATTGCTCGCACATCTGGGACGGTTCCGCAAAGTACCTTCTCGATGCTTTGGACAGATTGCAGCGTCGCGCTGTACGCATTATCGGCAACGCAGAAGTCACAAATACTCTCGAAACTCTGCAATTGCGTAGAGATATTGCGTCACTCAGCGTGTTTTACCGTTTATACCATGGCGAGTGCTCTGAAGAACTCTTTGACCTCATCCCTCCTTCTCCCTTCCTCCATAGGAGTACGCGTGCTGCTCTCCGGAGTCACCGCTTCACTGTCTCAAATATTCCATCACGCACTAAGAAATTTGATGACTCATTTTTTTGTCGCACTTCCAAAACATGGAATAGTTTGCCTGCACACGTTTTCCCTCCTTCCTATGATATGGGGTCCTTCAAACGAGGCGTGAAGAGGCACCTTGTGGGCCGGCAGAGTGAGGGTAACTGATGCTGCGTTATTTTCACGCTGCACCAGTTGTCATCGCATCTGGATTCCATATTCACTTAACATCAGGTGAAATGGAGTCATTAGCCGTGCTATGTATAAAAAAAAAAAAAAATTCATTTTTATAGATAATACTTTAAAAATATCAATTTACCCAAAAAAAAACCTTCTTCCCTTTTTTACTCTTCTGAAGGAAAATAAACAAAATTCCTGAAACACGTTATTCTTTATTTCTTTTCAAAAAGCCAAATACTAATTTTCATGTATTTTACTTCAAAACTGACAGACTTTCATACAAACTTTCACCCCCTATTTGACCATCTTAGGGTATGATTTCAGTAAAATCCTTTCTTAGTGGCTGGTTACGTCACTCAATTAACCAACCGTCCAAATTTCATTTAATTAGCTCCAGCGGTTTCGGCTCGGCTCATTCGCAATGGCAATTTTTTAAGTCTCCCCGTTTTTATTAACGTTATTGAATGCAATAACGTTAATAAAAACGGGGAGACTTAAAAAATTGCCATACAAAATCTCGCGTTCTAATAGCAAATAAAACTCGTACCTACTAGGCAATCTGGGTGCGTAGTGTGAGTTTTGTTTAATATCCGTATTCATTCGATTACGTTTACGAAAACGCAAATCATTATGGCATTGAAGCAGCGCCTCCTGGCGACACAGGAGAAGAATTAAAATTTTGCTATACAAATTCTCGTTTTCGTTAACGTGACCGAATGAAACCTGCACGTATACTATTACTTATTCTGTGCTCGCACTAGGCGCCCTGCATAAATAAGCTTGCCTTGCCTCACCCAGAAAATACAGCCGGCAAAACGATAAAGACAACGTTGGTAAAATGACAGAGACTGAATCTGGAACAGTATGCACAAACATTTATTATCTCTTCTCATTTAAATAGTACCTCCTAGCAAGTACCTAATTATCTTAAGTAAATTTAACTGTAAGATGGAAGATAGGCAGTGTTTGTTGTAAGGCATTGCTCTTACACGTATTTAGAATGAAAACTTCGCAGTGCTGCAAAGAAAAAACTAGATTTATTCGCATTTGCATAGCATTATTATTATAACTCACTTATATACAAGGTAAAATTATAATTTACAAAGTACCAGTACTTAGGTACTTTTTTAAACAAGTACAGAATTTACTCTGTCAAAAACTTATAGTATCATTATCATCTCAGCCAAAGATGCCCACTGCTGGACAAAGGATCTTCACAACGACCGGTGCCGGATTGTGCTGCTCGCATTCAGCGGCTACCCGCGACCTTCACCACTTTGTCGGTCCACCTAGTGCTTTAGCCTTTAATAAATTTAAAACTTTTTAAAACACTTTTTATGAGCATCATTTACCTGTCTTGACTAGCGCCCTCGGCAACGCCAGCACGCCGCTGCCGGCCATCTCCCCAGCAATGAAGAATGCCGTCTGCTTCATAGACAAGCCCGCACCACCGCTGCCGTTCTTGGGAGGGTCACCGTCGCCTCCATCGCCCTAACACATTTCATTAAACTTATAATACAATAGAAAGATCATTAATTTCCTAAGTGCTTCGGAAGGCACGTAAAAACGTTGGTCCCGGCTGCATTAGCAGTCGTTAAGAACCACCAATCCGCACTGGGCTCGTGTGGTGGTTTGTGACCCGTTCTCCCTAATCAATCATCCATAGGAAAGACTCGTGCCCCAGCATTGGGAATGTGTAAACATCACTTTTTATAATAGTAATATAATAAACTATTAACATGTTTTTATAATAATAATATAACAACTATTAACTAATAATATTAAGAAGAAACATAACTTCAATCATCAAAAAACGAACAAAACAAATATGTAGAGATTAATTACATTTTAGTTTATGATGATGATGATTCCATCAAAAACTGAATGAAAAAAGGGGACTGACTAAAAGTAAAACTCACTTACTACAAAAAAACTAAAAAGAGGACAAGATTCATTTTCAGTTGCTACTTTAAGATCCGATTAAAATATAAATAGGCTTATCTACCTACGCTACCTAACATCGTCACGCATCGTGAAGAAACAATAAATTCAAAATTTTCTATTGAAACGTATTATCTGACGACAATAATTATTGTGGCAACAATGTGAAAATTGTTTTAAATGTAGTTAAAATTACATTTGTGGTCAGTGAGGTAATAATTACCACGTGATTATTACTACAGCTACGGAACTTGAGTAAAAGTCGGATCGATCTGGATTTAGTTTCGGCATACCTAAGTATAAGACTTTTTATCAAGACGTTTTCCCTATTATGTGTATTATGTGTCCCATAGAACAAGGGAAAGAAATAAACCGGGTCGGGTTTCTTACGGCTTCCGGTATCTATATGTTGTTAGCGAAGCCTTACATTTTTTGTTAATTTTTTTACGGACGCGCGCACTCATCTACTGAATGATATTGTTAGTACTGAATAGCTCCACTACTAACAATTTTTTTTATAATCGAGAAATAAGGTTTTGTTTCAAATTACCTACAAAAAGTGTTTCACCGACAAGTTAGAAACATGTAGATTGGTACACGGCTACACCATTTTCACTTGTATTAGACGACTGTCTTTGTCGCTCTAAGACCCGAGTTCGATTCCCAACGGGAATCATATCATTATTGCACTCTATTTACTTTGTGGTGGGTCTGCTGATTGTCGATGTACCAATATAGTTAACTAACTTAGTTTATATCTAACGCCGAAGCCATCGTATTATCGCCACTTTACATAAAAAAAAGGATTCATTTTCATTTTTTATGCGACGTTAAGTCAAAACAACATTATTAAAAGTTACTCCGTATGCGTCTAAAAAGGTTTCATCATGTTATCAGTATAGTGTAACTGTATGGGGAATCGATACAAAATTTGTCATGCGTGTATTAGTAGGTTCAAATAACATAGGTGCCCGCGTACGCATGATGCAAACTTAGTGTGACATGAGAGACTCTATCCACAACCGTGGCTTTACCTACAGTTACTGTAATGTAAAGTAATATCGCGAAGAAAGGAGTTTGTGTATCTACAATACTATTATATACTTACATATACAGATATACAATAGTGCTCACATGTCTTTAAAACCAACGTTATTTGTGTCTTTTGATTTGAAAATTCGAATGTTAATTCTATACCTAATTCTTTTAAAGTTTGCATTATTAATTATCAAGTCAATTTCATCGTTATTATGAATAATTTAATAACATGTTCTGTGGGTTGACAACACATCTCTAGCCATATAAATTTGAATACAAATGCAACTACAGATTTTGGCGTCGCGAACCAAAACTACTCTGCTTACGATTAGATTCGATTAGTAATATTTAAATAACTGACAGAATCGTCTTCTGATTTCACCTAGGTATATATATCAACAAATCCATTCACGAGCAGTTCGTAGGTATTTAAAATATAAAAGTTTCTACCCAGTTTCAACCGAGACACACAGCACGATGTGATATCAATTACACAAAGTTACGCCATGGGTTATTTTACTTTAAAGTCCAAAAAGTTCGTTGTCGTAGTTATTAATTACTATTTATTTAAAATTTTAATCAAATCAAAGCTTATCAAGCCTCAGTTAAAGAAGGTCGAATCAAAAAAATGGCCAATGCCAAAACATACTCAACTAACGTAGTCTCAAATCAATAAGTAATTAGAGATAACTATTTGGAACTAGTTAATTTAATTTGGCGGTATCGAAATGATGGCGCAATAAATTTCCTTTAACTTAATTATGAGTCCAAAGTTTTAGACCATAGAATAGAAAGAAAAAAAAGAGACAGACTCAACGAATAGCGAGAATTGAAGTGAAGTGAGAATAAAATCACTTGGAATGTGATCGTGGACTTACGTTCTTGGAGACCAGTGGCGTGGTCTCGGTGGCTGCACTGGGCCCGCTTCCTATATCCGCTTCCAAACCGTTCTCCTTAGACATTGTTCAAACGTATTCTGTAAGAGTTAACAAACTATGCTTTAACAAGTTAATACTTAACTCTAACAAAATAATGTTTACTTTTAACAACTAACGCACGCGTTAACAAGTAACTCTACACTTTCATTTGAATAGTAGGGAATGCAATCGTTTATTTTTCAAACGCCCAACACCACATATTACCTATATATGCAGCGCTGTTCGTACCAAACAATGTAAAAGTACATAAGTAAGTACTTATAAAGAAAACTTCGTCTAAGTTCAAGTCGGTCGTACCGATCTTTTGTCCAATTAAAGAGCACATAGAGAGGTCGATATCGGCCGAACGTCCCGCTTCCTGTCCGCCAATGAACTAAACATTGCGGCCTCAACACCCGTCGCCCGCGCCGTATACACTTACCGCAACGTGCGACCGCTTACTGTGAACTCCTCCTCCAACTGGCTTTACCACCACGACGATACGCATTCTAAACACTTAATCAAATAAAAAAATAAAACATCTCGACTCTTCCTACTTTGATATAGGGTTCAAAATACAGCATCGTGATTTAAACCGGCAGCTATAGCTCGCTAAAGCAAAAGTTTGTTGGTACTCTATCCGTCTTAATATTGTCGTGAGATGAAGACCCACAAATAACATGTTGGTCATTGCTATGTCAATTGATAAGTGATATGAAAACCCTCTTATAACAAATACCCCAGCTACGTGGTAATAATAAATATTTTACAGTAAACGTTTTCTAGGTATAAAATCTTAAAATGGAATCGGCTGTTTGTTGATCTCATTATTACAAATCTCTGTTACTTTTTATTCCACTTCGATACTTTTATCGATTGTATCTTGTAAAGGGTGCCTGTGCGAGTTTTATTTCACATTTATTTATTTATTTAATTATTTATCAGTGACCTGCTGTGCTATTCTCTAAGCAAAACAGTGTCTACCTCGACATTGAACTCGCTCATAACTTGCAAACGAATGTAGAATTTATTGCTATTTTAAGTATGTTGAAATTCGTTTGCAAGTTATGAGCGAGTTCAACGTCCAGGGGGTCGACCGCCTAACGCTCTCGCTTTCGATCGCATTGAAGGCGAGGCGAGGAGGAGGCGTCATCTTGTCATTTCGAAAGCAATATGAAAGCAATATCAAAAGCTATAGGCTATAGCTTTCGATATTATTCGATATTATATTTCGATATTATAATAGAAAGCGAGGCGAGGGCCTCGCTTTCAAGGCGATCGAAAGCGAGAGTGTTAGGCGGTTGGGGGGCAGTTCGACGCTGTTTTGCTTAGAGAATAGCGCTGCTGTATACATAAATGTATCTATGACATGAACATTTCTATGCCAAATAAAACTCGCACTATGCACCCAGAGCAGGCTTAGTGTAGTTTTTAACATTGATTTGTTTAGTGAAAAATAGATATGAATGAAAGCTCAAATCAGTAAGAGCGCAGCTGTTGCGAACTTGCGATTGTGTTTGTTTCAATTTGGTGCACACTTCCACCTTTTACAACCGCACCGCCATCGTTACAAAGCACACGTACGCACATTTCATGTAACCTCTGGTAGATCTAGGTAGATAATTTTGATTTTTATGTAACGCCTTCGCGTTTATAATAGCAATTAATTAGCAATTCTCAAATGCCAAACTGTTTATATTAACGTGCTTTTAGTAAAAATCCTGAATGGATCTAAACAAAATAATGATGGTACAGTCAACAGAAAAGTCGCTGGCACTTTAGAACAAGACTTGCATGGCACTATACTTCAGAATCTTCCGATGCTAACTAGTCTAGAATTCTAGTTGGTCTGTTGTAGGCTCAGTCACGAATCTTATCCAAATTATTATTTTTTATCTACAAAAGATTCTGTGTAGGTACTCTCAGACGGATGCACTTCGCGGTTCATGTCAGTAAATGCTAGATATCCTTCGGCGATCCATTCTATATTAGGTACCTATCAGTGCACGATCGATCGATATACGATAATGATAACGATAATTAAAAATTACAACAAATTGAAAACAAACAAAATTCTTATTTGAATAGGGCGTATCTAAACCATTTTCTTTTTAAACTTTAGTTTGGGACATTGCAAAAGAGCCAATCTAAATTTACTATCGATATAATTATATAACTTCATACCCAAATAGAGCTCCATTGATCTTGTTGAGTTTAAGGCGACACACTGAAAAAATACACCAACTTTCGTCGAATAGTTTATAACTGTTTGACTCGATCCTAGTTATTTTCGAAGACATCACAAAAAAATCACTATTGTTGAAATTACAACAAAATTACTTAATTTATATGCATGGAAACCACTCAAATACAATGTTAATATCAATGTTCGTAATTTTGTAGATGTATAATATTTTGATTACGAAAACCAATGACTAAAAAAAATATATTTTTTGGATTCTGTTCATTTGCGGTCTCAATTGTCGCAGGCGCTATGTATTTTTGACCTTATCTCAGCGCCGGTAAAGATCAGCCTTTATGACTGTTCACAAATCGAAGTGTCGTCTTAAGCCAAGAAAACATAGGTGTGCGCGTTCACGCTTCACATGCCAAGTGATTAAGCTCGGTACCTATGAAGATTTGCTGCGAACTTTAGCAGAGGGACTACAAATCGAAGCCGTGATAAAAACAGCCTTACGTATGTGGGTGGATTCGCTTTTTGGACTTTTTCTGATTTATTTTGAAGCCTTCTTGTAAATGAATCAAAGTTTCAAAAATCGAAAGAAGTACTATTAAGTAAGATCTGCTAAACAAAGGCACTCTTATTTAATCAACAAATTAGATAATATATGATCTCCAAAAATAATAAGAGAAATGATAATGACGTTAGGCTAATGGCAATGATTTTTTGAGGATGGTAATGATTAGGAATGCTTGGTAATGACAAGCTTTTACGGCAAAAATAATAATTAAGTACCTGATACCTATTTTAGAAGACACACCTATGTATTTTTTCATATATAAGTAGTTGCTAACTTGTAAATAAAACACTTATTTTACACTTAATTTGTAAAGTTTAATAACACAAAAATTAAAATTCAACAAATCTCGTAACAAACACAATCTCGGTCTTTAATTTAACTATGCTATAGTTGCTCAGTCCAACTCGCCGAAATTAGTCTACTCTTAAGGCTGATTTACACGTATTAAATTGTTAAGTAGTAGATACGCTTAAATAATAACGATTCCATTATAGTATAAGAATAGTATAAGTGATCTGTAGTTCGACCAGTGTCGCCCTTTGAAACTGCTTATTATTTGTAACGTTTTTTTGACTACTGCGAATCAAGCAGCATGCTTTGTGCAGCAGTCGCCATTAATTAAGACTTCTGTAAATTTTTACTTTCTTTTGCAATAAAAACTTTTTATTATTATTACCTTCTTATCCAAAGAGATTGCACCCGAACAAGCCGGCTTTGTGAAAGGTAAAGGAACCCGGGAGCAAATCCTGACAGTGCGCCAGATCATCGAGAAAGCCAGAGAATTCAACAAGCCCACTTATATTTGCTTTGTTGATTTTTCAAAGGCGTTTGACTCTGTGAAATGGCCGAAACTTTGGAAGACTCTACTGGAGATGGGTACACCAAAACACCTTGTGCACCTTTTGAGGCGCCTCTACGAGGATGGGACTGCGTCAGTGAGAGCAGACGAGATGCTTTCAAGCCACTTCCACCCTAGCGCGGGAGTCCGTCAAGGATGCATTATTTCTCCGCTTCTGTTCAACATCTACACAGAGCTCATAATGAGAATTGCCCTTGAAGACTGGACGGACGGTATTGCAATTGCCGGCCTGAGGATCTCGAACCTGCGCTACGCAGATGATACCACCCTATTTGCAAGCAGTATGCAAAATATGGAAGACCTGCTGCATAAAATGGAAAGCGTCAGCTTGGATTTTAGCCTTAAGATCAATCGCAGCAAGACAAAGATGATGATTGTGGATCGTGCCAACAACAACTTGCCCGAAGTCACGAAAATTGCGAATTGCGATGTGGTCCAATCATACGTCTATCTGGGAGCGCTGATATCCAACAATGGCGGATGCGTGGACGAAATAATGCGACGTATGGCGATTGCAAGGTCTTCTATGGACAGACTTAAGAAAATATGGAAGAACCGCAACATCACCAAAGCCACAAAGACCCGGCTAGTTAGAGCGCTTGTGTTCCCCATATTCCTTTATGCTGCAGAAACATGGACGCTTCGGGATAACGAGAAAAAGAGGATAGATGCTCTCGAGATGTGGTGCTGGAGAAAAATGCTTGGGATATCGTGGACAGAGTTCCGTACCAATGACTCCATCCTCCAAGAACTAGGCATTAAGCAGCGCCTATCGTCTATTGTCCAAGCTCGCATCCTCACCTTCTTTGGACACATATCTCGACGCGGCCGTATGTCCATCGAGCGACTGGTGGTGCAGGGCAGAGTTGAGGGCACCCGAATGCGTGGCAGATCACCAATGAGATGGACAGACCAAATCAAGGCAGCACTAGATGACCCCCTGTACCAATGCACCAAAAAAGCAACCCTCAGAGAGGAATAGCGACGAATTGTGAGGCGGGTCACCCGACCGAAATGACGACCACGACCACTCTGTCAAGAGTGCTACGACTAAGAAGAAGAAGATTATTATTATTATTATTATTAAGTAGGTAACTAAATTTTAACTTAACTTTAAGTGATTAATTGCATGTAAACACAGAATTTAGTAGTAAGTTGCAAGTTCAAATTTAGCTAACAACTAAACAAGATATTTAGAATTTTGTCTATTTTTCGGTTAAGTTGGTGGGCGGGGCTTGTCACTTGACACGTTTGGACAGGCACAATATTAGTTAAATGTATAAGTGTAGTGAGTGACGCGCTCGGGTTCAATTTTATGTTATTAAATTATTGATTATTGTATTAAACATATTTACTCGATTTAGAAACTCTAAAAAAATGAGATAGACTGCGAAAATTGAGATTGATTGACTGCCAGTATTGAGAAAATATATTGTAATATGTAATTTTAATTTTGCATCTAATGCACGTCGCATT
Source organism: Eudonia mercurella (assembly GCA_963082485.1). Lineage (NCBI taxonomy): Eukaryota > Metazoa > Arthropoda > Insecta > Lepidoptera > Crambidae > Eudonia > Eudonia mercurella. The sequence continues at coordinate 8,941,162 of OY720022.1, read as the reverse complement.
ACAGTATCTTTTTTCTGTATTTCGTTTTCCACTTTAGATAACAAGTAATTAAAGGAGTCTTCTGCCATCCGTAACGCATTAAAATATACTTGTTTAAATCTTCATTCGCTAGCTCCTCGAACAAAGTGGCACTTGATCCTTGGCCATACTGTACTGATCTTTTCTATTTATTCAATTTCTCACCCAGTTTTTTGGGTATGGTTATTTCCCTAATTATTTCATCTTTGACTTCATAACAAATTTAGCACAGAATTTACGACTTCATTACGTGGTTGATCGTCCATCTTGAGTGAACTAAAGAGCTTAATTACTTAAATACGTATGGACATATACTTATATATAAGTCACTTAAAATTAAGTTAAAATTTTGTTACCTACTTAATAACTTAATACGTGTAAATCAGCCATTTACTCTGTAAGCCAAAGGACAACTATGTCATCAACATCCGATCTAAATATTTTTACAAATATTGAAAGATCAGTTAAGAATTAGGCAAGCTATATTTATGATTAATATACATATAATTTTACGCAAATAGTGTGGTAGTGCACCTGACCCGGCATGTCATGGGGTGCGAATTCCGTTCGTGGAAATTTTTTCAGCACTGTTTGTCTTTTTTCACATATCTATTAGTTTCAATATGTAGTACTATGCAATATTGAAGTTTCATTTTTGAAAACAGACACTACCTAAAATAAAATATTATATTGTATGATGTATTTTTAAAGTTAAAATATGTATAGTGTATGTATGCATAAACACACGACCATTATTCCCTAAAGGGTGGTTAGCGATCATCATATCCTATCCAAGCCATGATTTGGATCGATGTCCACTTTTAGCAAAAAGAGCGACTTTGTTGTTAATTATGCAAAGGAAGTGTCTGGATGCTGGCCAATCGCCTTTTTTGATGCACTGGCGCATAATCTCGATTCACCACTTACGAAATGCTGACAAGAAAAGCTGCCTATTATAATACTATAATACAGACAAGCACGGATAATTTAATATCTTAAGCATATTAAAATAAAGATAACGCACAAAAAATCCCATTCAACTTCCAGCTAGTATATCGGTTACGTTAAAGCATGAAAACAATTACTATATTTTAAGTAAAACAGAACAAATTGCTATTAATAGTAAATTTTGAAACTTTTTAATTCATCATTCCTATTAACATAACGTCATTGCCATCGACACAAATCAAACGGTAATGATGATGATGGTAATGACAAACGTAGTAGTTTTTTTGAACAAATCGTGAATTCTTAGCGCTACTATTTTGTGACCGCCTTTTTGAGAATTTGTCCTGGGAGTCACAATAAATTTTAATGCTTACAATTATACTTAATTTATAGTTAGTAGTTATAGTACCCAGAATTATTTACCGGTAATGATGGAAATACGTGACAACCAACTCCTAGACACATGATTTGTAACAAAAAAGTATTTAAAATAGTCACCGTGACGTGCGCTGTGGTACATTTCGTGCAAGTGACTGAGGAGAGCGGTGTGCGCGGGGACAGTAAGATACATCGCGTAGATCTTTCAAGAAAGTAAATTTTATGTTAGCGCGATGGTAATGACAAATTTCTGTTACAAACTTTTGAAATTTTGTTTTGACTATTATTTTGTTTTGAATATAAACTATTTAATATGTTGTTTACGGTAAAATACAGATTACTAAACGTTTGAAAAAATCGGGTTTGGCGCTCTTAATTATTGAAATAAGTATATATTTTGAAAGTTTTGTGCACATATATTTTCATTAGATGGTTATGTGTTTTACTCAGTTTTAATTAAATTACAAAATGAGTTTTTAGAATACAAGGTTCGTAAGATTTAACTGTGTCACCTTATGTTAAATTATGTTTAAAACTTCGCTTAAACAAAAGAAGTAACTGAAAAATTAGATATAATTTTTTATCAAATAGAAATAGTTTGTTTCCGTGTTTCGCGAAATGACCCATGTAACCCGCTGTCCAGAATATATGGTGCAGTGATTTTTTACACTCTGTGATTTTTTAAACATAAAATTTAAAAAACATGCTGGATAGATAGATATAAATAGATAGATCGATGATAGATCTAGTAAGGTCAAATAAGGTTTAATAAAGTAACAAATTCCAACTAAAAGTTTTACAAGAGAGAGAAAGAGCGTAGTAGTTAGTTTGTACATCTGTGGTATCGCTATCCACTGCACCTGAGAACGTGTTTTACATCTTAGTAAAATAATGTGTGGCGGTGATTTGTAACAGAACTACCGTCTTTATGTACGTATTTCTCTAAAAAATTAATAATTGTGTTTTTCTCATGTAAGTGAATTTATTTGTAATTCTTAATGAGAATAAATATCTTAAACCATACAAAATATGGTTCCAATAATTTAATATTTAGTCTATGGTATCTTATTAATCTATATTCAACTAAACTTACAATTGAACCTACAATTAAATTACAATTAAACAATATTTTGTATGTTATGTAATAACCTAAAGTAACTAAAACTAATACGAAACTAAAATATGGCGTCAAAAAATTCCTCCGCGTCGCAGACGACTGTAGTTGGTTTAATGCTCTAAGGCTCTAAGGGTAAAGTCCGGTAAAGTACCCAAGAGACTGGCGGCTTATGGTTCGCTTATTGCTTGAAGTTAGTCTAACATACTGCTTGAAACGGAACGGAACTCTGCTATAAACCATAGACAGTTATAAATCGATTATGTTACGTTGTCAGCGCAACAGTAACCAATGCAAATAAAAATGTGTTCATCTTTAAATGGTTGTGTAATGCATTACTAATTTCCAAATGTCAAAGTTAAATTGCGAGAAATTTGCGTGATTTGTGAAATAAAAGATTTAATAGAAATATTGTTTCTGTTTGATTAACTTTGCTGTACAGTTATTATGCAAAATAGCGTCCAATCTTCAATTTTCAGCTGATTTTTTGAGTACAGGTATAATTTAAAGTGGCTTGTCGCTGTCGACGACACCTAAAACAAATTTCATTAGTATAAATTTTATCAACAATTATTGCACCGCTTTATAAAAAAATTAGCTGACAATTTCTATTCATCCACAATCCACCCTCTAGTTATTTTGCCAAGTCAATACTACGAAACACTCGAAGATAGTTATTTTAGCATCGAAAGTAGTAGATAGTCATTTCTATTAGATGCCATCAATGCTGTAGATACTGAGTTATTTTTACAGACATGGAGATGCTTTATGCTTAGGCTCATATAATTGAATCTACCTCACTCATAGAATATTAGTTATATGAAACTACTTTGTGCCTTTATTACATTATATTTGGTTGCTTGTTCCATAGCAGATAAGTATTTCCATATAGCTCAATAATTCAACAAAATACTGGCAAAGAAAGCAACCTATTACCTATGTTAAAGTTTGAAGAATTGAGAAGCATATTAAAAGAGTGTTTTGTAGATATTGATAAAAATAGTTATTACTCCATGTTCTTTTTGTTAGTTTTTACTTATTGTTAATAGAGAATGTTCTGATTAATATAGTTTTCTCAAAATTATGCTATTGATTAACTCAACATCTGTCATAAGTTATAGCTTTCCTACAAAGTTGGTGTATTGTTGAATGACAATATAAATAAATATTCTTGAATTTGAGTAAGTGATTGGTTTCACTATTTTTGTTCACCTTAAATTTATGTCTGTGAGCAAAGCGACTGAAAATTCTCTTTTCATATATTTTTTGTATCTTTGTATTTAAAAACATGCATTCTTCATTTTGCAATAGCGAATTTGAGTAAAATTCTTAAACATTTTCAGGAATCCAATCTCGTTCCTTTTGTTTTAGGGCCTGCATGGTGGTTTTCAGCCCATTCTCCCTATCCATCCATAGGGAAGGCTCGTGCCCCAGCAGTGGGGACATAAATTGAGCTGATTATGATGATAGTAATATAATAATAAAAATGTTTATTTTCTCTACACAAGAAGAAGTTACAATAGTCTTAAAGAATAAGTTACAATATATTACAAAATACACAACATCCTATCATTTGTAAGAGGCTGGTGCCTGAAGTAGGTTTGATAAGAAACCTGCAATTACAGGTCACGAATATATTCCAACCATAAATAAGATCTACATAGTAATAAAAAATAAATGATAATGACCCAACTAGCAAGAAAATGTCATATAATGGTCGAGACAACGAATCTTATTCAGCATTTTAGCTTATAATATAAGTCATATAAACGTAATGAATACGTATTCATAAGGCGATTTAGGCCCATTTTATTCAGCATTTCAGACACATAATCGTCGTTTAAAGGTAATGTAATAAGCTGAATGGTCATCTAATTGTCGTCAGAGTAATGGTTACAAGCTTCATTATATAACAGTAATGCTGAGTAACTAAAATGCTGAATAAGATGGCTTTATACAACAGGTTCTGAATAATTCGCGTTTAAATGACTTATAAAATCGAAACGTTGAATAAGCTCAACTTTATATGACTAGTTTGCTTGTTGGGGAAGAACCATTTTTTTAAATAGTTTTGATAAATGCTATTGAAGTAGACAAGATTCAGAATCTCACATTGTTAATGTTTCAGGTGCAGAAGATGCTCCATCTTCGATGGTGTCCAGTGAGGCAGAGTCTGAGGGCAGTATGCTCTCTGAGGCCCCACGTCACGATCACCCAGACACACCACTAAATCACTCCAGTGATGGCACCATCAGTGAACATAGTCTAGTTGCTAATGATAAGCCCTTATCAACAACCTCAACGGACTGGAGAAGCTTAGGCACCAATTTGTCTTCATTTGTCTCTACTAGAGGTGTGTTTATAGTAGCACATTTTGGTAATGTATTCCTCAATACTACATGCTAAACTATTTAATAATGCCGCTATTATTATAACTCTCTATCCTTATAAAGTTGACTGTTAATTTTCCTTATATGTTTCCAAAGTTGACAATAAGTAATAGTCAGTCGTGTTATTACCTTTATTATGTTATGCCATTTACCTTTAATGTAAAGTTAAGTAAAACAGGGTTTATTTTATTTTAAGATAATATTATAGTGCACATAAATTTGTAGGATCAATGTTACCATGGGGCCCGCACAAAGGCCCTGTGATGCCGCCCCCGGACTCTGACCTACGGCCCGGAGAGTTTGTGATGAGGCTACTTTTCACTGAGTTCACTGTGCAGGCCGAAAGGAAAATGGAAGTCGTCATGTCCGAGCCACTGGTACACCACATTTCTTACTATCACTAACAAAGTTTGCCCATTAAAAGATATATTTTTATTCACAACTATTCAAGGGTCATAGCCTTAACCTGCATGAAACTACTATGTTCTTGCTCAGTGAATCATTTTGATTCCATATTTTACTTGCTCATCATTAAAACTTAAGCTATGGCCTTTATTTTATACAGTATTCTATATGCTTTGATGCAAGGAACTGGAAGGTGTGATTGGTGGAAATTTTAATAAAAATCAATTGCCTCATGTATGTCAAAGCATCACTTGAGAATGGCTCAACCGATTTGGTTGATTTATTTTTGTTGTGTTCATAATTCACTGTGCAAGGTTTGTTTTTACAAAAAACCATCACGGTATGCAGGCATTACTGAAGCGGACGAAGTCGAGAGCGAGCTACTTAGTAATAATAATAATGGCAAGTTAACTTTTTACACATATTTGTAGGAGAAGCCACTAAACAAGACACTTCAGCGTGGCGAAGACCCAGCGTTGGACCAAGTGCTGTGCGCGTTCGGCACGCTGGCTGAGCACTGCTTGCCCTCGCTGCTGCGTGCGCTCTTCGGCTGGCTCGAGCGCCAGATGGCGCACTTTCACATATCTATTAGTTTCAATATGTAGTACTATGCAATATTGAAGTTTCATTTTTGAAAACAGACACTACCTAAAATAAAATATTATATTGTATGATGTATTTTTAAAGTTAAAATATGTATAGTGTATGTATGCATAAACACACGACCATTATTCCCTAAAGGGTGGTTAGCGATCATCATATCCTATCCAAGCCATGATTTGGATCGATGTCCACTTTTAGCAAAAAGAGCGACTTTGTTGTTAATTATGCAAAGGAAGTGTCTGGATGCTGGCCAATCGCCTTTTTTGATGCACTGGCGCATAATCTCGATTCACCACTTACGAAATGCTGACAAGAAAAGCTGCCTATTATAATACTATAATACAGACAAGCACGGATAATTTAATATCTTAAGCATATTAAAATAAAGATAACGCACAAAAAATCCCATTCAACTTCCAGCTAGTATATCGGTTACGTTAAAGCATGAAAACAATTACTATATTTTAAGTAAAACAGAACAAATTGCTATTAATAGTAAATTTTGAAACTTTTTAATTCATCATTCCTATTAACATAACGTCATTGCCATCGACACAAATCAAACGGTAATGATGATGATGGTAATGACAAACGTAGTAGTTTTTTTGAACAAATCGTGAATTCTTAGCGCTACTATTTTGTGACCGCCTTTTTGAGAATTTGTCCTGGGAGTCACAATAAATTTTAATGCTTACAATTATACTTAATTTATAGTTAGTAGTTATAGTACCCAGAATTATTTACCGGTAATGATGGAAATACGTGACAACCAACTCCTAGACACATGATTTGTAACAAAAAAGTATTTAAAATAGTCACCGTGACGTGCGCTGTGGTACATTTCGTGCAAGTGACTGAGGAGAGCGGTGTGCGCGGGGACAGTAAGATACATCGCGTAGATCTTTCAAGAAAGTAAATTTTATGTTAGCGCGATGGTAATGACAAATTTCTGTTACAAACTTTTGAAATTTTGTTTTGACTATTATTTTGTTTTGAATATAAACTATTTAATATGTTGTTTACGGTAAAATACAGATTACTAAACGTTTGAAAAAATCGGGTTTGGCGCTCTTAATTATTGAAATAAGTATATATTTTGAAAGTTTTGTGCACATATATTTTCATTAGATGGTTATGTGTTTTACTCAGTTTTAATTAAATTACAAAATGAGTTTTTAGAATACAAGGTTCGTAAGATTTAACTGTGTCACCTTATGTTAAATTATGTTTAAAACTTCGCTTAAACAAAAGAAGTAACTGAAAAATTAGATATAATTTTTTATCAAATAGAAATAGTTTGTTTCCGTGTTTCGCGAAATGACCCATGTAACCCGCTGTCCAGAATATATGGTGCAGTGATTTTTTACACTCTGTGATTTTTTAAACATAAAATTTAAAAAACATGCTGGATAGATAGATATAAATAGATAGATCGATGATAGATCTAGTAAGGTCAAATAAGGTTTAATAAAGTAACAAATTCCAACTAAAAGTTTTACAAGAGAGAGAAAGAGCGTAGTAGTTAGTTTGTACATCTGTGGTATCGCTATCCACTGCACCTGAGAACGTGTTTTACATCTTAGTAAAATAATGTGTGGCGGTGATTTGTAACAGAACTACCGTCTTTATGTACGTATTTCTCTAAAAAATTAATAATTGTGTTTTTCTCATGTAAGTGAATTTATTTGTAATTCTTAATGAGAATAAATATCTTAAACCATACAAAATATGGTTCCAATAATTTAATATTTAGTCTATGGTATCTTATTAATCTATATTCAACTAAACTTACAATTGAACCTACAATTAAATTACAATTAAACAATATTTTGTATGTTATGTAATAACCTAAAGTAACTAAAACTAATACGAAACTAAAATATGGCGTCAAAAAATTCCTCCGCGTCGCAGACGACTGTAGTTGGTTTAATGCTCTAAGGCTCTAAGGGTAAAGTCCGGTAAAGTACCCAAGAGACTGGCGGCTTATGGTTCGCTTATTGCTTGAAGTTAGTCTAACATACTGCTTGAAACGGAACGGAACTCTGCTATAAACCATAGACAGTTATAAATCGATTATGTTACGTTGTCAGCGCAACAGTAACCAATGCAAATAAAAATGTGTTCATCTTTAAATGGTTGTGTAATGCATTACTAATTTCCAAATGTCAAAGTTAAATTGCGAGAAATTTGCGTGATTTGTGAAATAAAAGATTTAATAGAAATATTGTTTCTGTTTGATTAACTTTGCTGTACAGTTATTATGCAAAATAGCGTCCAATCTTCAATTTTCAGCTGATTTTTTGAGTACAGGTATAATTTAAAGTGGCTTGTCGCTGTCGACGACACCTAAAACAAATTTCATTAGTATAAATTTTATCAACAATTATTGCACCGCTTTATAAAAAAATTAGCTGACAATTTCTATTCATCCACAATCCACCCTCTAGTTATTTTGCCAAGTCAATACTACGAAACACTCGAAGATAGTTATTTTAGCATCGAAAGTAGTAGATAGTCATTTCTATTAGATGCCATCAATGCTGTAGATACTGAGTTATTTTTACAGACATGGAGATGCTTTATGCTTAGGCTCATATAATTGAATCTACCTCACTCATAGAATATTAGTTATATGAAACTACTTTGTGCCTTTATTACATTATATTTGGTTGCTTGTTCCATAGCAGATAAGTATTTCCATATAGCTCAATAATTCAACAAAATACTGGCAAAGAAAGCAACCTATTACCTATGTTAAAGTTTGAAGAATTGAGAAGCATATTAAAAGAGTGTTTTGTAGATATTGATAAAAATAGTTATTACTCCATGTTCTTTTTGTTAGTTTTTACTTATTGTTAATAGAGAATGTTCTGATTAATATAGTTTTCTCAAAATTATGCTATTGATTAACTCAACATCTGTCATAAGTTATAGCTTTCCTACAAAGTTGGTGTATTGTTGAATGACAATATAAATAAATATTCTTGAATTTGAGTAAGTGATTGGTTTCACTATTTTTGTTCACCTTAAATTTATGTCTGTGAGCAAAGCGACTGAAAATTCTCTTTTCATATATTTTTTGTATCTTTGTATTTAAAAACATGCATTCTTCATTTTGCAATAGCGAATTTGAGTAAAATTCTTAAACATTTTCAGGAATCCAATCTCGTTCCTTTTGTTTTAGGCACGGTGGCATCATATTAGCTACCATGTAATTTCAAAAGTAAGTCAGTCAATCATTCATATAAATACTTAACCTCTATTAGGTTTTTTTGGGTTTGTGTGTATATGTATTATTTACATTCACAGAACCAAATTATTATTTAAAGAAGAAGAACACAAAATGATAACATCAGAAGAATCTGACACTTTAAGCACTGTACCATCGGATGGACACCCAGAAGATATGTCAGGTAGCATTTATTCTGCAGAATAAAATATTTAAAAATAGTTATATTACATAATAATATAATGAGGAGCTCGATGGCGCAGTGGTTAACGCGCCCGATCTGCGAGTGCTGACGTTAAGTAACTTTCGTAAAGGCCGGTCTTCGAATGGGTGACCAAAAATTTATCTCGAGCTCCTCCGTGCTCCGGGAAGGCACGTAAAGCAGTTGGTCCCGGCTGCATTAGCAGTTGTTAACAACCACCAATCTGCACTGGGCCTGCATGGTGGTTTTCAGCCCATTCTCCCTATCCATCCATAGGGAAGGCTCGTGCCCCAGCAGTGGGGACATAAATTGAGCTGATTATGATGATAGTAATATAATAATAAAAATGTTTATTTTCTCTACACAAGAAGAAGTTACAATAGTCTTAAAGAATAAGTTACAATATATTACAAAATACACAACATCCTATCATTTGTAAGAGGCTGGTGCCTGAAGTAGGTTTGATAAGAAACCTGCAATTACAGGTCACGAATATATTCCAACCATAAATAAGATCTACATAGTAATAAAAAATAAATGATAATGACCCAACTAGCAAGAAAATGTCATATAATGGTCGAGACAACGAATCTTATTCAGCATTTTAGCTTATAATATAAGTCATATAAACGTAATGAATACGTATTCATAAGGCGATTTAGGCCCATTTTATTCAGCATTTCAGACACATAATCGTCGTTTAAAGGTAATGTAATAAGCTGAATGGTCATCTAATTGTCGTCAGAGTAATGGTTACAAGCTTCATTATATAACAGTAATGCTGAGTAACTAAAATGCTGAATAAGATGGCTTTATACAACAGGTTCTGAATAATTCGCGTTTAAATGACTTATAAAATCGAAACGTTGAATAAGCTCAACTTTATATGACTAGTTTGCTTGTTGGGGAAGAACCATTTTTTTAAATAGTTTTGATAAATGCTATTGAAGTAGACAAGATTCAGAATCTCACATTGTTAATGTTTCAGGTGCAGAAGATGCTCCATCTTCGATGGTGTCCAGTGAGGCAGAGTCTGAGGGCAGTATGCTCTCTGAGGCCCCACGTCACGATCACCCAGACACACCACTAAATCACTCCAGTGATGGCACCATCAGTGAACATAGTCTAGTTGCTAATGATAAGCCCTTATCAACAACCTCAACGGACTGGAGAAGCTTAGGCACCAATTTGTCTTCATTTGTCTCTACTAGAGGTGTGTTTATAGTAGCACATTTTGGTAATGTATTCCTCAATACTACATGCTAAACTATTTAATAATGCCGCTATTATTATAACTCTCTATCCTTATAAAGTTGACTGTTAATTTTCCTTATATGTTTCCAAAGTTGACAATAAGTAATAGTCAGTCGTGTTATTACCTTTATTATGTTATGCCATTTACCTTTAATGTAAAGTTAAGTAAAACAGGGTTTATTTTATTTTAAGATAATATTATAGTGCACATAAATTTGTAGGATCAATGTTACCATGGGGCCCGCACAAAGGCCCTGTGATGCCGCCCCCGGACTCTGACCTACGGCCCGGAGAGTTTGTGATGAGGCTACTTTTCACTGAGTTCACTGTGCAGGCCGAAAGGAAAATGGAAGTCGTCATGTCCGAGCCACTGGTACACCACATTTCTTACTATCACTAACAAAGTTTGCCCATTAAAAGATATATTTTTATTCACAACTATTCAAGGGTCATAGCCTTAACCTGCATGAAACTACTATGTTCTTGCTCAGTGAATCATTTTGATTCCATATTTTACTTGCTCATCATTAAAACTTAAGCTATGGCCTTTATTTTATACAGTATTCTATATGCTTTGATGCAAGGAACTGGAAGGTGTGATTGGTGGAAATTTTAATAAAAATCAATTGCCTCATGTATGTCAAAGCATCACTTGAGAATGGCTCAACCGATTTGGTTGATTTATTTTTGTTGTGTTCATAATTCACTGTGCAAGGTTTGTTTTTACAAAAAACCATCACGGTATGCAGGCATTACTGAAGCGGACGAAGTCGAGAGCGAGCTACTTAGTAATAATAATAATGGCAAGTTAACTTTTTACACATATTTGTAGGAGAAGCCACTAAACAAGACACTTCAGCGTGGCGAAGACCCAGCGTTGGACCAAGTGCTGTGCGCGTTCGGCACGCTGGCTGAGCACTGCTTGCCCTCGCTGCTGCGTGCGCTCTTCGGCTGGCTCGAGCGCCAGATGGCGGATTCGCCGCAGCTCAGTGAGCAAGCCAAGAAGCCACACCAGGACCTAAGAAACAAAAGGTAATGGTCAATTATTTATTAAAATTGTTATTGTTGTTTTTCTTTTTTTTTTGCATTATGCAACCTGTGTCACAGATTTAATAGGTTTTTTTTACATATTTATTACAAATACGCTATAATTTATTTTTTTAATAAAACATCTAGATTTTAAATAAATAGCGTTTTTATATTTTATATTTTCTGGCTGGAATCCAGTCGATCAAGCACTCTTTGCATCCCTTTTGCTTGTATGCAGATCTACAGAGAGCCCTGTTTCATGGTTGTAACCGCCTTAATTAAATAAATGACATTTGTGTGTATTTGTCGCCAGCATCATCTACATAGTGTCTGGAAGCGGCGCGGGCGGCGAGGCAGCAGAGCGCAGCAGTGAGGAGCTGCAGGCGGAACGGCGGGACTTGGCCGTCGAGTTCCTGTTCTGCCTCGCTCTCATCGAGGTGCTGAAGCAGCTGCCCTTTCACCCTGGCCACGAGGATCTTGTGCATTACATAGAGAACGTCGCCTTCAAACGGTTCAACTATAAGGAGGGGTTAGTTGCTTTGCTTGTTGCATTTGTTATTACGGTAGCGCACGAAACGAGGTGTCTTATGAAATGCAATGAAATGAAATTAATCACATTAAAATGAAACAACTTTTACGGATCTACTCGCGTTTATTTTACACATTAATTTTTAATGTTTATCCTGACGATGACATTTCGAACCCTTTGCAGGGTCCGTGGTCACATGGAGACCGAGGTGTTGGTCTTCTCATAATTAGTTAGTAGCTTGTATACCCTCATTTAAATTTAATCAGGTGCGTTCTGTTTTACGCAGAAAGAGCTTACAGTATCTATTGGTCTGGCAGTATGGTGTTGGTGCTGGGATTTAATATTTTTTATGATGGGATCCCAGGCTGGTGGTAGAAAAGTAATGTGGTAGAAGTAAACGCGAGTAGATCCGTAAAAGTTGTTTCATTTCAATGTGTAGTGTTCTTTAGTTCGTAAACTTTAGAACACAATATGAAATTAATCTTTATTCAAGTAAACTTATGAAATAAGCGTTTTTGAATCGTCTCAATATAATTTACATACTATCTAATTAGGACGTCTTTTAGCTGTGCAGAAGAACGGATATGGATCATGATTATAGATAGGACGTGTGAAAATGAACACGAGGATTTTTGGAGAGAGTTTGCTGTTGGCCTCTTACGTCCTTTACAAACATATGTAGTTAAAGTCAAAGTATTTTTTTTTTTTTATTAGTTCGTACACAAATAAACATTTACAATGGTTAACATTTTGGATCGCAATAGTACAGGTAAGCTTATCTCTAAAAAGAGATTTCTTCCAGCAGACCATGGTGACAGGATAGTATGGAAGTAGCTAGTTAGATAGACAAACTGCGCACAGAACTATTAAGAAAATATGATATTTATATAACATAAAGACATTCACACATTAAACTCCATACTTATTTACACAAAAATATGAATATACTACTAAATATAATATATATTCTATATATAAAAATATAACATGATTCAGTGCCGCTCAAGTAACCGATAGTAGATAACTTTTTAGCTGTTTTTTTAAGGTACTCACAGTGCGACATTCTCGTAGAGGTATTGGTAATTTATTCCAAAGTTTTGCTGCTTGAACAGTAAAAGAATCACCATACATGTTAGTGCTGCAGGGAGGAAGATTTAAGTGGAGATAGTAGGCTGAGCGATGAGCGCGTCCAGATAACGAAAGGTACGAGAAACGCTCCTTGAGGTAATGAGGCGAAGATGGGTTAAAAAGAATATTATAAAGAAGAACCAATATATGATAATTACGACGCATTCGTATCGGAAGCCATTGTAACCGTTGTCTGTATTCGGATATATGATCATACTTACGAAGGCTAAAGATGAAGCGAATGCATACGTTTTGAAGGCGCTCAAGCTTGTTCAGTAGTTCCTCGGTTGCATCGAGATAGCAGCTATCAGCATAATCAAGAATTGGAAGCATCATTTTTTTTTATATAAACAAACTTAAAATAAGTACTTTTGAATCGTCGAATTCTTTACCTACTACCCATACAGGACGTCGACGACAGGGTCACCGGACTTTGTTTCGGGGTAACAAGAACCTTAAAAGGTTTCGCAAGTGTGATCGAAACACCGTCAGACTAGCTGATTAAGTAGTTTAGGCATCTATTTTATTTTGTATTTGATTGTAATGAAAAGTAAATATGTAGGTGCCAATAAATTTTAACAGAAAACCAAATTTTTGCCATTTCTCATGCACCTCAAGCATGACATTTATTTAATTGTATTTAAATAGGATACGGAAGTTTAGACAAAATTGGTTGTGTCGCGTAATACTCATATTATATCAATGTTCTTACAGATTACAATCGAACCCTAATGCAGCCAACGTGCATATAATAGCGGATCTGTACGCTGAGGTGATCGGAGTGCTGGCGCAGTCTCGCTTCGCATCTGTCAAAAAGAGATTCACGGCAGAACTGAAGGTATGGAGCAGTTGATATTGTCATTTATCAGTAATGTGACGGTGGATGGATTCTACCTCAAATGGAGGCGTAACATCGCGACAGTACAAACGGTCGATCACTTATATCATCAGGTGGGATGAAAGCCAAGCATAAAAATTTAAAAACTCATTCGTCGTTATATAAGGTACGCATGTATGTCAACTAAATTTAATACTTAAGGGGGTGCAGCGCGGACGCAAAACTGCGAGTTTCAAGTTTCTTTATGATAGTGAGCGAGCGCCGCGTGGCAGTGGTATGACAACGGCGCACGACTACGAATACGCACGCACACTAATATCTGTACAGAGTAGGCTGGTGAATTAATTAGAGCAATGTTTACTTTCGTGAAATCATAGGCGTTTGGGTAAAAAATAATAAAAGTCTTAATATTTTCATATTCATATTTTTCAATTGAAAAATAAGACAATAGTGGCCTGCGGAATATCATGTAATGATTTTGATGTCGGATCATTGTTTCATTTGTGCTATATTTACAAAGTTTCTGAAGAAATAAGTTTTTAGATGCCATTTTTTTACGTATTGTTTATGCAGTTTCTGGGTATTTGTTTCAAATTCCAAGACAACCATGCCCTTGTGATATAGGATCAAGCTAACCTACACTAGTCCTTTTAATATATATGACCTATTCAGCGCCTAGCACCAGTGACTTAAAAACACGGAAATTTTCGAAATTCCGCGCGGCACCCCCTTAACGAAGCTGGTCTTTTCTACCGAGTACAGAGTAGACGTCTTTATCCCGACCATCGTAACGACGACCGTTTCTTAACGTACGAAACACCTACATGCGTTTAACTTTCTCGCTACAGCTTTATTGCTGTTAAGATAAGCCCTGCAGTGACTGCATCGATTGACAAAGTAATACAATACTTTCGAAACACAATATAGTTTTTGTTAGAATCGCTAAAATTATTATGCATTTGTTAATTTGTCATAAAGATATAACAAAAAATATACTTAGCTTAATCTGGTGGTAAGTATCAAAAACTGAATTATCTTGAGAATTTCAAACAGTCAGTTTACAAAGGCGTAAAACTACTTTGTACGAGTATTCCATTTAGCTTCAACCCCTGTTTATTTAAACTTGTTGCATATTGTACCTACCTAAGACTAGACGAACTATTTGTTTGATGCGCTTTCACGCTTAAACTATTCCACCGATCGGCGATCATCATGAAATTTTGTGCACATATTCTAAAGTGTATAAATAATCAAAGACAGGACACTTATTATTAAAAAAGTGAGTTTTTTTGTTTGTTTGTTTGTTTGATACGCCTTCACGCGTAAACTATTTAACGATTTGCCGAGGACGATTTATTTCATTTCATATAAACTGTCAGAGTGGTTCGAAGTCCGCCAGGTCAGCTAGTAAAATAGTTTATAAAGGTTTAAAACTTCTTTGTATTACTTAGGAGCTGAAAGGCCGCGAGCCGTCGCCTCACACCACGCAGAGCATCATCTCGCTGCTGATGGGCATGAAGTTCTTCCGCGTGAAGATGGTGCCCATCGAGGAGTTCGAGGCGTCGTTCCAATTCTTGCAGGAGTGCGCGCAGTACTTCCTCGAGGTCAAAGACAAGGATATACGGCACGCGCTTGCCGGACTCTTCGTCGAAATACTGGTGCCTGTGGCTGCGGTAAGTGTCTGTTTAAATTTAACCCAGTGTTTTTGGAGTAACATTTTTGCTTTAGGAAGGAAGACTGGATGGTGATCACCCTTATACCTAATAATAAGAAGAAAACACATTTTTAAATAAAGCATAATTGTGAATACTTTGTTCACAAACATCCCTCATTTAATTTGGCATGAGTTATATATAGTATTCAACGACATTCAAAACTAAAAGCTCCATATTACTTGTAGACTGTGAAGAACGAAGTGAACGTGCCCTGCCTAAAGAATTTTGTGGAGATGCTGTACAGCCACACACTGGACGCGTCCACCAAGTCCAAGCACCGTCTGGCGCTGTTCCCGCTGGTCACGTACCTGCTGTGCGTCTCCCAGAAGCAGTTCTTCTTGGCCAACTGGCATTGCTTCTTGGCGATGTGCCTCTCGCATTTGAAAAACAGAGACCCTAAAATGTGCAGAGTTGCTTTGGGTGAGTTTTTCAATATCTGATTACGTATACCTGATTTTTAATCATGATTATCAATCTGTAAACGTCCTACTGCTTTAAGCTAAAAAAAAGACAAGTGACGGTAAAGTAAATGCACAATGCGGTATAGTCGGCTTTAACGACTGCCAGCTTACGAACATCACCTCTGGTCATCCCTTAAATGTCTTCCGAATCAAGGAGGTACGATAATGACCAGTGAACGGCGTAGGTAGAGCAATTTTTTGTATTTGCGATACGTATTATTATGGACATTCCCGAAATATTGTCGATAAACAATTTGAATGATGTAGAAAGAGATAAAAACAGGTGCGTTCTTCTAGCGGCGGAGCCCGCTATTGTATTCGTTTGTTTCCAAAAGCCGTGTTGCGCGGCAAAATCGTGCGGCAACATCGCGCGTGTGCGCAATGGAAATTGGCAACGCGTCGCTAATGTAAGTATGACAACGTCGTGGCGCCCACTGTCAATACGTAAGACAAGCCTTCTTTTATCATGTTTATAAAAAAAAGTTTCACTTAGAATCTCGCGGAATCTCCATATTAACATTAACGTTTACGGTCAATGAACCAAAATAGCTTTACCTACTCCGATTACTGATAATTACACAGCTCTTTTTAGATATTGACATAGTTTCAATTTGACGGTACTCATTAAAACTTAAAAATAAGTTACTTTATCAATGGTGATCGCTACGTGCAAATAGTCGAATATCACTCAAGTGCCTAAGTTTAACTTAATATTTGAATAACTTTTTAATTTCATGGGTTAGGGATAAGGGGTTTCGTGTATTCCTATCATATTATTTTCCAAACAGTGAAGGATTGACTTGTAAGACAATAGAGTGTAACAATCATAACAAATTTCTTATATTATAATCACTATTTAATAATATCTTTATATTTTTCTAAATTAATTTTTGTATTGATACATCCGATCTTTAATCGATTATTCAATTGAACTGTAGTTGACAGTTCGTTCCATAGAGTATTTATGTTCGTTCCGTCGGTCATTCGGGCATTCCGATTCTAACACCCGTTGAGTGTAGTTTTGTTGGTGAATACTGTGTGTGAAATAAATACCTTCTGCGCAAAGTTTAGTGTTTTTTCTACAAAATCCTTCTGAGCGTTTCAGCTCAAAAGTGGGATAACTGCAAAAATATACCGTTTTTGCAACGCCCACGGATTCCTTGTGAACAAAGGCAATGGGGAGACGTAATCGAGATGACAGACGGCGAAGACGAGAGACGCCACTTAGAGTCTCCATGCAGCCAACTGGAACACAACGGAGCCCTCGAGAACGTGATAGCGAGCAACGTGGTCGGAGCCGCACGAGACGAGGCAGCCATCGTCGGGAACGGAGCCGCAGCAGTCACGGACAACGGGTGAGCCTGTATCGTGAACGAAGTAAGAGTCGTAGTTTGCATAGTAATCGACGTACCCGCAACCCGCCTAATACCCGCAACAACGAACGTGAACATAAGCGAGGCAGTCAATACCGTAGTGCGTGTAGGAGTAACCGCCCGAGTTGTAGTCGTAGTCGGCGTGGTAACAACTATCGTAGTCGCAGTAATAGTCGTAATTATGATATTTACTACATTCTGCGTTTACTGGAAAGTGAGTTATATAGGCATAATGAACTACGTAGTCGTTCAGTAAATAAGAATTTGTGTAACAACGAAAATAATTCCGTTACCCAAGAACCAACAGTTAAACTCCAGGAGCCAGTCCATCAATCGCACGTATTGCGTGACCCTCCTGAATCTAGCGTTGATAGTACTGAACTTAAGAAGACGAGTAACGTTGAGCCTACTAATCTTCTTGAGGAATATGTAAAAATATTTAAGAACAAGGATCGTGAATCGTTTCCCTTAACAAGTAACGTTATCCCGGAATTTGACCCCCTTAGCAAAGAACAAACCATTGATATGTGGATAAGTAAAGTAGACGAGTGTGCTGACATTTACAACTGCAACGATAAGCAAACGGTGCATTACGCTTTACCGTTCCTTCGGGCATTCCGATTCTAACACCCGTTGAGTGCAGTTTTGTTGGTGAATACTGTGTGTGAAATAATAGCTTCTGCGCAAAGTTTAGTGTTTTTTCTACAAAATCCTTCTGAGCGTTTCAAGAGGAACTTTTTAGCAAGTGGCCGAGTGGCAAGGAGCTGGACTCGATACCCAAAGGTCCTGTTTTCATTTAGAAGGGTTTGTGATTACCAACTTGCATTTAGTGGTGATTGCTTTTACCTGTCAATTGCAGCGATGACTTGATTTCAATGCTATAGAGACAAAATATCTGCAATCTGTCCATCTATAATATGTCTGTTCCACTAGACTTTTCCCTATTTTGGCTATTAATAACAACTTCGCAGAAAGTCGTAGTTAGGATAAAATAATAGTTGTTGTTGTAAAGAACTGCCAATAGATACTAGTATTAATCAGGGGCCACCATGCCTGATATTCGTATCAGGCAGTGTGATGTACGTGCCGTGTTGCGATCGCACGACGTGCGGAAGGCTAGCGGGCCGAATGGTGTTCCGGCAATTGTGCTGCTCAGATGCGCGGCTGAGTTGTCTCCTGTGTTGACACGATTGTTTAGGGAGTCTTACGATGCCGGTATTGTGCCGGTGTCTTGGAAGGAAGCGAACATACAACCCATCCCCAAAAAAGGGCTTCGCTCGGATCCAACTAACTATCGACCCATCGCTGTAACTTCTGTGCTGTGCAAGGTGCTTGAGCGGATAATTAATTCTCAGCTCACTACCTAGACGATCACTCGCTGCTCCATGATCGCCAGTACGGGTTCAGACCGAAGCGATCAACGGGTGACCTTCTAGCGTACGTTACTCACGCATGGGGTGAAGCGATGGACAAGCATGGCGAATTTCTGGCAGTTAGCCTTGATATAGCCAAAGCTTTCGATAGAGTGTGGCATCGTTCCTTCTTTCCATGTTGACGGCCTTCAGTGTGCCGCCTCGTTTGTGCGCCTGGGTTGCATACTTTCTACAAGAGCGGAGGATTCGTGTCCTTTGTGAGGGTAGTTCCCCCGCGTTCTACAAAGTCAATGCCGGAGTGCCGCAGGGTTCTGTGCTCTCACCTACTCTATTTCTTCTGCATATCAATGACATGCTGTCCTTGGGCAATATTCATTGTTATGCGGATGACAGTACGGTGCATGAGCGGTACTTGGGACATCCTGCAGCAAAGCAAGCCGATATCGTGGTGAAAAAGCAAGAACTGGTTGCTAAACTGAACCTGGCTCTCGATCGTGTCTTTAAGTGGGGATCTGAAAACCTGGTCGAGTTTAATGCCGGCAAACCCAGGTTTGTGCATTTTCGTCTAAGGTAACTCCCTTCCTTACTCCTCCCTCTCTTCAGAACTCCGTTATCCATTTCAATGGACCTCAGCATTCTTGGCATGGACATCGGCCAGGAACTGAATCCAAAATGCTACATCGAGAGTGTTATTTTAACTGCCTCCCGTAAGTTGGGTATTCTCAATAAGGTGAGGCGGACTTTCACTCCCGAGCAGCGCTGTTTGCTGTACAAGTCTCAGGTGCGATCGAGTATGGAGTATTGTTCCCATTTATGGGACGGCTCCGCTAAATACCTCCTCGATGCACTTGATAGACTGCAAAGGCGAGCGGTACGCATTATTAGAGATGCTGAGGTTACAGCCTCTCTAGAAGACCTCCAGCTGCGAAGAGACATTGCTTCTCTCAGTGACTTCTACTGGAATTACTACGGTGAGTTGTAGCGTTCGTCACATTCGACCTCTTTTTATTTCCGCATAAAAAGTTCTTTTTTATATTTTTTTGGAACTGGATTGGGATTTTGAAGAATTGTCTTCTTTTTTATATTTATTCGCAAGGACGAATTCCCTTTTACTTCTCCGTCATCCTTACCATACCCTCGGCGGTGGGAGTGTTCTGTTTTCTCATTTACGAAACATATATTCTGCGCTTGGAATACATTTGGTGTGCGGTGAAGTGATGCTCATGTTCCACGGGCTGGAGCCAGCGTTCGCTATTCTCTTCATCTTGACGGTGTGTAAAAACCAAAAGTTTGAATTGATTTAGTTTAAAAGTACTTCATTGCCAAAGAGATGCTGATGCCGGGTTGCGTGAACTGAATTATTATACATTCAAGCCTTTTGGACTATTTAATTGTAGTGTTGTTCAGTGTTGTAAACTATTTTGTAAAAACCAAAAGTGGAATTGATTTAGTTCAAAGTACTTCATTGCCAAAGAGATGCTGATGCCGGGTTACGTGAACTGAAATATTATACATTCAAGCCTTTTGGACTATTTGATTGTAGTGTTGCTCAGTGTTGTAAACTATTTTCTATTTCACTTGGAGTGTAGATGAAGCTTTTGTGAATATTAATAAGTGGTTAATAATAAGTTTTATGTTATTACTAGTTTGTTTGTATGTTTCGCAGGTTTTAATGAGGGTTGTGTACATAGCAATTTATGTTAATTTTGCTGCTTCTAATTAAAGACTGCTAAAACATTTTCTATTTCACTTGGAGTGTAGATGAAACTTTTGTGAATGTGGTTAATAATAAGTTTAGGGTACAATCTCTTGTTAGTCAGGGGCTCCTGCCCCTTGCACCTCCTGGTGCTAGGGGGTGCGACTACTTTTTCGGGTTCGCCTCTTGGCTTTACCGCTAAAGAGGTAAAGAAAGCGGTAAAGGGATTGTCAGGTGGTAAATCTCCGGGACACGATGGTCTCACTGTCTTAGCATCTTGTGCATGCGGGCCCGCATATTTACCGTGTTCTTGCGATGCTGTACACATTCTGTGTAAGACATACATATTTGCCTATGGACCTAATGAATAGTGTAGTTGTACCTGTAGTTAAAAATAAAACTGGCGATATAGCGGATGTAAACAACTACAGACCAATTTCTCTTGCAACTATAATTGGCAAGGTACTTGACGGGCTGCTTGAGCGCCAGCTTAAGTGCCATATAAAGTTAAACGACGCTCAATTTGGTTTTAGAAGCGGATTGTCGACTGAAAGCGATATTCTGGCGCTCAAGCAGACGGTCAAGTACTACACGGATAGGAAGACACCGGTGTATGCAGCTTTTCTCGATCTCTCCAAGGCTTTCGACCTTGTTTGCTACGAAAAGCTGTGGACTAAATTATACAGCCGTAATGTACCAGGGGAGATAGTCGACATGCTGAGGTTTTGGTACAGCTCACAGCGAAACCGTGTCAGATGGGCTGATACATTCTCTGACGCCTACAGGTTGGAGTGTGGGGTGAGACAGGGTGGCTTAACATCTCCACTCCTTTTTAACCTATACATTGACCAGCTGATTGATGAGCTCGGCGGGGCTAATGTCGGCTGCTCAATAGATGGAACTTTTATAAATAATCTAAGTTACGCAGACGATATGGTTTTGCTGAGTCCCTCGATCAGTGCGCTTCGAAAGCTGATGGGAATGTGTGAGTCATACGCTGCCCTGCATGGACTCACTTATAATGTAAAAAAAAGT
Source organism: Eudonia mercurella (assembly GCA_963082485.1). Classification (NCBI taxonomy): domain Eukaryota; kingdom Metazoa; phylum Arthropoda; class Insecta; order Lepidoptera; family Crambidae; genus Eudonia; species Eudonia mercurella. Next base: position 8,919,444 of record OY720022.1, on the reverse strand, counting down.
GAGTTGCTGGTTTTTAAAGCCAAGGGAATGTCATTAGATTATGTCCCTCCTGTGAACTTAAATGGAACTCCCCTTAAAATGGTGGAAGAGTTTAAGTATTTAGGACATCTGGTCACGGAGGACATATTTGATAATATAGATGTAGAACGAGAGCGCAGAGCGGTTCGCTGCAATATGCTGGCCCGTAGGTTTGCACGCTGTACAAAAGAAGTGAAGGTCACTCTTTTCAAGGCTTACTGCCAAAGCTTCTACACGTGCAGCCTGTGGATTAAGTATACGCAGCGAGCCTACAACGATCTACGTATACAATATAATAATGCCTTCAGAGTGTTGATGGGGCGCCCACGATACTGTAGCGCATCACAAATGTTTGCGGAGGCTCATGTTGACGATTTTTATGCCATCATGAGAAAAAGAACCTCATCAATGATGAACCTGTAAAATGGATAATCCGTTTGTCAAGCATTGGGTGCACATTCACTTGTGTACTCGTAGTTCTAGACCACCAGGTTCGCATTATTATCAACCAAATCCAGACTAGAATGAATCTAAAAACTTAAATTTTTTAATTTAATGTTGTAATTATGTCTATATAATATTGTCCATTTAATTTTATATCTCTTTATTAATCCGAAGTTTTAATTTTATAATTTTTTTTGAACCCGTTATTAATTAATTAAGTCATTATTTATTTTGTTTTTTAATTAGTATTTTGTTTTTAATTTTATTTGATTGATTATTGTAATGTAATATTACGTATGTAAGGTTATGGATTGTTTATCCGCAATAAACTATTTTTATTATTATTTACTTTATTTATTTTCTTTCTTAGAACTAGATTTTTACAATATTTTAATATAAAAACAATAAAACATTATAAAAACCTAATCCTAGAGTACCACCAGCAGCGGGGCAGGGCCCAAGCTACCGGTGGTCAGGGCTGCAGAGTGAGGAACCTCCTGACAATACGTGCCGTATCAAGGAGTACTGCCTTTTGCATCTAACCCTTAACCCAACCTTTTAGCGAGAGCCTCTCTAGGTGTTGATCGAGGCTTAATATTATTATTATCTCCTTTATTTATTTTCTTTCTTAAAACTAGATTTTTACAATATTTTAATATAAAAACAATAAAACATTATAAAAACCTAATCCTAGAGTACCACCAGCAGCGGGGCAGGGCCCAAGCTATTATTATTATTATTATAAGTTTTATATTATTACTAATTTGTTGGTATGTCTCGCAGGTTTTAATGAGGCCTGTGTACATAGCAGTTCATGTTAATTTTGCTGCTTTTAATTAAAGACTGTTTAAATATTTTATTTTGTAAAGAATTTAGCTTATGAGGCTCTTTATGAATATGTAAAGTAATAAAAAATTATTATACAAAAGAGTTTAAATGAAGCACGTTATAGAGTGTTATGAAGAACTTTTTGATCTAATCCCGCCTTCTCCTTTCCTCTCCCGGACTACACGTGCTGGTCTTAGGAACCACCATCGTATTGTACAGACAATCAGTACTCGTACCAAAAAATTCGGCAAGTCGTTCCTCTGTAAGACCATTCGGCTTTGGAATTCCTTGCCGGCGCATGTGTTCCCAGCTCCTATAGTCCTGGGTCTTTTAAGCGAGGCGTGAAACGGCACTTATGCAGGCCGTCATGAATGGGTGCGCTTGTTACCGTGCTTGTTCCACGGTAAGGAGCGCTCTCATTATTTTGGACTGCATTGGCTGCTTACCATCAGGCAGGATGTGGTCACTATGACGATTTATGAACGTTTTCTTTAACCTTCATATTAATGCTTTCATAACTCAACAGAATCATTGTACCGTCTCCTGTGGGTGTACATGATACGGATCAAGTGTGAGAGCAACTCGGCGACGCAATCACGCCTGCAGAGCATCGTGAACTCGCTGTTCCCCAAGGGCTCCAAGGGCGTAGTACCCCGCGACACGCCCCTCAACATCTTCGTCAAGATCATACAGTTCATCGCCCAAGAGAGGCTTGACTTCGCGATGAGAGAAATCGTCTTCGACCTGCTAATGGTCGGCAGGCAGATCAAAATCATCATGACCCCAGAGAGAATGTCGATCGGTCTCCGGGCGTTCCTCGTCGTAGCTGACAGTCTGCAGCAGAAGGAAGGGGAGCCTCCAATGCCCAGGACTTCGGGTACGCTTCCCTCCGGAAACACTTTGAGAGTAAAGAAGACGTTTCTGAACAAAATGCTGACGGATGAGACGGCCCGATCCATCGGCATGAGCGCGTATTTCCCTTACGTCAGGAGGGTCCTGGTCGAAATACTGCGAGCGTTGGACGCTCACTATGGAAGACCTTTAATGCTTACAAACACGCAGAATGTTACCAAAGAGCAGGAGATCAACACAGGCGAGAGAAAGCCGAGGATAGATCTGTTTAGAACTTGTGTTGCTGCTATACCAAGGTAAGTTATTATTATCAGTATCATCATCAACAGCCTATACTAGTTCACTGGTAGAAATAGGCCTCTCCAAGACTCTTAGCCTTGCGAAGATCGTCACTCCACCTAGTCTGAGGGCGTCCTACACTACGTTTGCCAATACGCGGTCTCCACTCGGGAACTCCGTTACCCCTACGGGTATCGGTTCTGCTACTAATATTGCCGGCCCACTGCCACTTCAGCTAATCCGGTGGGCTATGTCGGTTACTTTCGTTTTCTATCGGATCCCTTCGTTCCGAATCTGGAGGTCTACTACAAAACGCCGATTCCGAACATTCTGGCCCGACCGAAACTCGACCGATGTTTACAATATGACCCTACTCTGAACTATGTTCGGATGTTCTAAACAATCATCGCATGAATATCGGAACGAATGAAATGAAGTGTTAGGGGGGCAATGAACTTATCGATGTTTTGTCGCTATGCTCATTTGAGTATTTTAATTAAAGAAATACGTCAAATTAATAACTAAATTAAATTCATATAAACGAATTCTATCTAATTCGTCGTGTGTATGTGTCACATTGACTACTTTAAGACAAAAAAACTGAATATTTGTAAAGTTTTAGAATATTTAACAAAATTAAAACCGTATACTATTAATCCCTTTGTCTTTTGTCCATCGAAATATTTAAAAAGTGTGTTAAAAAGTATTTTATGTTAAACTTTTAAAAAGTTTTAGAAGTTTTTAACTAGCAAATAACAAAGCAAAGACCTATAAAATTTCAAGCAACATGTCGGCAAGTTCTATAGCGGCTCAATTAGAGACACTCCTCGACTTCCTTGACGAGCATTGCGACTTGGCTAAAGGAAGTTTGAGGAGTATGAACGGCCGAGTGCGTTCCCACAGATTGTGGGAAGAGTTGTGTACAACCCTTAATGCGATGGGTGGGTGCATTAAAACCACGAAACAGTGAAAGAAAGTAAGTCCTATCCATTGTAATATCAGTTATTTTGCTTGACATACGTAATAACATTAGTAGAATCTATAACCATTATGTACCTATAACATTATTACAGGTATGGACAGATAAAAAGTACTTGGCCAAGAAGGCAGCAGCCGCTGCACGGAAGTCTGCGGCCGCCACTGGTGGTGGCCCGTCTACAGCCCCATAACTCTCCCAGTGGGAACTAAAAGTGGTTTCCATTATGGGAGAGCGATTTGGTGAACCGCAGACAACAGCGAGGGTGCCTGCTTTTGATGAGGTAATTTAAAACATTACTTAAGAGCTCAAGCGTCGAATACCAGACACAATAGAATTTTTATTGTTATCGGCCACCTGCTGGTCGCTCGACGCTCAAGGGGTTAATGAACTCGATTTTTTACCTTAAGGGGGTGCAGCGCGGGATTTGAAAATTTACGTGTTTTTAAGTCACTGGTGCTAGGCGCTGAATAGGTCTTATACATCAAAAGGACTAGTATAGGTTAGCTTGATCCTTTTACAAGGTCATGGTTGTCTTGGAATTTGAAACAAATACCCAGAAACTGCATAAACAATACGTAAAAGTTATGATATCTAAAAACTTATTTCTTCAGAAACTTTGTAAATATAGCACAAATGAAACAATGATCCGAAATCAAAATGTTTGTATTGATATTCCGCAGATCACTGTTGTCTTATTTTTCAATAAAAAAAACATGAATATGAAAATATTAAGACTTTTCTTATTTTTTACCCAAACGCCTATGATTTTACGAAAGTAAACATTGCTCTAATTAAATCACCAGCCTACTCTGTACAGATATTAGTTTGCGTGCGTATTTGTAGTCGTGCGCCGTTGTCACACCACTGCCACGCGCCGCTCGCTCGCTATCATAAAGAAACTTGAAACTCGCAGTTTTGCGTCCGCGCTGCACCCCCTTAATGTTTGTGTGTATGTACTGTATACTTACTATTAATATACATTATGTAACTCTTTTTTTACTTATATGTATTTTAATAAACTTAGGTAGATTCCATAATTTACTGTGTGACAAGAACTTAAATTTTGAAGATTAATAGATATGGATTTTGAATAAATAAATACAAGCTAAAAATAATGTATATAATTAATATTCGAGTTTTGTTTGTAATGCAATAACTTGTATTTTTTAGCAAATAAGAAACGAACCGCCCGCTGACTTTATGGAGATACAAGAGGTAAGAGATCTCATTCACGGTATGTAAAATTAAACACAATATAATTTATTGTATATTAGGATCGGTCTGTGCTAATGGTTACTTCATAACAAACTGGGTTAAACATATACTATTCTGTACCCCAGTAGATCTCACATTTGTTATTAAATTCCATTATCCAATTACAGACAAATCTCATTTATATAATTCTCTATAGTAAATTTTTCATTACTTGTTCATCTTGGCATATTATTATCTTTTTATTGAAATAGGAGTGCATATAATGAACTAATAATTAATACAAAGGATTCTGGTTGGAACAAAAGGACTATTAAATAATGATTTGCTGTACCTAGTTACCGTCTCTGTGTTCACTTTCTTTTCAAATGACTAATTTCATTAAAGACATACCAAGATTATTTACTCAATTGGGCAAGTTGAGGAAAACGACATATCATCATCATCGTCATCAGCCTATACTAGTCCACTGCTAGACATAGGCCTCTCCAAGTGCACGCCACTGAGCACGATCCGCGGCTACTCTCATCCAGCTCTTGCCAGCTACCTTGCGAAGATCGTCGCTCCACCTAGTCTGAGGGCGTCCTACACTACGTTTGCCGATGCGCGGTCTCCACTCGAGAACTCGTTTACCCCAACGGTTGTCGGTTTTGCGGCTAATATGACCGGCCCACTGCCACTTCAGCTTTCTGATCCGATGGGCTATATCGATTACTTTCGTTCTCTGTCGGATCACCTCATTCCGAAGTCGATCCTTCAGAGAAACTCCGAGCATAGCCCTTTCCATAGCTCGCTGAGCGACTTTAAATTTGTGAACCAGCCCTACCGTGAGTGTCCACGTTTCGGCTCCGTATGTCATGACGGGTAGGACGCACTGATTAAAGACTTTCCGCCTTTAGACTTTGTGGAATACGCGACGTAAAAACCTGACGTAATTTCCCATATGCTGCCCAGCTTAGCTGTATCCTTCTGTTAGCCTCTTTCTCTAAGTTGTTTCTACCCAATTGCAAAATCTGCCCGAGGTAGACGTATTCCTTAACAACTTCAAGAGCACCGCCTTGTACTGCAATCAGTCCCGGAATAGCATTTTCGTTGAACATAACCTTGGTTTTGTCCAAGTTCATCCGGAGACCGATGCGTTGAGAAGAATCAGCTAGACCGTTCAGCATGTACCGTAAATCCTGCAATGTTTCGGCCACGATGACGATGTCGTCCGCGAATCGCAAGTGTGAGATGTGTTCGCCGTTGATGTTAATGCCACGTCCTCTCCAGTCCAGCGTTTTAAACACATCCTCCAATGCATTTGTGAACAATTTGAGGGATATCACATCCCCTTGTCTCACACCTCGATGCAAGGAGATATGCTTAATTTACTGGTTCTGTACTTGGACGGCCATAGTGGCAGCATTGTACAGACACCTCAACACTTGGATATATCGCCAATCGACTTGGCATCGTTGCAGGGATTCTAGAACAGCCCAGGTTTCAATAGAGTCAAATGCCTTCTCATAGTCCACAAATGCTAAGCACAGGGGCCGATTATACTCTTCGGTCTTCTGTATAATCTGCCGCACTGTGAAGATATGGTCTATGGTTCCGTATCCTCCTCGAAACCCGGCCTGCTCTGGTGGTTGAAATTCGTCGCGTCGGCGCGCAAGGCGGTTTGTGATGACCCTTGAAAACAGCTTATAGACGTGGCTTAGGAGCGAAATGGGTCGGTAGTTCTTCAGTAGGGTCTTGTTTCCTTTTTTGAAGAACAGCACGACGACACTCCTACTCCACGCCTCCGGAGTTTTCCCATCAAAAAGAACGGCGTTAAAGATGTTTTGGAGCTCCTTTAATACAGGTTTACCGCCTGCTTTGAGGAGCTCAGATGTAACACCGTCTTCGCCAGAGGCTTTTCCGTTTTTAAGCTACGTTTTTAAACGACATGTACATTACCTAATATTTAAATCATTTTACAGATCTTTTGCTGTTGGAACCGCAGGCAGAAGAGGCAACAGCAGAGAGACCTACTGACCCACCTATTCCTGACCAAAGTAGAACAGTACCAGTTCGACGTTGTATGTATAATATATATTTTCACAATTTTCAACTTTTTAAATTTATAAAACTGAATGGTCTATTTTTATTTGATGTTTTTAATATGAAAATCTTTTTACATTCTAAATATTTTTTACGAGTAAACACCTTTTATGAACTTTGTTTACAACATAAATAAAAACATGACGTTAATATAAACTTGTTGTTCTTTTACAGCCACACATCCTAGGAGACCTCGGCAACAGCTTCTCCCTCGAGGTGATGGCTCAGTGCGGGACCGACTGTTTCGGGTTGAAGATCACCGCGCTGAGCGAGAGGAACGAACAATCAGGGAACTGGCGGGCATCAGGGTGGCTCTGTTGGAGCTGTGTAGTCTTGTTAGGCAACAATTGCCACATAATTAAAAATGTAGTACCTCAGGTAGGTACTACATTTTAATTATGTGGCAAATGTTGCCTGTATTTTTTCCATGGGTGAGTTTTTTTTTGTTTTGTTTATAATGCAATAACTTATCAAACTTATCATTATTTCTGTATTTATTAGATTCAAAGTTTTTGCTTATTTACATTTTTATTGTTCTATCTAATAAGGATTTAAAATAATCAGAGCATTGTTATGCATATCTCTACGAACATTTATTTCAAAAACTGATTTTTTAATTAGATGTAAGCTGTATAATTAAACATTACTTCTGTGATTATTAGATACAAAGTGTATGTTTATTTAAATTTTTATTGTTCTATCTAATAAGGATTTAAAATAATCAGAGCATTGTTATGTATACCTCTACCAACATTTATTTCAAAGACTGATTTTAATTCGATGTAAGCTGTATAATTAAACAATACTTATGTGATTATTACATGATATATTTACATTTTGATTATTTTATGGTATTAGGATTTAAGCCCACCAGCGGCGTTAGACCTCTAGATGTACCTTTATGTCATTTCGTAACAGTAAAATAGTAATTAAGCTTAATTACTAAAAGGATATTGTAATTTTATCTGTAAATGTTTGTTTAATTAAAGTATCATATCACATCAATCCTTTAATTATAATTTACTTAGATTGTTATTACCTTTAGTGAATAAATGATGACCTGACATTACTCACACTAAACAACAAATTCAAATTCAAATTCAAAATCATTTATTCAGTTTAGGCTACAAGTAGCTCTTGTGAATGTCACTATGCCATCGGTTCGTAAGTCTACTCTGGGCGGGAGATCTTGTACTGAGAAGAACCGACAAGAAACACAGCAAGTGTCCAGCTCTTCTCTCCCTTACAGCGTCAAAAATATTGGAAAATGCCCTATCATAGCAAGACACTTTCCATTACAAATAAACACAAAACATACTTATAGAAGACAGCCACAACATGTAAAAAAAAATGTAGGTTAACAAATTTACATGAGGTAAAAGTTTCAATTTCCACAATATCATACGGCTTCTTTAACAAAAAATGGAGTGTTCTGTTTTCAGAGTTCAGGTATGTATGTATGTGATGTTTCTTTATTTCACCATAAAAATTCAAAAAATTCAAAATCATTTATTCAGTTTAGGCTACAAATAGCTCTTATGAACGTCATTATGCCATCAGTTCTTAAGTCTACCCTGAGCGGGGGAACTCAGCAAGTGTCAAGTTCTTTTCTCCCTTACAGCGTCAAAAATATTGGAAAATGTCCTATCATAAAAGGACACTTTCCATCACCATCAAACACACAAAAAAGGACAATCACAACACCCAAAATACAACAAAATAAAAAAAAATCTAAGCTTGCAAAAATTACATCAGGTACCTACCAATTTCAATTTTCACAATGTCATACAGTACTAATAGAAGTCAAAAATTCAAGTCAAAAAAAGAAAAACAAAGTTAAAGTATACGAGTATAATAATAATAAAAACAAGATAAGTAAGCAAAAGCAGACCTGCCTCCACAGGAGGCACCCGTTCACGAGTATGACATATGAATCAGCCATCGCTTCACTCAACCATATCTTAGGGAATGTAACGACCCGACACACATGCCACCACCGCAGAGACAATAAAGAGAGCATGCCACACTCAAGCTACTCTAAATAAGAACTTAATGAATTGTTTAACGCAACATAAATATTGTTTGTAAACTGTCGGACACTGCTGATAAAGGCTATCATATCAGTGCTAAGATATTAAAGTAAAATGATTGATCCAAATAAAACAAACATGTGGATTTTTTATTATAACCAGGCTGTTTTATCATCTAAACATTCTGACTGTATTTAAGTATTGAAGTAAAGAAGATTTTACATGATTTTTAAACTTATGTAATGGTAAATCTTGTACAGTTCTAGGTATTTTATTATAGTAGTGTATACCTTGCCCCAAGAAAGAGCCAAGAACCTTTTGCAATCTGAACAGTGGCATTACAAGTTTTTTCTTATTTCTAGTATTAAAATTGTGCATGTCACCGTGTTTAGTAAATGAGTTGACATTGCAACGCACAAAGACTATGCAATTATAAATAAACTGAGATGCAACTGTAAGAACACCAATTTCTTTAAAAATAGTTCTTAGAGTACAGTTCGGGAACCTAGTCTATAGATGGTTCTTATTGCTCGTTTCTGTAAAATAAATATAGTTTCAACATCAGCCGCTGTAGCCCACAGTAAGAGGCCATATGATGACACTATGAAAATAGCTAAAACAAACTGTTCTAGCAGTTTCAACGTCTGTTAATTGTCTTACTTTTCTGATGGCATAAGCAGCAGAACGGAGTTTGCCGGCCAATTTCGATATATGAGGATTCCATTGAAATTTTGAGTTAAGTGTGATACCTAAGAAAACTGTTGACTTTACTAAATCTAATTTATCACAGTTTATTCTAACATCGGTTGGCTCAGTTTTAACATTAGGTAGTGTGAATTTGATACATTTTGATTTTTTTGGATTAAGCTGTAGGTTATTAACAGTAAACCAACTGAGTACTTCTGCGAGAGCATTGTTTACTTACATCATCATAATTATTTTTACACCATTAAAAATGAGTGAAGTATCATCTGCAAATAGAACAATTTCACAGAAGTTCTCCACAAAGAATAGCAAGTCGTTAATATAAATTAAAAATAGGAAGGGCCCAAGAATTGACCCCTGCGGAATTCCCATTTTTACATGAGAACTAGATGATTTTATTTATAGTAAATTATAGTTCCATTTATATCGACAGTTTGTGTCCTAGAACTGAGATACGACTCTATCTATCTAATTTAAGTGCAAAATCATTAAGACCATAGTAGTGTAACTTCATCACCAGAGTCCGGTGCTCAACGCAATCGAAAGCCTTGGATAAGTCACAAAAAACTCCAAGAGCGTTCTGAGACCAGGCATCGAATATATGTTTTATTAAAGCAACATCAGCGTCAGTAGTGGAACGACCCTTAGTAAAACCATATTGTTTCGTATGCAAAAGATTGTTTTGAGTTAAAGTACGCCATTAAATGTTCGAGTATAAGTTTTTATAAATTTTACTTAATGTTGGTAATATTAAAATTGGCCTATAGTTGCTAGGGTGTTCTTTGTTCCCTGGTTTAAACAAAGGTATAACCTTACTAAATTTCAAAAGATCTGGAAAGATACTGTTCACACCGTAGCCGGATCCAGTCCGGCTGCCGCTCAACAGCCGGGTAGACGATGATGGCTGGCGGTGAGAGCCTTGCGGGAGGTGGATAGGTTCGGACGGCGTCAGCTGGCCGAACTTCTCCTTGCCGTCCCGCGTGTCGTAGGCCGGTCGCGGGTTCTGGGTTCGGGGTTCCTGAAGGAAGGGGTGCCACGAGTGCCGCACTAATAAAACACTGTTCACGGTCCAAGTTGTATTTATGCACTAAGATCACAAGTTGAGTTATTACAATACAGTAAATTAAATGTACATTGATAATCACGATTAGGTATCACAATGGCGTCTACGCCACGCGCTTCGCTGTTACACCCGCGCCTCGCGGTTATTTGTGAACTTAACTTTCACAGGTATCGCGTCGATACAAAGGTCCTAGACCTACAGGTAACACACCATGTCTACTATGTAACGGTGATACCTCCGATATTACATTAAGGCCAGCACGCGCCGCGACGATGCGTCCTGCCAGCTCTTGATCGGTTCGCAACAGTAAAGCGGGCGGATGCGAAAGTGCATCCCCGCTCGGACGTTTTTGACATTAATAGTGTCGCGTCACGTATGCGTTCTCACTAGAGAGGCGCTATACATCGATTTTTCATGAACAGATACCTTTATTGATACAGTAATTAAAAATGTCTGCAAGATAGGGTGCAATAGGATATATAATATTCTTAATTACCTTAATACTTATGCCCCACAAATCACTAGTGTTTTTCATTTTAAGTGATTTGAATGTTTTTATAATATCAAAAGAATCAATGTATTTAAATTGAAAAGATAGTTTAGGTTTAGGTACATATTTTTGAGTAAAGATTGTGCATCTTCTGGTGATGAATCTATATTTTAAGTTTACCACTGGTATATTCACAAAATAATCATCAAAAATATTAGCAATTTGTAAATCCGAATTGACAAGGGTTGTTGTTTGTTTGTTTTTTTTTCTACCCTACAAATTTCCTAGAAATAATGTGCAAAACAACGTTTGCCGGGTCAGCTAGTAATATTTATAAAATCATTATAACTCACTTCCTCTCAATAACGTTTCTCTCTATTGCATTTTGAGGAAATATTATGTACTTCCGTAGAATACTGGGTGAATTGATGGCATCTGTGACATCAAGCAGCGGGAGATAGTCTGCTGGGCCATTGGTGCGTCATCGTTTTGCCCCACAGAACCTTGGTAACTGCCCCGAGCATAAAAGTTCTAGGCAACAAGAATCTACAATACAAAACAGTCTAATGTATTATATCCAAGGAAAAACCGAAAAAGCCTTTATAAAAAAAGTGTTTTACAAATTTAATATAAGTACTTTAGTCGCGGGGTCTATTCCACGGCGATTACGTTTTGCGGGCAAAAGAGGCACCACCTCCTGGCAGAACTCCTCATAAAGTGCCCGACTGAGACGGTAATTCGATATGAATTCTACGTCGGGCACTAACGCTCTTCAAAGAGGGACAATTCTATCAAACACATAAGTGCTGCCATTTTACTGCAATTATCATCATCAGCTCATTTTATTTCCCCACTGCTGGGGCACGAGCCTACCCTATGGATGGAAAAGTAGAACGGGCCATAAACCACCACGCGGGCCCGCTGCAGATTGGTGTTTGTTTAACGACTGCTAATGCAGCCGGGACCAACGGCTTTACGTGCCTTCCGAAGCACGGAGGAGCTCGAGATGATAAATTTTTGGTCACCCATCCAACGACCGGCCCTTGCGAAAGTTGCTTAACCTCAGCACTCGCAGACCGAGCACGTTAACCACTGCGCCATCGAGCTCCTCATATTCATGATCGTGATCATAATTGCTTACTGCAATTATAATAACATTTCACTATAAAACAAACAAACAAAACACACAAAATTGCGTTAAATAAATAAAACTTTCTAATTACGATAATCACAAGGTAACTATTTTAATAACGTGAATTTTGACAGTAAATCACCGGCAAAACATTTGTCAATTCAAATTATCGTTCGGACTTCGTGCGTTCAGAGTAGGGTTTACGATGCATCAAACGTCAAACGAAGTTCAGACGGAATGAATGATAAGTGCGGGCCGACCGACCAAACGATAGAGATTCGTAAGAAACGTGCGAACAATCGGCCGATACTTTGAGTTGCGGCGTTTCGTAGTAGACCTCCTGATCCTTCAGAGAAATTCTAAGCATAGCCGTTTCCGTAGCTTCAGGTAACAATAATTAGAAAACAAAATTATTTTTGAAATGTAATCTTCGTCCTATCCCCCAGACTGATCCCCGAAGGTATGTCGCCAAGTGAGCTGGTCGAGCTGCTGTGCCGTTTGACGGTGCACATGGACGAGGAGTTGCGCGGCCTCTCCTTCCAGAGCCTGCAGACGCTCATCGTGGACTTCCCGGAGTGGCGGCAGGATGTGCTCGCCGGCTTCACGCAGTTCTTGGCCAAGGAAGTGCAGGTCGGTTTATTTAATTACAAGCTGTTCCCCGACCTACCGCGTCGCATCGCGTCGCCCAAATAGGCTAGTACTTTTTATTCGCTTCTTTTAGGCGGCGAGAAACTTAAAGGGTTACTCAAGCGGTGTGAGTCAGCGGGTTTCTAGAGGGAATGGCATCACGCACTAGTGAGGTGAGTGTCCCCGTTCTCTACTAGATTCTCCGAGAAGTTCGGATCGGATCGGTATTTAAAAGTACTAGCTTCTATTTAAGTTTACTTAAATAAAAAATAAATTCTCGGCTTTATCGAAAACGTTTTTTCAGGATACCTCACCCCAGCTCGTTGAGAACGGTCTCCGTATGCTCCTGCAGCTGATCACCAGCTGGAAGAATGGTGAGCCGTCGGTAGCGGCACCCGGGAAGCTGGAGCCGCTGATCTCCGTAGTTAGGGGCGCCGAAGCCCTGGGCCTCGTCATGCTTTGCCAGTGCAAGGCTTACCCGAGGCGGCTGGCGGTGCATATATTAAGGTGAGCTAAAGACCAGGTTATCGTGAGCTCTTAAATCAGTCTTGTAGCTATGTTGTTGCGGTTGTGTGTAAACTAGACCAATGTAGCGGCGTATACATATACACGCGTCTCAGGATTAAAATCACCAACACACGTTTGGCAAGCGTAGTGATTAAGCCTATTGTCTATCAGTTTTAATTTTTATTAATAAAATCGTTTTGACAGTTGCTAAAAAGTTTCTCTGTTGACTAACCCGTCATTTAGCCAATTGGTGACTCCTCATCATTATTCGGAGAGCAACTGCCTCCTGGAGAAGTTGCAGCTGACGTGAGAGGTGCTTTTGTTATCACCAACCCACATTTGGCAAGCGTGTAGTTTGCCATTCCCTTCATGATGATGATGATAATGAAAGCCTATGATCCGATCCCTCATTTGGGTCAGAGGGCTCGCAGTAGGGAATTCCATTCTTCGCGGTCTTGTGCTCTGACTTCGAGGTACCGCCAGTTGCAACAATGAGCAAACGCTCTCTATCGACTAACCAGTCAACTACCTAATAGATAATTGCTGACTCTTCATCACACTTTGGGGAGAGCAAATGCCTCCTAGAAAAGCTGCAGCTGACGCCTGAAGAGCTTTTGTTATCACCAACCCACATTTGGCAAGCGTGGTGCCCATCAGTTGTAATTTGACGTTTCCATACAAATTCTCTGTCTCTGTTCTCTGTCTTGTTAGTCAGAGGATATTGGTTAGCCAGACTACTACCCAATAGCTGACTCTTCATTGTACTTCAGAGAGAGCAAGTGCCTCCTGGAGAAGTTGCAGCTGACGCGCGAGGAGCCAGCGCTGATCGACGCGGCAGATCAGCACGTCGCTGCGCTGGCGGAGCGCTGCCTGCCGCTGTTGCCTCCCGCTGAAAAGCAAGCGTTACTGGCGGCACCGCAGCCTGATCTGGTGTGGCTGGCGGAGAGGAACCACGCTGTTTGGACTGCTGGTATGTATGAACGGCTGTATTATTGTCTTTCTCACTGTCTCTCTGGCTATAGGTTCCTAGTTGTGGTGGGGTCAACGCCTATCTTCTATTCATCACCATCAATCACCTCATTTTTATGTCCCCACTGCTGGGGCACGAGCCTTCCCTATGGACGGATAGGGAGAACGGGCCATAAACCATGACGCGGGCCCAGTGCGAATTGGTGATTGTTAACGACTGCTAATGCAGCCGGGGCCAACGGCTTTACGTGCCTTCCGAAATACAGAAAAGCTAGAGATGATAAATTTTTGGTCACCCATCGATCCAATGACCGGTCTTTGCGAAAGTTGCTTAACCTCAGCACTTACAGACCGGGCGCGTTAACCATTGCGCCATCGAGCTCCTCCATCTATCTATCTATCTTCTATTATCCTACTAATATTATAAACGCGAAAGTTTGTAAGTATGGATGGATGGATCATTGTTATCTTTCACATAAAAACTACTGAATGGATTTTGATGAAATTCGGCATACAGATAGTTTATAACCTGGATTAACACATAGGATAGTTTTTATTCCGATATTCCCATGGGAATGGATGAAAACTGTCAAAGTGGATGTTTGTTACTCTTTCACGTAAAAACTACTGAATGGATTTGGATGAAATTCGGCATACAGATAGTTTATAACCTGGATTAACACATAGGATAGTTTTTATCTCGATATTCCCACGAGAATGAATGGAAACTGTAAAAAAGGAAGTTTGTTACTCTTTAACGTAAAAATTATTGAATGGATTTGGATTAAATTCGGCATACAGATAGTTTATAACCTGGATTGACACATAGGATTAAATAGACGGGAATGAATGGAAACTGTCAAAGCGGTACGAAGTCCGCCAGGTCTACTAGTATATTAATAATTGTCAACTGGCATTTGATGGAACACTTAAGGCGTCCGTGCGGCGCCGTCCGTGCGGCGCCGTCCGTGCGGCGCGTTCGTGTTGTGTAAATTTAGGCGGGCTGTCTATGAAAAACGAAGAAAAAAAACAATACATTTGTGCGCGAGTTTCCGCTCCATGCGCCCACTTGGCGCAGCGGACGCCCTTATTACTACATTCCTTTGGGAAAAATATATGCTGTAACTACTGTTGAGTGGTACGGAATTACAGATAGCTTTGAAATCAGTTTAGGGTGTTTACGAAATGCAGTTATTGAATATGGTGAATGTGATACCCTATTATTGGTAAAATACAATGTTGATTCAGGTACTCAACACGACGAGACTTCTACCAAAAATAGCTGGAGTGGCAGTGCGTCCAACGGCGCCGACCCTTGGAAGGTACGTCAATAGTTACTGTGAACTTAGGCTTTTATACCAATATATGGTGTTGCAACTATAGAAAAGTTTAAGTAAAGAGGTTAATAAACCGTCTCTGGGATTGGTTACAAAAGTCTCCAGCTTCACTTTGCTTCGAAATGATGCACTTTTGACAAATGACTCCGCTCTACCTGAGTTAAGCAGAAGCAGACTCCAGATGCAAAGGAAGCTAGCAAAACAGGACTGTGCCTCAACTATTCCTCACCAACCAATCTGCATGTTGCTTCTTCACACCTCGATTAAATCACACATGTTGTGCGAAGGAGGAAATATGTGTGCTGTGGGTTTGTCAATCACTGTTTTCCTTGTGGCAGGTGATACTCTTCGGGCTACTAGAACGCAGCCGCGTGCCCGCACGATGCCCCTCCACCGTTCTGCAAGCGTGGCCTATCCTGCACGCGAGGATACAGGCGCTCTTCACCATCATAGAGCCAGCGTGAGTTAACTTGCATTCATCTATGTGAGATGATGACTTGGAATGCAAGACGAAAGAAATGCTTGAATCTGAACGACTGAGCGCTTTCGCAGGGAAGGGTAGTGTTTGAGCAAGAAAGAGAAAATAAACGTGGCTACTTTCTTTTACGAACAACTAATGATGACGAGCCACGTTTTATTGGAAGATGCTGTGTTTTATCCAAGCTTTATGCTAAATTGTTGTTGTTTCAATATCACAAACCCTACATTTTTGTGTCGATCCGATCCGAACTCTCGGAGAATCTAGTAGCGGACGGGAACACGCGATGCGTGATGTCATCTCCTTTAGAAACCCTCTGAGGATGTTTCAATCACAGAGCTTAACCCTTTAAGTTTCTCGCCGCCCACAAAACTTCCGCTCACGAAGTTATGGAATGGACTTATCACGCAGGCTTTACCTTACATTTACCAGTGGTATTTTCTTTTCAGCCCTGTAAATGACAATCGAGCATCTCTATTATCACGAGGACCTGCGTTGCCGAGAAAACCAGAAAAAGAAAGAGATGGCTACATGCAGGTTAGAATTAGTCTTACAGTTAGATTGAATTACTACTAATCTTAAGTTTACTTGTGAGTACTAATCTTAGGTCCACTAAACTATATGTATGACACAGAAAAATGAGGATATCACTAAATCACGGAATGTATTCTATTGTATTCCGTCTTTTTACTGAAGTCTTGTAATATTAAGTAATAAAAAAAATACTGTCATATTTTTAGTGATACGTCGATTCACTAGACTCAATGTAGTGGTGCTCTCGACAAATGCTCTGCTCGTATAATGCTGTTTGTGTCAACTTTTGACATTTGACTCGATTGAGTGTAATGAAATGACTTTTCCGAAAAATATTGCAGTTTTTTTGTCAAAGCACTGGACGATTTTAGGTTTTTTGAAGATCTTTGTCTTCTTTAATAGATTTGAATATTTGACATATTCTGTGTTTTCGTAGTATCACTAGAGATTTCACGAAATTCTTGGTATCCTCATTCATGCAACATGTATACAACTCTGAAATAAAATATCTAAGAATATGCTAAATTGATTTATAAATAGTTCGAGGGCAATCATTTTTTTTATCAGCAATTACATAAATAAAAATAATAAACGATTTATATACAATTTACTTTTATCATGAATTTCGATTTATGATACGCTACGCTATATGGTTTCCATTGATTGATTTATACAATCCACTGCTTTTTACTGGAATACTTTTTACTCCCAATTGGTATGAAAGGTTCACTCGTCCGATAACGTTAACGACTGTGTGTGTTACCATCTCTCCAGGTGTGGAAGTATTACATGACAATGGCGTACCTAGTAGTGCCGGCCGTGCCTAGCCCCGTCATACGCTGCGCCAGCCCCGACCTAAGTCTCAGGTAACGACCTTCTCCACAAAGGAATAAAGGTGCGATTCTGACTGCAACTAAAAATCGCAAGCACACACTACTTACTGGTTGGTAGGAATCTATGTGAAGATCATTACAATCGCGGTGTCACCGTGCTCTGTATTAATTTCATATTGATTGATACAAACCATATTGCCGCTAGCGGACTGCAGTTGCAATTTGCAGTATACAGCCATCGCCATTGGAGTCATACCTTTAAGTCCACACAAGACGCTGCGTCCGCGCATCGCATGAAGCACGCAGGCGTAACGTGAGATCACACGTTTCTGAACAAGTTTGCATACTAAAGATGCTTCTAAATTGACGATATTTTGTATTGTGGTATTGTAATGCACTATTCTAATTTAGCATACTGTTGTTGTTATCATCGCTTTTAGCCAGTTTTTTTTTTAAATGAATACTACCATGTATTACATAAGAAATCACCTTGTGTCGGAGGCCAAGACTCACTTTGGGTCGCTGAGCCATCGGAGTAGTAGTAGTATTACATAAGAAATATGGCCCGTTTAGGAGCATTTTGATGGTATGGAACAAACGCGTGGCGCCTTGAGGATATATTACTAAAATACAACTATCCTGAACCTAAAAGTTTACATATTTATTGATATCTTGGTGTTGCGTGCTTTGAACTAAGTGTTTTGTAAATAAACATGTTTTAATTACGACTTTTATTGTTTATAAAAGAAGAATATAATGTTAATTTTGATCCTGCACATATTTAACTTTTTCTTCGTTCAAGCACGTTCTTGACATCTTTAGTTCCTATAGTATTACGTTAATATATTATAGTATGTATTACATTTTAAATGACCTTCATATCGATAGTGACATAGTTCTATATGGTCACATTTAAAAGTGTAATAGAGTGTGTTTTATTTTTTAATAAAAGTAGTGACTAGTCTGATGATATTCTACTTAGTTCTGTTTTGATAGCAAACCATTTTCATCCTTATTCAAAGAACGCAAGCATCAACAAAAAGGTTTTTTCTAAATTGAAACAATCTAGTGATGATTGATTGTGTCTGCATCGTCTATGTAGAAATTGGCTTAAGATCGAATTGTTATGATTGGCGATAAACGCCTCTTGTCGTGTGTCTGAATGCGCTGACTTGAGTAGCGGCCCGTGTTAGCTCGATGTGTATGTATAAATAGGGAATATGCATACATCCTGGACTTTTTTTTACTGAAAAATGTAAATTATATTTTACGATAATATTAAAACTAAAATACATATTTGTGAAAATGCGATACAAAATTGGGTTTTATTTACCTTACAAAAATAATGAAAAGAAATAAAATCCTAAAATTCAGTTGTTACAAAAGTAAATATTTATTTTGTATGTGAAAAATGACTTAACATGCATATTCCCTGTTGATCCCTGTCGTTGCGTGTTTAATTTATGTATTTGGTATATATTTACTAAAGTCGTGTGAGTGGTTCTTCAGTGAACAATCTCAGACTCATTTTTTTTTATATCTATGAGGCGCATGCGGTTTTATTTTTGGTCAAATTTTTATACCCCTAACTTGATCACACAAACGTTTCTGCACAATTAACTTAACAAAATCTGTCAGTAGCGATACTAATTTAACACAGGTCTTGTGACAAGGTAGCACGATTTATAACTATTGTAACGTACACAAAGTATATTTCAGTATTACGTTCACTTACTCAACTAATTTTTAGTTGGTTTGATATAATCATATTTTATTTATTAGTATATTTGTCCATTTGGAAGCAAAAGCGTAGCCACCTTATTCGCAAAACTGAAGAGTTGTATTAAATTCAACGTTAAATTAAATTGCGAACGAAGTGTAATGCAACCGGTTACGAATGTCATCAGTTTCCGTGTTGAAATTGAAATTTGTTTCTAATGCGCAATGTCAATGAACGCTCTGTGACGGCAACTGATTGGTCGTGCTCACGTCGCGCGTCGGTCGTTGGTGGGTGGGCGGTGAGCTCGAGGCTCGATGCTCGAGTCTCGAGTACTGGAGCGTGGTGTCTCTGTCCAGTGGCACAGAGCAGGAGGGCTGGCTGGGGGGCGGCGCGCTGGGCTCGTCGAGCGAGAGCCTCAACACCGGCGGCTTCTTCACGCTGCCCCTGAGCTATGCGCGCGCGCACAGACACCACAAGCGGACGAGGTGGACCCCCGAGCTATGTGCACGTCGCATCACATCTATCGTGCGTTAGGCTCGTAACGAATCTCACACAATACAGACTTTGTTTACACAATACTTTATGCTGACTTCAAAATTTCAGATTATTTTTATTATTTTCAATTAATTAGATCGTTTTGCGGGTTCTATGATTTCATAATTTGGTGTTTCCGTAAAGTTTTCGTGATTTGCTAAATTGTCATTTTTTTCTTTAAGTAGTAAAGCGATTTGTAATAGTAATTCGTGATTAAATTTCGATTTATACGACACTTTACAAAGTACACCACACCATTCGTTACAAGTTTACCGTCGATCCCATCTTAGTATCACCCGTGCCGTGTGTCACCTGTGTTGAACGCGGCGCGACGGGCGCCCGGGCCCGCCGCATGCACTCGCACAGCGCACCGCGACCCATCCGCCGACCATGCTCACTGATCAACTGTACCCGACAGTACATTTTGTAAATAAAACCTAAGGTACATTACTCCTCACGGGTGCCACAACCATACGTTACCGTTTTCCATTGTATTGTACTTTTAACATTGAACATTTTAACTTTGTTTGTTTTGGGTTTGTAAATGACATTTATTTGTAGCATCGTTCTAGTATCTAGTTTAGACCGCTAACGTTGATATTTTATTTGTTTATATAATATGAGTTCGTACTGAAACTTGTACAGTCACAAAAGTTGCTGTGCATCTAATTCGCCTACCGCATGACGGTTTATTTTGGGCTGGCCTCATAACTTGATGGATTTAAAATATTATTAGTGATTGTGTTATGGTTAATTAGTTATTGTATATTAGTAGAATGTATAAATAAGTACATAAATAGTTAGTTTTCCCTATTTTAACTCAGCGCTAGTCTCTGTTGCGAGATACGATAAGGACGTTGCGGAAAAAAATATTAACCGAAGGCCAAACTTAATATACGGGGTTACAATATAAATTCTTAGTTATTCAGTACGCAGTTACACAACTATAACACCTCGTAATTAGTATATCGTGTTAGCTTAATTTGTTTAGCGATAAAGTTTTTATTGCAAGAATTCCGGTCTAACAATCAATTTTCGTCAACGATTAGTTAGTTTAGTAACCTTAGGGATACTTTGCGTAAACTGTGCACAGTGTATTGTTATAAAAGCGCGCGGCGTGATCATACAGTCTAACGCACATCAAGCGTAACAGTTTAAAATGGGGCCGCCCTTATTACGTACTTCATAGAGGTGGTTTTTGCAATACTACTGTTACATTTGATATACAGTCGTTTGTACGTATAACGTGGGTGATGCTCGTGTTGATTACACGGCACGGTGAAGGTTTTTTTAAAGTGATGCGCTGAATACTTTCAACTGTTTGTGTCCGCGGTAAATTCGACAATCGGTTTCGACAGTGTCGTACGACGTGATAGTTTTGAAGAACATAATAGATTTCAAGCGTTCGTGTCCACGGCACAAGGCTAGCTTGGTTGCGTTTGTCAAGTGCTTTCATGGTAATCATTCACACTTGTTTGGGTTAATATTTAACATATTATACAGTTTTGTTTTATGTAACTTTTTGGTTTTATATGTTTGTAAATGTCTGCATTTTTCTATAAGTAGTCTTTATAATAATTTTAATGCATGAACGTTATGTAGTTGATAATGTTTACTTTAAATAACACAACTGTCTTATTCGTCAAAACGTTAAATGTCTTTTTGACTTTTTGTGTAGTCTTTTGTGTCAATCTCTTTAAAATTTTAAATTAAACCATTTTTTTTATATATATGACCAATACGACAGTTAGTACCTATCACAATATATACATACATTTTATGTTTTATGGTGTGATGTTTTAAGCTAATTAATGCTAAGCGTGGTTTTTACTGGTGGCTTGTCAAGCAGAGTTGTTACATCAAAATAACTGTTTTAGTGTTTGAACAGGGAGACGCTGGATTGAAAGCGAAAAATCGTAGTTTAATCCTCATAACCTCGCTAGACTTATTATGCTAACCCACTTTCAGCACAAGCATATTAGCTTTCAAGAGGCAAGAGGTAAACAGGACTAATTATTTTCATTAATAAAATGTTTAAATAATTTTTAACGCAAATTTTGTTGCGAACAAATTACAAAAACACAAATGTTCCGATCATAATAATTTTACAAATTATGATCGGATGTTAGTGACGGTAGTTGTTACCATTGAATGGACGCCTTTGGCTTTCAAAGTAAAAAGTGTTGAATAATTTCGGCGGGCTGGTTAGAACCACGATAGCTCAATTGGAAGAGCACCTGACCCGGTATGTCAGAACGGTGCAGGTTCAAATCCTGCTCGTGGAATTTTTTTCAACATTTGTGTTTTTGTATTTACATTAATAATATTATTTTATAAATCGTCTGACTAGATTTGCTTCTATGGCTAGGGTAATTAGGCTGAAAGAACAGCTACCATAGTTATGTTGCAAGCCTTAAACCAACGACTTTAAAGTCGTTTTGTAACCCTTATCTAAATAATGACCCCTTAGACCTGCCATCTTTATTTAGTTGTTCATGTTTCAATTTTTTTTAGCTATTAAGATTTTTTGTCAAACAGACATTTAATCAAGATAGTCTATCTACAGCTATTATTCTTATTTCTGATATCAACCAGAGTGTTAAAAGGTTTTGAAATCTAATAGATTTGTTTTTTTGATACTGGGCAAACAACTATATGGCATGATGATGGGGAGCGTCCGCCGCTGCCCATAGACACTTGCGAAGCCAAGGGTATTTTGCATGCTTTATAAATTTTTTAAAGTCAGTTCTTATGCTTCTTTGCCTTGACGTAATTTGGTTGGTTCTTCTAACCCTTGGAACCGCAACAGCAATGTAAAACATTGCTGTTTGGCGGCACAAACAATTATACGTAACTTGGGCAAAAATGTAATATAAAGATTGTCAACAGGTGTAACAACCCTTTATTAAGCGCGTCCATGAGCTGCAGTAGCAGTTCCCTTCTGTGCGGGCCCTAAGTTTTCTTTGTGACTACACTTAATCCTTTATAGCCAGAAAATGTCTGCAAATTTCATAGGTTTCAACCTTATATCAATCACATACAATTTTAAACGTCTTACAAATAAAAACTCAATACACTGAGCTTATTCCATATATAACTATGGAATAAGCTCGTATACGGGGTCGTATATTTCTTCAGAACTATGATCAGTGTAAGGTAAGAATAAGGAGAAAATAATTTCTTACAAATAAACTAAGGATAAGGTTGACAACTATTCGTACGATATTTCATAGAAACAAGCCGCAACGTCGCGATTCATTGACAAATTTAGAAAAAAAAATTCGTCTATGGTTGTGGTTGTTCCGTCACTTTGACATTCTGTTAGCGGGAATTATTAAATTATTTTGAGTTATTTTCACAATTTTTATTATAGACTAGCTTTTGTTCGCGGCTTTGCTCACATGGGCTACACGACCTGCAATTGTTTTTAATAACAGCAAAACTTATTTAAGGTAAAAGTGTCTATAAGAATAATCCTGAAACATTTCATAATTTCTAACCAGGCCAAATACCGAAAGATTTAACTTTTATAATGACAGATTTCTATACAAACTTTAAACCTCTATTTTGCCTCCTTAGGGGAGGTTTTTCCAAAAATGCTAAAACACGTAATTCTTTATTTTTATTGAAAAATCTAAAGATCTATTAAATTATTCATTTTACTTACTTTAAAGATATCGATTTGCCCAAAAAAACTTTCTTCCCTTTTTTACTCCTTACAGGGAAAATAAACAAAATTTCTGAGACACGTAATTTTTTATTTTTTTTCAAAAAGCCAAATACCAATTTTTATGTATTTTACTTAAAAACTAATGGACTTTCATACAAACTTTCACCCCCTATTTGACCCCCTTAGGGTAGGGTATTTTCGTAAAATCCTTTCAAAGTGGCTAATTACGTCACTCAATTAACCTATAGTCAAAATCTCATCTATGATGAATCAGTCAGGACAAGTAATTATGTGTATATAGATTGTGTTATTACGTATTCCATAAATTACAAAAGTTCAGGTGAAATTGTTCTATTTAATTTTTTAAAATTTAAAGTAGCCTATAATAATGCCACCAAGTCCTGCAAAAGAGCTTACATTAGAGCGGATGCCCAGCGCGTTGTACGGATCGGCCAAGAACTACTGACGCGTCCTACGGGCAGCCGTAGCTACTGGCGTCTGGCCAAAGCCTTGCAATCGAACTTCTGCCAACCCTCGCTGCCACCATTGAGATGTCCCGACGGAATTTTAGCTCACAAGCAGCAGGAGAAGGTCGATCTCCTGTCCAAACTCTTTGCGGCTAACTCCCGAATCGATGAGTGCAATGCACAGCCACCTACAATTTCTCACTGTGGCCACACAATGCCCGATTTTAAAATCAGGCAGTGTGATGTTCGTGCGGAGCTGCAGTCAATCGATGTCCGGAAAGCTAATGGCCCTGATGGCATCCCTCCAATAGTCCTAAAAATGTGTGCAGCGGAGTTGTCCCACGTGTTAACGCGCCTTTACCGTCTCTCGTTCTGTTCAGGTTGTGTGCCAGAATATTGGAGAGAGGCTAATGTGCAACCGGTCCCCAAAAAAGGAGATCGGTCAGATCCATCGAATGACCGCCCCATAGCCGTAACTTTAGTTTTGTGCAAAGTAATGGAGCGCATTTTAAATAACTTGTCCATTGCCTAGAAGAACACTCCATGATTCACAATCGCCAATACGGGTTTTGGCCGAAACGGTCAACGGGTGATCTTCTAGCGTACGTTGCACATCTATGGGGTGAGGCTATTGACAAGCGTAGTGTCGGTGGCTGTTAGCCTTGACATAGCCAAGGCTTTCGATCGGGTCTGGCACAAAGCTCTTCTCTCCAAGCTCCCGGCATTCGGTCTGCCTGTACAGTTCTGCAACTGGGTTGCTGGCTTCCAGCATGAGCGGAGTCCCCGTGTTCTATCTGATGGATGCGCTTCGCGGCTCATGTCAGTAAACGCTGGGGTCCAGATGAGCTTCGTGGTTCATGTCAGTGAACGCTGGGGTCCCTCAAGGCTCCGTTCTGTCCCCTTTCCATTTCTCCCTTCTGCATATTAATGATATGCTTCCACTTAGAAATATTCATTGCTGTGCAGATGATAGCACGGTGCATGGGAGACATAACAGTCACCCAGCGTCAGGGCGGGTCGAAAGCGAAGTGAATCGAGTGAATCTTGTGATTGAACTCAATCGGGTACTAGACCTCATAGCTAATTGGGGCTCCAATAATCTAGTTGAGTTCAATGCCAAGAAAACACAGGCATGTGCGTTCACGGCAAAAAAGTCACCATTCCTTCCCCTTCCAACTCTTCAGGGTATATCTCTAAGCCTGCAGAGCAGTATCAACATGCTCGGTATGACGATTCGCTGCGATCTGGTAGGCTACTCTTGACGCAAACTCAATCTCAATACAATTCCAATGCAATTAATATGTATCGATATTGGGATAAGTTTCGCAATTTCGGAACGCCCCATCTCGACAATAATTTGTTCACTCAATTTCCACGCAATTTAATTCCAATGTAGCGCTATTATCGCTTTTAAGAGTGCCATTTGAATTTTTTAGATTTGGGATTGGAATTGTATTGAGATTGAGTTTGCGTCAAGAGTAGCCTACCAGTTGTACCTTTTGTACAATACACAGGTACGGTCTTGCGTGAAGTATTGCTCGCACATCTGGAACGGTTCCGCAAAGTAAGTTCTCGATGCCTTGGATAGATTGAAGCGTCGCGCTGAACGCATTATCGGCAATGCAGAAGTCGCAAATACTCTCAAATCTCTGCAATTGCGTAGAGATGTTGCGTCACTCAGCGTGTTTTACCGCTTATACCATGGCGAGTGCTCTGAAGAGCTCTTTGACCACATTCCACCTTCTCCCTTCCTTCATAGGAGTACACGTGCTGCTCTTCGAAGTCGACGCTTCACTGTCTCAAATATCCAATCGCGCACAAAGAAATTTGGTAACTCGTTTCTTTGTCGCACCTCCAAAAGTTGGAATAATCTACCAGCACACGTTTTCTCTCCTTCCTATGATATGGGGTCCTTCAAAAAAGGCAGAGTGAGGATAACTGATGCTACGTTTGTTTTCACGCTGCACCAGTTATCTTCGCGTCTGGACTCCATTTCCACTTAACATCAGGTGGGATGGAGTCATTTGCCGAGCTATCTATAAAAAAAATGTTTTGTTACAGACTTTGAAAAATAAAGATTCTTGTAACTTCAGGGAAGTCTCATAATAGGTACCTAATACGTTAAAAATATTCCATAAATATGATTTAATTACAAACCTTAAACTTTATTTTCTTAACTCCACGCAATTAGTTATATTGTGGTGATGGTAGCGTAGGTATTTATTATATTATATTTACATGATTGAATGATTGTTCGTTCAATTCCGAGTTTATTTGTAGGAATATTGCTTATTCTTACGTTACGCAGAGAATAACTTTTATTCCGTGTTTATTTGTAAGGCGGTAAATGTAGGTGGTGGGAATATACATTCCTAACAAACGGTTTAAGCGTGCACTGACGTAGCTCGTTTCGCGGCAGCTCATCTCCCGACTCGCTGAGCGAGCGTAGCGGCGGCGAGGGACGCGGCGCGGCTGCGTCGCCGGGCGCGCTCCACAAGCTGGCGGTGCCGCTGGCGCGCTGCGAGGTGCCTGAAGTGCGCGACGCAGCGATCGCCGCCTGTGGGAACATCAACCCTGACGCACTTAAGTAAGTGCCATTACTTACCCGTATGCATATGCCTGTCATTAAAAACGTGCATAAAAGTAGAGATTCGGGGGGGTATATTATTATAGGGGTATCTTTAGTTGTGATTTTGTAAGTACAGGGCACACTAACGCTTGCCGATTGTAGCCGATTGTGGTGGTCAAACTTTTAAACTTTGGCATAGCAATAATATTATTAATTAACAGGTTTACTATCCACCAATTATGACAAGCTTTAAGTTTTTTTTGTAAAAACCAATAAGATACTTACAATATCTTTTCCAGGGACCTAATGGAAGAGTTGGTTCCGCTGCTAAGGGAAGCGGTGGACCGCAAACAAGAGAACATGCGCAGACGCAGGCGGAGGGATGCGTTGCGGCTTAATCTTAACAAAATGTTGTTGTTGATCGCGCAGAAGAAGACCTTTGCTACTAGGTAAGTTATTGGTGTTATGTAAATACGTTTTTGAGTCGAAGCAGAAAAAAAAAGCTTTGACAATGATCCTAATGATTAAAAAATGCCATATTGATTGATTGCTAATAAAACTGTGAAATGACTTCTTTGCTAGAAAATAAGGAGACATGCTAGCGGCTATGTTTTATTTTATATTCTACTTTCGAAATTGACAGTAACTGCTAATTTTTTTGTACCTGACAAATATTGTATAAGCTTCAAATAGATAGTTATTAGGAGTTCTGTCTCTTTTACTCTAATTTGAAATGAAAATTACATGTCGGGAACAAAACACGGAATGTTTATTCCAAGCTTATTCTCTGTTTATTAGTAAGGCCCTAAATGTTCAGAAATTAGCCAAATTAATTGCAAACATGGGGAGCTCGATGGCGCAGTGGTTAACGCGCGTGGTCTGCAATTGCTGAACTTATCTTTTTTAAAATTTAAACTTTTAATGATACCAAAACCAGCCAGATACAAATAGTATAGCCAAAGAGATTTTATTACAAGTTCATACATATGCGAAAGGACTTTTTCCCCAACCCAATATGTTTATCGCAGCCCTTTCGCGCTGGAAGGCGGCAGCCTACACCCCTCCCTGACGGAGTATCTTGACGGCGCGCGCCAATGCCTCGAGGTAGAAGCGGAGAAGGACGCGCCGGCTGCGCGCGAGCAACGGCTCACGTTCGCGGACTTCGTCACCGAGCTCATCAAGAGTTTTCCATGTGAGTGGACACACAGGCAGCAGCAGCAGCGACAATAGCTTCTATACCTTAAGCGTCTTACAAAGAAACAAAGAATAAGCTCCGAATAGTTATTTCGTGTTTTGTTCCTGTCATGTAAACGTATTCGTTTCAAATTAGATTAAAAGAGACAAAATAACTATTCCGAGATTATTCTTTGTTTAATTTTTATCTGCTTCGAATATCGATTTTACTAAAACAACACAACATTTGACATTTCTAAAACATAACACTTTGGTAGTGGTGAGTCCCAAACGCCGCCATTTATATACCTACTTCCCGCTTCACGTCGTTACGCCCCTCTGTCG
Source organism: Eudonia mercurella (assembly GCA_963082485.1). NCBI lineage: Eukaryota > Metazoa > Arthropoda > Insecta > Lepidoptera > Crambidae > Eudonia > Eudonia mercurella. The sequence goes on along the minus strand of OY720022.1, from coordinate 8,891,564 downwards.
TCCAGGCGCGATGCCAGGGTTGCTTACAGTTGAATATTGCTTACGTCTAAAAATAATATCGCTAAAATATAAGTTTTTTTTTTACTTTGAAATCATTATTTTATTATAGTTTTACAAAATATGAGATTAATAAATTATTATGTTACATACCTACCTACATAGATATTTATAAATAATAAGTGAAAGTAAATACCATACTAAATGAAGCCATTAAAGTAAGTATTACTTACTTACCTACAAATATAAAATAAAATACATGCAGGCATAAGAATAAAAAATAACAGATACAGACTCACGTAAAAGTCGTAAAACTATTAAGTAAGTTTATTCAGCGTTGGGTGAGCTTATATAATATTAGGTAAGTACCTAATATTATAAAAGCTCACCCAACCAAGGTAAGTACCTCTCATCATCTTTGGGCAAACTAAAAAAACTTAAGTGTGTCGTACGGAACGAACAAACAGGCAAACGCGCGTGCGGTGACGCCGGCCGTGACAGCCCGACTGAGCATACTGTTTAAGGGGGTGCAGCGCGGACGCAAAACTGCGAGTTTCAAGTTTCTTTATGATAGCGAGCGGCGCGTGGCAATGGTGTGACAACGGCGCACGACTACGAATACGCACGAACACTAATATCTGTACAGATTAGGCTGGTGATTTAATTAGAGCAATGTTTACTTTCGTAAAATCATAGGCGTTTGGGTAAAAAATAAGAAATATATTAAATTTAAACATATTTTTTTAATTGAAAATAAGACAACAGTGGCCTGCGGAATATCAATACAAACATTTTGATGTCCGATCATTGTTTCATTTGTGCTATATTTACAAAGTTTCTGAAGAAATAAGTTTTTAAATATCATTACTTTATTGTTTATGCTGTTTCTGGGATTTTTTTTCAAATTCCAAGACAACCATGGTCTTGTGAAAGGATCAAGCTAACCTACATTAGTCCTTTTAATGTATATGACCTATTCAGCGCCTAGCACCAGTGACTTAAAAACACGTAAATTTTCGAAATTCCGCGCGGCACCCTCTTAACAAGTAAGTACTCTCATATCGCGACCTTGAGCCCGTCCGGAGCGAGAGTTTCTGTTCTACTGTGTTATTGTTTATTCTTATGGCTGCACCTATAGTTTGTTCATTATAGCTTGATACCTGTGACAGAAGTCATTTAAATCGAAGACGTGACTTAGTAAAAGCGTATGAGTTTATTTGACTCCATTAAAATAACATTATTTTGTTTAATCCACCACTTAATATACTACAATAACTTTAGTGGTTTTATGTTATACGTTAGATTTGGTTTATTCTCTCTCGCAATACACACATTTATCACGCTTTTAAAACAGTACAAGGTCATTTCATTACAAATTAATACTAGTGTTGGGATAGAAAACCGAGTGACGCTCAATTGATATTCAATTACCAATCGATTAAATTTTTCATTATAGCTGTATTAATAAATTTGTTAGTCTTTATTAATTTTTATTGAGTATATGTCGTTTATATAGAACTTTTAAAAATTTAAAAAGAAAAATCAATTGGCACATTAGATAGGAATAGTAACTTCATTAGGATAATGATATTCAATTAATAACTTCAATTATCATTTGATGCAATTACGTCAGTATTGTCTCAATCCTAGGCATGACAATTTTACATCTGTCACAGGTATCAAGCTATAATGAACAGACTATAATATCTCAACCACAAATGATTTGAACGCTACTTTAAAAAAATATATATTTGAGTTTAAAGAATAAATTAAGATAATTTTAAGAAAAAACCACTAAAAAGTTATGCTAAGATAATCGTGAAGCAAAATCCAATTTATTGGGTCTGAACAAGGTAGCCAATGGCCCCCCTTTACCCGCCTGTTTCGCTTGGACAACCCTCTGCCAAACACCCTGTATTTCCTAAATCTTCTCAGCATTGGAACTTTATCAATCGGTAGGATCTAGTTATTGGCACAAGGTGGTGGGAACCTGGTGTCCTGATGTCATTTCTTGTTTAGCTTAGGCACCGTCTCCTACATAGTTGTAAACTTCAAACTATAAACTAACTAGCAGTAAGAATATGCATAAAATTGTATTTGTATTTGAATAAATATAAACATAGCTCAAAAATCATTGGTACCTTCCCACCCACAGTGGAGATGTACGGGTCGCTGCTGAAGCGCGAGCTGCTGCGAAGCCTGTTCGCGCTGTTCGCGGGCTGGTGCGGCGGGCTCGCGCGGCAACTGGGCGCGCTTGTGCCGCTAGCTGCGCTCGCGCCGCAGGACGCCGATGACAAGCTGCACCTGTCTGCTCTAAGGGTAAGGGTAAGATTTGCAACCGCCTCTGTGGTCTAGTGGTTAAGACCACCGGTTTAGACCCAGAGGTCCCGGGTTCTATTCCCAGCGGGGTGAACGTCTTTGTGTACTCGGTTTGGTTGGTGGTAGGACTTGTTTGTCCGCCTGGCTATCTACCACCATCTTATCTAAATATGTCGCCATAACATCGATGTTTGTAGCATTGTTGTGTTCGGCACCTAGAGATAAGATAGCCAGTGCCTCTCTAGTTGAGGATCCCGGGTGAAGTGCGCTTCCATCACTTATCATCACTTAACATCAGGTGAGATCAAGGCACTGTGTTTACCCGTAAATATATAAAAGGGCTTTGGGCCGACCTGTCACTATTATTTGTAAACGTGAATAGCTTTTGTTTATTTTATCGCTTTTGTGTGCGTGGTCGTATACTTCAGGAGTCCTTTCAGACAGAACTTTGAGATAAGCTGTAATAGTGAATTTGGACAAGCATATTTTTTGTTTTCGGACACAAATTGCTCTTATTATGTTTTATAACCTTAACCATAAAAGGCCAATTCTGCTGTTTAAAATTATTTGCAAAGATGTGTCGTTAGGGTAAAATGTAGTATCATAGTCTACATTGTGGTTTTCATCCGACAGGCGATGAGCGCGCTGGTTTGCTGCGGGCCATGCTTTGCGCCCACCGCTCTAGCAGAGGACGGCTCGCTGTACCCCTGGCTCAGCGAGATGCTCTCCTCCACCAACGACAAGGTGCGTAGCTCCCCTCCCACCCGTACTAATAAACCTGAACATGCACCTGAACTATGCTGAATGAATCTGTTTTGACGCAGCTGTGGGACGATTTAATTTGTTTTTTTTTTCCTTTTAATCCATGTACTTTTGTCTCGTGTCTGTGTTAAAACTATCGTTTTACTTTCTTTCTTTCTTTCTTTCATTCATTCTTTCTAATAAATTAAGTATGAAAGCTACTAAAAATGAAAGTCAGTGTTTTGTCTCTTTTATTCTTAAATTGAAATGAAGATTATATGACGGGAAAAAACACCATAGAAATTTGAACTGATGCTGTTATGCAAAATTATGTACTTCAAACCAATCTAAGGTGTTTGTTTAAAAAGTAATATCAGAATACCGTAACAAATTTTTGATCATGTCCAAGTAGTCTTGATAGTCTCTAACTTCTCTTGCTCTTGGTAATTGCTACTGAGAGCTGAGTAAGCTGAACGAACGACACTCCCGTTGCAGATCAAAAATCTCACAACTTTTCTTCGACGACTTAGTAATTCAGAAAATAATATCTTTATCAGTGACTTCCCAAACAGTACGGTTTGTATGGGAAGTCGACATATTTTTTACGTTCATTTATCGCCCGAACCTTGCTTCAAGATAGTAACAGCAGCTGTATGTTCCGCCTAGGTGTACGAGTTGGCACGTCAAACGATAGTGCTACTGTTGGACTGCAATCCCGACATCGGGCCGCTGCTCGATTGGACTGTGGACAAGTGCTTCACCGGCCCCCCGCGGGTCGCTGACGGCTGCTTTATGGCACTCGCCACCATCTTCAGCGCCAGGTCAGTGATACTCCGGTAATTCTTGTTGACCTTTGACCGAAACCGTGACTTTTTTTTAGGGACAGTTTGCTGAATGCCTGTTGTGACATTTTCAGCGTCACCGGACTTTTTTGAGGGCGGCGAGAAATTTAAAGGGTTCCTGAAGCCGTGTGATCGAAACACTGTCAGAGGTTTTCTTAAGAGGCAATGGCATCACGTACTAGTGCGTGTCCCCGTTCCCTACTAAATTCTCCGAGGGGTTCGGATCAGTTCGGACTAGCATCACCAGCTCAGCTTTAGGTCCCCAATGCTGGGACTCGACCTGTTGATGGATGATTAAGGAGAACGGGCTATATACCACCACGCGGGCCCATTGCGGATTGGTGGTTATTAACGACTGCTAATGCAGTCGGGACCAACGGCTTTACGTGCCTTCCGCACACAGAGGAGCTCGGGATAACACATTTTTAATGACAAGCGATAGCGTGCCTTGTATGTCAGCGACGGCAATGATTGTCAACACTAACCCCCGTTCTAATAAACAGAGTATGGACTCCGAACAGCTATTTCGTGTTTTGTCTCTTTTACTCTCATTTGAAACGATGTTTACTGGATAGGAACTATACTCAGTTTATTAGTTAAACTGTCATACTACTGTATTATTACAATAGTATGTTTATTAAATTAATCTAGTTTAAAAATAATGTGTGCCACCTCTGATTGGGTGAGCGCTGTCAGCCAATAAGGCGTCAGTTGGTAGTAGCGGTGGGGAGGTCTCTTTAGAGACATTTTTGAGGTATGCTGGCATTCGTATTCGTGTCGCCAAGTTGCTAACATTGTAAAGCAAAGTTGCGGAAGGATTAATTTAGCCCTAAAACAATTATTATTTTGACTACTAAGTGCTAACCACTCAACGAGTGAACAAAACATGAACAAAACAAATGACAGCACCTGCGCCGATGACGTAATTCGCAAAATGGCAGTAAAAAAAATTTGAAATTAAAAAAAAAATTAAAAACGCATAGAGAATAAAGTTGTTGGGAGTTGAGAGTGTAGCAAATTTATTCTAGTTTGTCTATAGTTAAACTTCTTCGTACAAAAGTAGGCTCTAAATAAACGATATTTAAGTTTTAAGTCGCGTGGTCGCTCCGGGCGTTAACGCCCGGTTGGGGTTTGACGGAATTTCCCGCTCCGGGCGTTAACGCCCGGTTAGTATCTGTGACAAAGTGTTTTAAAAATCACAACCTATTCTCTACTGAAGCTTACAATAAAGTGTTATTACATCTCAGAAGTGGGATAAATTAGCTCACATACAGAAAAAGTGTAAGTACTAGTGATGTTTATTTTATACTTTATTTTTTTTACTTGTATCATATCTATTACTAAAATAGTGAAGTTTGTCCTTTTGTCAAGGTGAGTCAGCTATTATGCACCGATTAGAGGCAATTGATCGGGGTACCCCCCGTATTGCATTTTTTTGGAAGTATACACTGTGTTATGTGCTGAAAGCTTGGCCAGGGGACAACCTGGTAGCATTCGGAATAAGACAGATAACTGATCTTGCTAAATTACCTTGCGAGAAACAAAACCTTCTTAGCTTTGCGAATCAATTGATGGTAATTGATCGGGGCACACCCCTTTGGTGGCATCCATGTTTGTCTAAATACTTGGCTAGGGCCACTCCCTGGTAGTATTTGGACAATATGGTAGCTTGTTGGTTATAGATGAATAAGCATGAGGAACAAAACCTTCTTAGCCTTGCTAATCAAGTGATGGTAATTGATCAGGGTGCGCCCCGTATTACTATCACTAGGTGGCATAAATCCATGTTGTATCTAAATACTTGGCTAGGGCCACTCCCTGGCAGTGTTTGGACAATATAGCAGCTTGTTGGTTATAAATGGATGAATAAGCATGAGAAACTAAACCTTCTTAGCTTTGCAAATCAATTGATAGTAATTGATCGGGGTACACTACTGTCTTTTGGTAGCATCCATGGTTGTCT